>VWYE01010928.1:36875-54883 GCA_013398995.1 Alaudala cheleensis | reverse complement strand
AAAGGAAAGGAAAGGAAAGGAAAGGAAAGGAAAGGAAAGGAAAGGAAAGGAAAGGAAAGGAAAGGAAAGGAAAGGAAAGGAAAGGAAAGTTATTCCATCTCTATAAACAGTAAGAAACAGAGACCACCAAGAGTGTGGTCAAACACTGGGACAGACTTCCAAAAGAGGATGTTGTTACTCCAAACCTGTCAGTTTTCAAGAGACATTTGAGCAGTGCCCTCAGTAATTTTGCTTTAACTTTTGGTCATTGCTGCAGGTATTGTGACCATTACAGGGCTATCAAGGAGCACAGAACATGACACTTCCAAGGAGGATAGAACTGCTTAGCATGTCAATATGCCTCTGGTAAGTAAGATTCAGTTTTCATACCAAAGATCCCTTCCTGCATCATGCAGACATTTGAATTTCCTTATCTCCATTTATGTAGTTCTTCCTAAAGCTGAAAAATTCAACAACAGTAGATAATTGCTTTCAAAAAGGTTCAGAAGGTTTCAGTTTCATTCCACAACAGCAGACAAATTATAGTCTCCTTGCATACACTTTTAAAAGGAAAAATTCATCATTTAAATAATGATGTCATTTATTAGCTTTTTTCTGATTATTCCAATATCCATTTGAAAAAAACAAACTTTTATTCTCTAATAATGGAACAGGATTCATTGTTACCATTTGTTTTTAATTACATAATAGGATCACATTACCACTAACTGACAGCACAAACCCAGCTCTTTTATTAATAATGACCAATCCAAGCACGTCATTCCACTTTTATTAATAATGACCAATCCAAGCACGTCATTCCATGGACTTGTCATTAGAAGACTTTTAATCTACCTAAAATCTCATTGATTTTTTTCCCCCACTAATTGCTAATGCAAGCTTCCTTGGATTTGAGGTTGCACACATCCTTTTCAATGAAGGGATGAGCAGTGGGAAGCACTGGAGTCTGCTGAGATGGAGGGGCTCCAGCCCAGTGCAAACCAGTGAGATGCTGCTGCTGCTGTCAGTCCCTGTGGCAGACCAGAGTATCTCTCTGGTTCTCCTGATGGGCAGGAGCCTGGACAGGGGGGTGAATCCTCCCTGGCCTGNGGGCAGGTGAGAAGAAAGATTTACACTGCTGGGGTTAATCTCAGAAGAGAGAACTCCGACAAGTCCCAGGAGCTCCCCCCAGTCAAAAGAAGGCACTGCCTTCAATTCAAAGGCTGTGCTTTGAGACAGAGAGCAGAAAGAGGACTGATGTCAGCAGTCTAAACTCAAAATCTTTACACAGAGTGGTAACAACACACAGACATGTCTCTGTGCAAGGTAGTCACTCACCTCCTGATCATTTACTCACTTATATGCACTTAAACCAAATTAAAGTCTGCACCTCCCTCTTTCTGCCTTCCTCAAGTCATTGCCTTATTTACATGATCAATTTGCTCTGCCATCTCTTCTCCATTCCTTCTAATATTTTAGAGGTACAGAGCAGCATATTAAAAAGAATATATAATTGTCTCACTAGAGCAATATCTAGGAGGAATATTATTCCATCCATTACTTCAATAAAACAAAAATTATTAAATCATAAATTATCATTCTTTATACATTACATTATAATGTAATAAATGTTACAATTATGACAAATTATATTAAAATCTGAATTTTTAACCCCTTGTCATTATTTCAAGTTCTGTTCCCTGTGCTGGTTTAGAGCTTCAGGATAGTAAAAGCTTGACTTCAGAAGGAAAAAGATAATTGCAAAAATATATCCTAAGAATTGGCTATGAGAGGAGGCAGAAATTTTCATTTTACCAAGAAAAGAAGTCTGTTAGCTCTTTTTTTATTGCTCTGCCATATGTCTTTCACACACAGTATGCATCTAGCCACCATGCATGAACATGGTCCTTACATCTTCTGATATTTTCAGATTTTCTTTTTAGTATTATGTATATTTAGAATTTTTCTTTATATATTTTTGTACATAAAATATGACATATATCCATATAGCTATTTTCTTTTTATAGTATATTTATATTTTACTGATATATTATAGTGGTATTTATTTTCATGATCTATTTATAAAATTTATGCATTTATAAATTTTATATTAATAAAGATGTGTGTTTATATGCTTTGTGTATTTAGAACATTTTCTGTGGAATGGGAAAAAAAATATCTGACTTTGGGGATTAGAAAAATGCCCTTTCTACTCTGACCTGGGGATTTCTGTAATTTATAATGTAGAAAATGGGAGAGAACATAACTGAGCCAAGGTTCACACTTCACTTGAGTGTTGCATGAGGTTGTAGATGAGTTCAGTGTTTTGTGTATGGATTTGATCTCCATCATTTTAATGCAAACATCACAAACCTGTCAGGGTTGACTCAACCTGCAGGAGGAGCACACAGTGAATTTACACTCTAGTCTGTGAAAAAGCTCATTCTAAAAATGAGAAACAATAATTACATTCTACAGAAGTTGAATTAAAGAAATGAAACCCTGCATTTTCCAAATACTCTGTATATTGTTTTCCATGGATCTGATGTTATTCCATGAATAAATTATTCTAACATTTTTTAAGGTGTGACATTATTATTCATATAAATCAAAACTATTTTCTGTCCATGACCATTCAGCCAATTTCTTTTTTGCCTAAGCAAAATGCAACAAACTGGAAGTGCAATGCTCTTCTGCAACTCAAACTGAGCCTGATCCTCTCTCCTTGCTGGAGTGTTTAGAGGACACCCTCATCTCACAGACCTGTAGCTCAAGCTAAATACTCCATTTTATTGTCCTCCCTTATTCCCCAAAATCCCTAATCAAAACCTACTGAAGTTATTGACAAAAAGAGGCAAGAAAAACACCTGGTTGCAGCAGGGCTTTGAACAAATGGAGAGTCCACCGTGAAAATAATAATTTTAAAAAGATTTGATTGTCTACAGTGATACCAAAAGTGCATTCCAATAAAAGCTTAGCCAAAAGGTGGAGCTCATTAAAAGGGATCTGGTGGAAAGCAGGACCAAAAAGCAATGGAAAGAATAGAAGGAAGAGAGATGGTTATTTTGTGTGTCCTATGATTTCCCCCAGAGGCTGCTGAGAGCGGGAGGAAATTATCACAGTAGTATAACTTTAGTGATTTGTTCCCAAGGCTCACTTCTCCCCTCTCAGAAACCCTATAAAATCCTGAATCTCAGGCCTTTATTAAAAAACAACACAAAGCCTGAAAAGAAATAAAAGCCAGGAAGATCCTTTTTATTTCTTTCAGCGGGGTTTTATTTTCTTCGCATCTCGATTTGTTAATTGATTCCCTGTGAAACTTTATGAGCTGTGCAATTTCTCCTTCAAGACTTGAGCCAACAGAAGCTTGGGTTGGATTTTTCCTCCTCCTAGCATTTTCTGCCTGATAATTCTTACTGCAGCTTTTCCCACTGAGTGGAGTGTGAGGCAGGGCTGTGTGACTGTAGAAACAACGATACCAAAATTACAGGTTACTCTGTGTTTTATATTCTATTTCCCAGCCCAGGGCAAGCTGAACCATAAATCTGTTATTCAGCTGAGTGCACTGACTGTGTGGATGGTTGGAAATAGCAGTGAGGGACACAAGAGGCAGGATATGTTCATGAAAATTTGATTTTGTGGTCTTCAAAGTTTACACCTGGGAATTACCCCTTGCACAACACGCACTCTGCCTCCTCCTTGTGCCTGAATCCTGGTTAAGAAATGATTTCAAAGATCAGCCACCTTTGAAAACTTATAAATTACATAAAAGGCTTGAACTTGTTATTAGAGATGAAAGAAGGTACATCCTGCATATGTAAACCAAACTGATGAATCACAAACTGATTTTCTATTTGCATAAACTTCAATATTTTTGAATTCGGAAGAGCCGACTCAGTTTGCACTCACTGGAATTCAATCCATAAATGTATTGCTTGGAAGTGATTTAAGTTAGAAGGGTGCTATTAAGTGTAGGGGAACAAATCAGTGAGGCAATGAATTCTTTCTGTCAAATAATGACTGATTTCAGCTCCCACTGAAGGAAATATTTTATTTTTTTTGTCTGTAATTCTCATCATGCTACAGCTGTGCTTTAATTTTCACAGGATGCTCACGGAAAATCAAGTCATCATTTAAGATCTGTACACATTGGAATGTAAATACTCTGCTGTTTTGTTCCTCTTCTTGTTTATGCAATTAGAGGATCAGGCTGACTAACAAGTTTTGACAGAGAATTGCATACATTCTTTCTCTGTGTAAACCCACAGTCCTAAACAAATATTTTGGCAACCACTTTAGCAGGCTCTTAAATAATAACTTTGGAAGTTCATCCTTAGGTGTGTCCTTTATTCCCTCACATGTTCATCTTGGAAAACTGGCATGGATTATTCAGATCAAAATAAGAATATAAAGCAGCTACTCAATAACTAACATTTTAGTTAATCTTTATGATGTAGGAAGACCCCACCTAAACTGCAGTTGCAGAGAACTGGAGAATTAAAAATAGAACTTTCAGATGAAACACAGGGCTGAGCCTTATGAAACTTAAACTAGTGAACAGATGTAAAGTATAACCTCAGAAGACAGTGACCTTTACCTATTGATTTAGAAAGTTATTATTTTAGGGGAATGCTTTGGGCTTTTGTTTGGATTTTATTGGTGTGGACACTGTCACATGATGTCTTGCAAATCCTGACATTAGGATTTAAATCATAATTTCAGCAACCAGAGTAGTAAAGCAGTGATGCAATACATGTATATTTTGAACAAACTGTTTCANCCTGACATTAGGATTTAAATCATACAAAATATACATGTATATTCTGAACAAACTGTTTTGGAAAGACTGTGATCTAATTAATATTAAAATAATTGAATTGCAGAATAGTCTGGGCTGGAAGAGACCCTAAAGCCCATCCAGTGCCACCCCTGCCATGGGCTGGGACACCTCCCACTGTCCCAGGGTGCTCCAAGCCCTGTCCAACCTGGCCTTGGACACTTCCAGGGATCCAGGGGCAGCCACAGCTTCTCTGGGCACCCTGTGCTTGTCCTTCCCTGCATTAATCAGGAAAAGTTCTGTTCAACCCTCTGCTAAGTCACACTTTCCTCAAAACTCAGCAATGCCAAGCACATCATGAGTTACAGCTGTGAATTTTACTGAGGGATGTTTTATACAGCAAGAGTTCCCAAGAACATCTGTGCCTTAAGAAGCTTGAAGGAATTAATAATATTAGATCAGCACCTCTAAATCATTTGCAATCTAAAGACTGAAATGTAGCCTACGGCAAAGTCATGGACCATTAATATGTTGTCAGAGATGTTTAATTATTCATTAGTCATTAACTCACCAATTGTTCTATCAAAACACGAAGTTTTTCATGTAAAATTTCTTTTAGTTTCCTTATTTTTAGGTGTATTTGGAAATGTAATGAGTTTTTAATATTTATGTCTCAAGAAGAGATATTCTCAAGAAAAAAAAGTATAATACATTGTTAAAACCTGCTAAAGCAGCAGTATTTTCATTTTTCTTGTATTTCCTTGAGTGATGATCTCAATGGTTTTTTCTGCAGAATAGTCTTTGCAGTCCACCATAGTAGAAACTGGGGTACCCCTATCATTATGTTTTATGGGGGTTATCACAGAAAATCCTATTTCTTTTCTTTGCTCACATCTCCTGTCATGTTCAGTCTGCTCATTTAGAATGTGACCACTCTCCTGTATGGTATTTTTTATTTTGTCCCCAGAAATGTCCCCAGACTGATAATCCTTCCAACTTTTCTGGAGGAATTGTTGTTGTATTTCCCCTACAGAGTACCATTGATCTATGTGACATTTTTCTGTTGTCTTGTACAGTTTAATGATTCAGTCTCTTTTCTCATATCCTACTTTTCATAAATTCAGGTTTATTTTTCTTTATTATGCACTATAACTTGTTTCATAACCTTCCCTCATAGTTACAGTAGTTTCCATGATGTGTTTATTGGATTATTCCACTCTTCACCTGCTTTGTCATAATTTTAATCCTAGAATTTGTATAACTCCTATACAGGAGGAACTCCATGGTTATTATGTATTCTTTTGGGCACAGGCATGAACAAGCAAGATATGAGCACATGTTGCTGAAAAAACAAATCAACCAACCAACCAAAGAAATCTATGGAAGAATGGCCCTGATTTTTAAAAATTATTCATTTAATTTTAATTTTGTCTTTTTAAAAACACACTAAAACAGATTCTGTGGTAGATGTTCAGCTGTGTATGATTTCTATGGATCATAGGCCAATGTAATTGCAAGTGGATGAGCTGAAATGCAGGAAAATGACTCTTTTAGATTTTCTACTATCTTGCTTATGCTTCCTCTCATTGTACTTGCACTCTGTTTCCCCTACAATCAGGAGCAAAGCTGCACTCTTTTCACAGTGAAATAACTTTGATTCAAAACTTCAAATGTCCCAGTTCCACAGGGAATATGGAATGGGAGCCATCAAGGATGAGGCCACTGGATCCTGTTGGCTGTTCTGGCTCTCACATTCATGACACANGCCATCAAGGATGAGGCCACTGGACCCTGTTGGCTGTTCTGGAAGTACCCTTAAGTGAAGTACCCTCACATCCATTACACGGAAGTCCATCAAGCCTTGGATTCCCTCCAGGATATCCCTCTTACCCACCAATTGCCCTGACATCTGTAGCAGGGAAAATGTGAGTAAGTCAGGGATTCAGGCAGAATTCCCCCAATAAATCAGAAGCCCTGGTCCCACAAGGAAAAACAAACAATGGCAATAACAGAATGTGATGGAAAACTGTGGGTCTCACAATATTCCTCCTTTTTAGTTCCTTTACTTTGGTGAATTCAACTTGCCTAATAAAAAAAGCATGAGAAATATTCCAGAAATCTCCCAACTCCAGCTAAAAATCTCAGTGAGGGAATTATTAGTGGGAATTATTAATATTATAATTTCTTACTGCAATGAGACAGGAACAGGAGCATGGTGACATCTTGTACATGTGATGTGTTCTACAAACACAAAGTTAAACCCCTCCAAAATCTAGAAACAACCAAAACCCAACCAAAATGACTGGAAATCACAGGAATTAATGTCTGATGCTATAATATGAATAAAAAGAGAGAGAAAAAAATTTCTAAGTAGACTTTAGGTCTCATAATTCCTGTCTAGGTCTTTATTGCCAAGTGTCCAGCTGATAGCAAGCACCAATTATCCCCCCACATCAAAAAAGAAGTTGCATTTGAAAAAATCAGAGCAATTAATCTTTTTCAGTTTGGGCAGATTTATTTTTTTTAGGCTGTAAATGTGAGCTAAATGTGGGTATGAGCTGAAGACTGCCACTCCCATTGATCTTCACAGCACAGTTTAATACAAATACAGCTCCTTGGGAAATGGATATTAATGTCCTTTTCCTTCCAAGGCTGTGTCAAAGCCTCCTGGAAAACATCAAGTTCTATAAGTTCATTAACAGAGTTTGATTTTCCCAATCACTGTGTTCCAGATGTTATTTGAGCTTCTTCCCCTTGATGCTCCAACCCATCATGCCCTATCTTAAATCTTTCCTGCAGAAAACTAGCAATTTTTAAAATACATATAATTCATTAGAGTGTCCCAAAGGACTTGGAACTTTTACAGGTCTTTGTTTTGCTTCTACACTTTTGGCAAAAGAAAGAAAAAGGGGAAAATTTATGCTGGAAGAATGCCAAGAGGAGCCCATTCAATCAAAATCATGTCTTGGTGCAGAGGCTATTAGTCAGTCATATTCACATTCTATCTAAATAATTAACTTGTAACACAGAAATTCTAAGTTATTGTGATGTCCTTGAATTGTTCATGGGGTTTGCTGTTCACATTGTCTGGAATGTGTTCACGTCTCACATTGATTGGAATAAAACCTGATTTTAAAAATATTGCTTATACTGCACCAAAACCTAGGGAAGCCTAATGCACACAGTGCATCATCTGGAGATTTAAACAAAGAATCAGTTGCACTAATTTTGCTTGCAAGTACCACTCCTAATAATTCTGTGTGCAGTGCACAATGGAAATTGATGTGAACTCCCTCTTTGCAATACACAGACTTGGAAAGAGCAGAACATCAACCAATAAAAAGTACTCAGGAAATAAAAGAAGGAAATCTAAAAAAATCATCTAATGTTTTGATGTCCTGATATCCTCTGAAATCACCTCTGCAAAATACAGATAAAACAGATGTATTTTTGTTCTGTGAGGGAGCAGAGGACCTGTTTGGCCAGAGAGGCTGTGGAATCTCCATCCTTGGAGATGGGAACCCAGGTGCTCATGGGTGACCTGCTCCAGCTGAACCTGCCTGAGACTCTCCAGAGGTCACTCCCTTAACCATTCTGTCATTCTGCCTGTCAGGGACATAATGGGCATTTGCAGAATGTCTCTTTCTCAAACTCTGTGTGGGCAAAAGACAGCAAGTTTTGTCTAATTGGGGAACAGAATAGTTTTCTGTCACAAAAATAACCCCCTCTCCACAACCCATAAACTGTTCTGGAGGACCTACAGACCTTCATTGTGAAAGGCAAAAATAGTACAATGAATCTAACCTAAATGCCTAAATTGGACACCAAAATGCTGCACAGATCCGTGTGAACAGGATAAGAACAACTGTGCTCTTTGACTGTCCTTGAAACTGCTTCATTTTTGCTGGATATGAGTTTCTAGAAGCATAATTAGTAACAGACATATTTAGAAAAGGAAGCTTTGGCTTGAAAAGCTGCAGTGACCAGTAAGAGCAAGTTTCAAACTGTTCACAGTACTCCAGGCTCTGGGTTTGTTATATAATTTACCTTAAGTAGCCACTGAATGAATTCTTTTCACTACCAACATACTCTTATTTATTGCTTTGGATTTTTCACCTGTGCCTTTCCAGTCAGGCATCAGCAGGGTGGCAAAATTGCTGTTTCCAGGCTACAGCATCTCCTGTGTCCTTGCTTTTGTTAATTCTGAAAGCAAACACACCACACTCACTTGCACAAATGTACCACATGGAGGAGAGCTATCTCAGCTACTTGAAAAAGAAAAGAAAGTTAATTGGTGTTGCTCTTTCTTGACACTGCTCCTTCAAAGAGTTGTGGATGAGTCTGAGTGGCCTTGTCTTGATGCTGTGACCTTGCAAATATGCACAGAACAATCTGCAATAAACTGCAGCTGTAGTCCTCAGAGATACAAGAAAAGAGAAAAACAGAATACAGAGGGAAGGATGCACACAGTGCATTGCTTGGAGATTGGTGATGCAAAATCCAGATGAAAATAAAGAACTGTATTAGCCCCCTAAATAATTTTAGAAAGCAATTAACAACAGTAAATAAAATATAATGGTTATAAAAAGGTAATGGTAGAATGAAATACTCAAAGGTAGTATTTTACTGGGTGAGCCACGTAACAGGCAGATCAGGAGACTTAGTGGTGTAAATGTAGTCTGGGAAAACAAACCTGGGGAAAACATTCTGAAAACTTCCCAGAAAGAGCTGCCCAAGGCCTGACTGCTCCATGAGAGCCCTGCAGCCTTGTCCTCACTGCACACTGAAGGGAACAGGGGAACTCATGGAATAAATCAAGTGCTGCAGCTACTTTGGGCAGTGCTCAGAACAACCTTCCTGATGAGTGGCTTGTGTCAGGCAGGTCCCTCTCCAGGTGTCCAGGTGGTGTTTTCTGAGTGGGGCCAGGTCTTCCATCCCTGCTGGGGGCTGCAAACAGCTCCTAACAGTGATGAGTCAGGTGTGGGTCTGGTGTGTGTGTGCTGCTGTTATTTGTCTTTGTTGAGCAGATAGGATTGTTGTTTTGTTGGTTTTTTGCCATTGTGTCCTTAAAATGAGTCAATAAATATTTAAATTAAGCACAGACTCCCCTGTTAGTGTGGCACAGCTCCAGATCCCCAGTAATCAGCAGGACAGAACTGTGATGATGGTGAGCAGCAGGTGTTAAAGGCTTTGCTTGAATCCATCCTTGAGTTCCAGATCCAGGCTCTGCTGTGACAACCTGGGGGAAAGCAAAAGCAGCTGAGGCTGCTCCTGTGGAAACACCAAACTGCCTTTAGGAAAACAGCAGAAAAGCTTTCAGTGTCCCTCTATGTTTATTTCAAAATAAGATAAAAACAAAGAGAGAAAGTTAAAGATTTAAAGACCTGAAGAAAAGATAATATCCCCTGGCACACATGAATTAAAGAAAAACTGGAAAATAGATAGTGCTCCTAATATTTGGGGCTTTTGTTTGCTTATCCTTTACTTAGAATAACAAAATTCAGTGAAGTTTATGGCTGCTCTGGTGGACCCAGCTCTACAATTACCAAGGAATTCTAGAGTTATGTAATGTATCTGGCAAATTTATGAACAGGATCTGATTCACACTGTTCAGAGCCTCATATAAAGCAGTGCTTTAAACACAACGAGCTGATATTGATTCTGTGGGAAAAAGCAAACATAAGCAGCTCTCGTTAGTATCCAGCTCCCTGATTAGCACCAAAGGTCACACACAGCCTGATGTGCTCCTGGCATTGGCCACTGAATTTTCCTAAAAGTTAATTCAAGGATTACAAACCTCTCTGGACTGCATGGAAAGCTGATCATTATTCAAGTGGGGTCCCCTCGCCCTGTCTACAGTCACGTTAATCAGCAGCATGGCTGTGCTAGCTCAGGAGCTGTTGGATAATTAAAAATACATGGCTGGGAAGAAGTCAGTCAGCAGGGAATGCCCCAGATACCAGCCAGCAAAGTAAGTAGAGAGGACATGTAGATTTTTATTTTTTTTTTTTGTCCTTTGTCTATTCTCAAAGATAATTTTCTCCACTTTATTACAAGACACGATTTAATTTGTCACCAATATGAATGTTTCAAAAATAACACCAGGTAACAAGAGTAGACATTCCTTTGCTGAGCACTACAAATTAGTAATGAAACACAAATTTCTGACCCACAGCCAGTGTTTTCATATGTTTGTTGCACGTTGCAAATCCATTTTGCAAACCCCTCCCATTTTCAGTACTCTGAAACATCATCAAATCACAGAATTATAGATTCATAAAAGTGCTTGCTTTGGAAGGGACTTTAAAGCTCATCTCATATTTCCTTGCCTTGATAACAGATATGGGCACACAAAAACAGCATAAATAGTGGCAGTACATATTTTGTCACTTTGTAAGTAGCAGATTAGATTCATCTGTAAATCTAATCAGCATAAACATGGGAAGAGCATGCAATGTCCAAGGGGCAGAGTTTAATGTCAGAGTCAGCCAAAGCAGGTCTGTAAAAGACACATGCAAATGGCAAAATCTCCCAGGCAAGCACAGGGGTGGCACACAAGTGAGCAAGGAAGCTGGTGAAACCAGAATTAGCAAGAAAGAAGCTTAGCAAAACCAAATCAGTATTGTTTGTGATCTCAGAGTACAAAATAAAATCTTGGGACCAGATGAAACCACATATTTTCTTTTTAGAAGGTTGCTAAAGGGCTTATAACAGTCATGNTCAGCCAAAGCAGGTCTGTAAAAGGCAGATGCAGATGGTAAAATCTGCCAGGCCAGCACAGGGGTGGCATACAAGTGAGCAAGGAAGCTGGTGAAACCAGAATTAGCAAGAAAGAAGCTTAGCAAAACCAAATCAGTATTGTTTGTGATCTCAGAGTACAAAATAAAATCTTGGGACCAGATGAAACCACATATTTTCTTTTTAGAAGGTTGCTAAAGGGCTTATAACAGTCATGAGAAGGCAAGATGGGGAAGTGTCCTTGTTTTGCACAGCCTGGTTTGTGGTTGTGGGAGGCACAGAAGTGGCTTCAGTAGGAAGCTGCTGGAAGCTTCCACCGTGTCCAGCAGAGCCAGTCCCTGATGGCTCTGAAGCTGGACCTGCTGCTGGCCAGGGCTGGGCCACTGAGAGAGGCTGGTAACACCTCTGGGATAGAAGATTTAAGAAGAAAATCAAAACCAAGGTGGGGGCAGTTGTAGTTTTCCAGCCAGAGAAGAGGAGGAGGTGAGAACATGTGAGGGAAACAACACGGACACACCAAGGTCAGGGCAGGAGGAGAGGCAGGAAGTGCTCCAGGTGCTGGAGCCAAGATTCCTCTGCAGGCTGTGGTGGGACCATGGTGGAGGAGCTGTGCCCCTGCAGCCCCTGGGGATCCCCGGGGGATGCAGAGATCCCCCCACAGCCCCTGGGGATCCCAGGGGGATGCAGAGATCCCCCCACAGCCCCTGGGGATCCCCGGGGGATGCAGAGATCCCCCCCACAGATAGATGTGCATTTCCTTGTTCCCATTTTTGTTGCTGCAGAAGAATAAGAGGAGGAAATGGAGAGCACATTCAGGGTAACTGTGATGTCTGTTAAATGCCATTACGTCATCAAATCATTTGACATTAGGGACTACCACTAGTAATGACAGGGAAGGGGAAATCACCCAAATTAACACTGCCATGTTGTCCTTACACCTCATAAGTGTCCCACTTTCTCTATAGCAATTAAGGAAATTATTTTATTACGAAATTCACTCTATATTGCATCAGTGTTCACAGAGCTCAATACAGGTTCCTTGACCTGTTGCTTGTATCAGTTTGGAAACTCTTACAACCAAAAGCAGTGGGAGTACACACACAGATGTGCTGCTCAGAATTGCTCTGGCAGCTTCCCATTTTCCATCTCATGACTTCAGCACCCTTTGGGAACCCAGTTTGTGCTGTTAATCACAGTTTGAGATGCACTGGAACTTTACTCAGTGTGCCCAGCAGAGCACTTGAGCTGGGCACTGGGTACCACCCCTGCCACCACCACGTGGGAAATGCCTCCCAGAAATTCCCTAATAATGCCTGATGAGATCCTCCAACACCTTTAAACCATGACAGCTGCAAAAGCCTTGCTTAATTTTAATAATTTTTCATTTGTTTTGGAGAAAAAACTCCAGCTTGATACGATGAAATATTTGTTAATGTGGAAGAATAATCTCCTGAACTGTGAAAATAGAGACATCATGGTTGAAGTAGCTCTATAAATTAGAAAGGAAATAAAGATTTGCTTCCATTCAGAGTTTAATTTATATTGCTTTATAAGACAATATCATGAATATCATTCTAAAGCATCTATCAAAAAGCAAGTTGTTCAGATCCCTAACTTATCCAGATACTTATCTTGTGGTATTTCCTAAGTTATCATTGCATTTTGGGTACTGATATGTGACAGTTTCAATGGGTATTTCACAGGCACCTTTGAGAGTCACACCCTTTCTGATATCCAAAAGATTTTAACAGACATATCTATAAAAATGACAGCTTTCATTTTAAGAAGAAAATTGTCTGTCACAGTTTTAAATTAGGCAGATGGCTACTAGAGAATTAGATAACTGCAGCAGGATTCAGGAGTAGCTTTTTGAGCTGTTCCTTTCTTCCTGTCCCAACCCCTGGGTGTTGCCCTGTTTTCTCTTTCACATCTGCCTCTTGCATCTCCCCCAGACATCATATATAGATATTTCTAGATATATATTTACATTTATTTCTATATAGGCTAAATGGTTAATTCTCATTGCTCCATTTCTAAGGAACAAAAAATGCCCATGAATCCTGACCATTGACTTTACGTGGCTGATGAACCAAAACAAACTTTTTAACAGATTGAGCCTCTTTTGTTCACCTTTGACAGGTGTTGCTGCCTTTGGCAGGGAGGTATCCTCCCCTCTTTCTGAACATACAGCTGCTGCTCACTACCTCTGCCATTTTAGCACACAGGCTTTGCTGCAACTCTTCCCCAAGTCATTCATCATAAATCAGCAGTTAAAGCACAGTTTTCTCACACATTTTCCCTGGAGCATGAGTATTTCTAACCCATTCTTCCCCTCAGCAGGGCAGCTGTGATGCAGCTGGTGGCACTGACACGTGGTGGGGTGATTGGCACAACCTGGGGGGGTACAAACTCTCCAGAAGAGACACACGAGGGAGGAGAGGTGGTCGAAGGGAGGGTTTTGATGGTCTGGAGCCTGATGATGGTGAGGAGAGGGTTGTGTTTATGGGTGAGGAGCAGGGGGAAGGGCAGCAAGGCAGAGATCCTGCTGGGGTTTTGTAAGAGATCACCAAAGCAGGATGAAGGGACAGGCAAAACACCCTGTGAGGTTGCTGTAAGAAGCCTTGCTGTCACCTTGTTCCCATGGTGGGGCTTCAACTCACCAGGTGTCTGCTGGAAACATAGCACAGTGCAGAGGAAATAATGCAGGAGTTCCTGGAGTGAGTGAAAGAGAACTTCCTGGCACAGCTGGGGAGGGAAGGTGCATGGCTGGGCCCTTCTTTGCAGACAGAGAAGGACTTTGTGGGTGAGGTGGTGAACTTGGACCCACTGCAGCACCTTCTGGCACAAGTCCACATTGCTGAGGGGAAAAAACAGCAGCTGCATTTGGGGAGGGCATGAGAATATCCTCCAAAGCTTCTGACTGAAGGGCTAATTCCTGAAATGAGAATCACCTCCTTTACTTATGCAAGCCCTTCACTCAACAGCAAACTCACCAGCAGCAGCAGCAGCAGCTCTGATTCAGGCTGGGATTTCTCAGGCACCTGTTGAGCTGCAGGATGTGGCTCTGTGCTAGGCTGCAGGAAGCTGTGCTGGGAAATCTCTCTCCAGGGAACTCACAAGCAGCCTCCATTTAGTGGAACATCTCTTAATGTTGTGCAAACAAACGTGCAGGAAAAGCTGGTGTTTGCTCTGGGTGATGGAGCACTGCTCCCTTGGTGTGGTTGCACCATAGGAGAGAAAACCCTGGAATGTTTTGAGGACAGTGGCTGTCCTGTGCATGTGCTGCACTGTCAGCAGATCTGTGTGGTTTTGCTCTGGGAAATCAAGGCAGCAGAGGCAGTCCTGAAAGCTCCAATTATCCTCTGAACTTCTGCCAGCTACTAATAAAGGTCAAGCTAAAAATGACAAGAATGTGACTAAAACAATGTTGCTGTAATTTTGCTCCTCCTTTACGCTCTAAGAAGAACCCATCTCTTTATAAACCTATCAATTACTGGAAATCAGGACAAAGATTCCCCAAAATAGTGTCATTGTCCTTAACAGAATACAATTTCTCATCCAGCTTCCAAATCTTTTAGGATTACACCAGTGTTCTCTTTAATTAGAGGAGAAATGTACTTTTAAATGAAAAGCTGAGATTCTCTATTGTCAAACACACTAGAATTCACAAGTTTAAAATACCAGCTAACATGCTGCATTCAAGAATTTGTGGTAGTTTCTATAGACAGGGCATTAGCTGTGATCTCTTGGTATTTTAGAGAGTCCTAGATTTCAGTCCCATTTATTTTTAGTGTCCTAGTGTCCACCAAAAACACAGTGCAGCAAAAGTATTTTGATTTTCCTCCAGCCTGTTTCACGTCCTTTCAGATGCTCACAGCATCCCCAAGATGGCACTATGCCATAGAAATATTGAGAGAGGACACAGAAGTTGAAATTAAATCATGGAAAATAAAAGCAACTACAACATTTTGCAGAACTGATAAAAATAGAACCGAATGTGCATATTTAAACCAGTGCATGGAATGCTAAAGCATTGCTAATATTTAATTAACAGCAATCATCAAAATGTATTTTTACGTAATTTTTTTTTTCTGGATATACTGTGGAAAGGCTGTTTTATTATAATGATATATATATATTATATATATATATATCATTAAGTGTATACCAGTTTAATGAGGGGTGCTGGCTGTGCCAATCAATTTCTTTGTGTCATCAGTCTAACAGACATAATGATATTAAGTACTAATGTGATCAAAAATGTATTTTTCTGGACAATTTTCTGCATGTCCCACCACATGTGTGCTGTCATGTGAAAAGGGGAGATCTCAGCTCTGCCAACAGCACAAGGGAGAGCCCTCAGCAGCTCTCCCCTTTAATCTGAGTGTGTTCCCTTCTTGCCAGTGCCCAGGAAGGATTCACACCAACAGTTTACAGAGTAACACCCTTTATTAACATCAAATTGTGACAGATTAAGGTTTGAGGATTGTCAGTGACAGTGTCTGACTGCAAAAATGTATTCAAAGCAGTACACAGACAAGCTGTAATCCCCAATAAAAGTGTTCAGTGCAGACTGTGTGATTCTCACTCAAAAGGCATCCCTATAGGGGAGGAGACAGGTTCAGCCTATCAGCTGATCCCAAATGATGATGGAGTCTTCCTTAAATGCTCCCCATCTCTCCTTGTTTTCATTTGGTTTCTCTGTGTTCAGGTGGAGCTTGAGTGACCTTAGTCATACATACCTGTGTTCCTGATTGGTGTAAAATTCTCTCACTTTGCTTCTAAAGATAGAGCCAAAACAATCTGGAGTGCCTGCCCAGTGAGGAGTGGGTGGGCACACACTGGGGTAGAGGAGTGTATTCATATTGTAATTAGGTCATAATGAGCCAAGTTCATCTGAGGAGATTGATTTTACCCCAGTGATTACCAGGACATCTTCTCCTCTCTCAGCTGGGAGGTGCCCCTGAGTTCCTGTGAAGATTCTAACAGGGCCTGGCCGTGGTGTCTCCACCCTGCTCCAGCCTCCCTTCCACCCCCTGAGCAGGGGCAGATTGTGGCTGAGGAGAATCGTGCTGGGAGACACGAGGGATGTTAATGGTTAATGACTCAAGTAATCGAGTCCTTAGCCTGAGCACCTATCATCCCTGAGGGCTGCAGCTGGCTGTTGAACAGGAGAAGGGCAAATCCTACGAGCTGGGGTGGTGCTTCTCCTCATACCAATGTCCTCACCCAAGGGGCTCAGCTGTGAAACCCCCTCTGGAGAAGCACTGGGATGTTCACACACAGCATGGAGGATTCATACCCTGCCCATGGGCTGTCATTAACTCAACTTCACTGGTGCAGAGGCAGCTGTAAGGTCTTAGAAGGTGTCAGCAGTGTCCTGTGATTGCATTGTCTGGTGTAAAACCCTGCCCTGAGCAGTCCCTGAACCTTGACTCTGTTTTCTGGGCTTCTGCCACCAGATCCAGACTGCAACCATCACTTTGACATGGTACCCTCACCACTGGGAAGACCAGAGGAAGAGGACCAGTGGGATGCTGACAGAATCCACAGTGCTGATATTTTCTGCCTAATCTATCTCTCTGTCCCACTGTCTCTCTCCCTTTTTCTAATTGTTTCTATTTCTCCCTGTCTACCTCTCACTTACCAATGCATTCAGAGGGGCTGAATGATACCCTGATGTTATTTATGAATCATTTAAAATTTGTTTGTGGTCTGTAGGAAGGCATTCTTTTGTTAAAATCATTGCTACATGAACTGTGCCACAAGAAATGTGTTTATAGGGTTCTCTGCTTTATTTTTAGGCTGTTCACAATATGACAAGCAAATCGATTAAAATGTGCCTTTCAAAACAGAAAAGGGACACGTAAAGGCTTTAACAAGTGTGACAAAAGGATCATTGTCTGCCCAGAATTGTTTGTTTCAAGAATTACTGATGAAGATTTGAGAACAGGAGGTGCATTCACACATGCAGGTCATAAAAATGGGCATAAAAATGGAGATAAGCAGAGTAATGACAGCTGCCTGCTCTGTGAAACAAAGGCAGCACAACGTCACTGCTTATTCATTACAACTGGCTTCAGTGAGCTACTAAAGCAAGCATGTAATTTAATTGCTTTCATTCATACACATACCTACCTGCTTGAAATAAGATGCTGGCAGGGAAAAAAATTGGTTAGGTATCTCATTAAACTAGGTTTCTCAGTCCTTGAGTGCTCTCCATTGCCTAGAAACATCTGGAAGTTCCCTAGAAAACCACATGTAATCAACGTTCCTGGAAGTGTCCAAGGCCAGGTTGGACAGAGCTTGGAGCAACCTGGGATAGTGGAAGGTGTCCTTGCCCATGGCAGGGGATGGGAACAAGATGAATTTCCATCCCAGTCAGTCTATGATTGTACCCAAATGAGATCAAATACATAATTTTATGTGAGTTCAGGATATTATGGTAACTAATTATGATCAGCCCCTTCCCTTCCCTTCCCTTCCCTTCCCTTCCCTTCCCTTCCCTTCCCTT
>VWYE01010928.1:0-36329 GCA_013398995.1 Alaudala cheleensis | reverse complement strand
ATGCTGGCAGGGAAAAAAATTGGTTAGGTATCTCATTAAACTAGGTTTCTCAGTCCTTGAGTGCTCTCCATTGCCTAGAAACATCTGGAAGTTCCCTGGAAAACCACATGTAATCAGCATTCCTGGAAGTGTCCAAGGCCAGGTTGGACAGAGCTTGGAGCAACCTGGGATAGTGGAAGGTGTCCTGCTCATGGCAGGGGATGGGAACAAGATGAATTTCCATCCCAGTCAGTCTATGATTGTACCCAAATGAGATCAAATACATAATTTTATGTGAGTTCAGGATATTATGGTAACTAATTATGANACATTCATCCTGGGCAGCTGGACTTCCACTACAGCTGGAGCCTTTAGGCACACACACCATGGCCAGCTGGGCACTCTGACACCCAGGGACACACAGGGACAGACAGGGACACACAGGGACAGACAGGGATACAGAGGGACAGACAGGGACACCCAGAGACAGACAGGGACAGACAGGGACACCCAGGGACACCCAGGGACACACAGGGACACCCAGGGACAGACAGGGACACACAGGGACACTGAGGAACACACAGGGACACACAGGGACACTCAGGGACACCCAGGGCCACTCTGGTACAGACAGGGACACCCAGGGACAGACAGGGACACATAGGGACACCCAGGGCACCCAGGGACACTCAGGGACAGACAGGGACACCCAGGGACACCCAGGGACACCCAGGGACACCCAGGGACAGACAGGGACACATAGGGACACCCAGGGACAGACAGGGCTGAGGTCCCTCTCAGCTGGGGCCCCTCTCCAAGCTGAGCAGCCCCAGCTCCCTCAGCCTCTCCTGGGCACAGAGAAGTGACATATGATTTAAAAACATGCATAAAAAAAATCTCTTTACAGCTTCCAGTCAAATACACCCCATCCTTTGCTTTCCCCTCTTCCTCCAGGACAGTGAATTCACCAGCCACGAGCAGACCTTGCCCTCACAGTTTCATCACCTTTGCATACTCTGGAATCAGGTCTCTGTGTCCTGCTCTGCCTGGACCCTTCCCCATCCCCACAGGTCCCCTGCACCCTGATGGTCACATCCTTCCCAGCTGGGAGCTCAGAGAGGTGCATTTTTCACATAAACCTGTGGGTTGTGGTAGGGNTCCCTTCCCTTCCCTTCCCTTCCCTTCCCTTCCCTTCCCTTCCCTTCCCTTCCCTTCCCTTCCCTTCCCTTCCCTTCCCTCTGTAAATCATGTGTTCATTTTCAGAATTGCAATAAATATTTTCAACTGGTCTAAAACCTCAGAACATTTCATTTTTTGATTGCCAGGCTGGTTACAATACTTTTTTTATTATTGCAGTGTACAGCCAGAGCAGAGCACAGACAAACATAACAAATAAACTAGAAAATAAAGCAAAGCTTTCTCAGGTGACTCAAGGCAGCAGTTACAGGACATTTCACAGGGATCCCCACAGGGATCTGCCCTGCCTTGTCCCACCCACCTGCCACATTCATCCTGGGCAGCTGGACTTCCACTGCAGCTGGAGCCTTTGGGCACACACACCATGGCCAGCTGGGCACTCTGACACACAGGGACACACAGGGACAGACAGGGACAGACAGGGACACACAGGGACAGACAGGGACACCCAGGGACACCCAGGGACACACAGGGACAGACAGGGACACACAGGGACACCCAGAGACGGACAGGGACACACAGGGACACTGAGGAACACACAGGGACACACAGGGACACTCAGGGACACCCAGGGCCACTCTGGTATAGACAGGGACACCCAGGGACAGACAGGGACACATAGGGACACCCAGGGCACCCAGGGACACTCAGGGACAGACAGGGACACATAGGGACACCCAGGGACACCCAGGGACACCCAGGGACAGACAGGGACACATACGGACACCCAGGGACAGACAGGGCTGAGGTCCCTCTCAGCTGGGGCCCCTCTCCAGGCTGAGCAGCCCCAGCTCCCTCAGCCTCTCCTGGGCACAGAGAAGTGACATATGATTTAAAAACATGCATAAAAAAAATCTCTTTACAGCTTCCAGTAAAATACACCCCATCCTTTGCTTTCCCCTCTTCCTCCAGGACAGTGAATTCACCAGCCACGAGCAGACCTTGCCCTCACAGTTTCATCACGTTTGCATACTCTGGAANGACATGGGTTTTAGTTATTGGTGTTTAGAGAAAAACAATATTAACATAATATAGATTATAAAAGCCCAGCCACTGTCATGGGCGGGGGAGAAACCATTTTTCCAGCTGCTTGTGAACTTCATGCTGGACAGAAAGAACTGAGAGATAAGATTTGTAAAATAAACATCTGCAGTCCACAACCCAGACGTTCTCTGATTCCTTCTTTCAAGCATGGGCTGGTGAGAAGAAAGATTTACACTGCTGGGGTTAATCTCAGAAGAGAGAACTCTGACAGTAAGTGGTGTGAGAAATAGATTTGTGTCTCTTGCATGTCTTTTCTTTAACACATACAAACAAACAAACAAACAAACAAACAAACAAAAAACCAAAAAACCCACAAATTCATAAATAATAACAATGATCATCCCAGGAACCACTGACAGGCACATAACCATTTAGTCCCATCCCATTGATTGATACATAAGATACACCAGGTTGAAAATCACTTTCTGTTTTGTGGGAAATCAATATTTTTACATTTGTTCTCCTTTTCCACTGGCTTTTTTTAATTTTGCAGAGATGACAGTTAAAAGAGCTTCATTTGAGAATATAAATCTTCATTCAAAATAAGATTTGCCATTTTATTATTTTTTCCATTATGGCACGTCGTGTCAGCTGTCCAAGCTCATGAACTGTTTGACACATTTTACCCATCAGTGTCAAAATTTCAAACCTATTCATTGCAAGTTCCAATCTGCAAAGACAACAAATAAGACTTTTAAATCAGGATGGAGACTCTGTTGAGTTTGCTGATGTTGTGGATGAGATTTACCAACAAAATGAAAATAAAATATTTCGTTGTTACATCAGCTTCTTCCCAGTCAGAAAAAACTGTTTTTCCTATTTTCTAAAAAATACAATTTAAAAAAAATGAAAAAAGAAATTTAAAATAAATTTCTGATTTCTAAAATTTTATTTATCAAGAGTTTTCCAAGTATTTATATCTATTTGTAGCTGAATCCTCTTCATTTTGTGGAAAATGTGGGAATGTTTCCTTTCAAGTTTTTAGAGACAGTTAAATGTTGAGAAAGAGATTTATCATCTCTAATTGGCTCTACAACCAACAAAGACATCTTCATGGAGCTGGTGTGTTCCTGTTCCACATATCCACATATCCAAGAGCAGATGGATCAATCTAAAGACTCTCCAGCAAACCACTGAGACCAATGAGAGTTTTAGCAGCATTATCTTCCAATTATCAGAGTTTTTTGAAGCTTCAGTGTCACAGAGAGCATTGCCTTGGGGGAAAATTGTGGGGTTTTTTATGTGATCAGACTCTAGAGGATCCTGCTGGAAGGAAAACAAGGATACCTTTACACTTCCAGATTAGCTGTGTGTTTAAGAGGAACTTGGAAAAGGAAATTATGAGAGTTCTTTTTTATGCTTGTGACTTCTGATGCCTAAAATTTCAGGAATTAAACAATATATTTGAGTGGAGACTTTTTGAGTGGACCTTCTGTAGTTCTAATGGTAAGAAAAATGGAATAATATTTGTTCCTTTGTAGCANTCAGAAGAGAGAACTCTGACAGTAAGTGGTGTGAGAAATAGATTTGTATCTCTTGCATGTCTTTTCTTTAACACAAACAAGCAAACAGACAAAAAACCAAAAACCCCACAAATTCATAAATAATAACAATGATCATCCCAGGAACCACTGACAGGCACATAACCATTTAGTCCCATCCCATTGATTGATACATAAGATACACCAGGTTGAAAATCACTTTCTGTTTTGTGGGAAATCAATATTTTTACATTTGTTCTCCTTTTCCACTGGCTTTTTTTAATTTTGCAGAGATGACAGTTAAAAGAGCTTCATTTGAGAATATAAATCTTCATTCAAAATAAGATTTGCCATTTTATTATTTTTTCCATTATGGCACGTCGTGTCAGCTGTCCAAGCTCATGAACTGTTTGACACATTTTACCCATCAGTGTCAAAATTTCAAACCTATTCATTGCAAGTTCCAATCTGCAAAGACAACAAATAAGACTTTTAAATCAGGATGGAGACTCTGTTGAGTTTGCTGATGTTGTGGATGAGATTTACCAACAAAATGAAAATAAAATATTTCAGCTCCCATGTTAGGATATTACAGGAGTGTAGCTCCACATAATAGTGTCTTTGGGATAATGCAAAGATCTTTAAACAAAAGCCTTATTTACTGTAGAGAACTTAAAATGTCAAAAAAATTCTCTCAAGTCTATTCCCTTTTAGAATTGTGTGAAAGGGAGTCTATTTTAATAAAACCAGAAATAAAGTTGTTACATCAGCTTCTTCCCAGTCAGAAAAATCTTTTTTTCTATTTTCTAAAAAATACAATTTTTAAAAAATGAAAAAAGAAATTTAAAATAAATTTATTATTTCTAAAATTTTTTTTTATCAAGACTTTTCCAAGTATTTATATCTATTTGTAGCTGAATCCTCTTCATTTTGTGGAAAATGTGGGAATGTTTCCTTTCAAGTTCTTAGAGACAATTAAGTGTTAAGAAAGAGATTTATCATCTCTAATTGGCTCTACAACCAACAAAGACATCTTCATGGAGCTGGTGAGTTCCTGTTCCACATATCCACATATCCAAGGGTAGATGGATCAATCTAAAAGACTCTCCAGCAAACCACTGAGACCAATGAGAGTTTTAGTAGCATTATCTTCCAATTATCAAAGTTTTTCAAAGCTTCAGTGTCATAGAGAGCATTGCCTTGGGGGAAAATTGTGGGGTTTTTTATGTGATCAGACTCTAGAGGATCCTGCTGGAAGGAAAACAAAGATACCTTTATACTTCCAGATTAGCTGTGTGTTTAAGAGGAACTTGGAAAAGGAAATTATGAGAGTTCTTTTTTATGCTTGTGACTTCTGATGCCTAAAATTTCAGGAATTAAACAATATATTTGAGTGGAGACTTTTTGAGTGGACCTTCTGTAGTTCTAATGGTAAGAAAAATGGAATAATATTTGTTCCTCTATAGCATCACAATGAGCTCCCAGAGCCTCAGATGAAGTCAAGTTTAGTGTTGAGAGAAAAAAGACAGAAAAAAATTATCTAATTTGCATAAAAAATTTGGCAATCAGTAAGCAAATTTTATAGTAGACTCTTGAAAATCAGTCACCTTGTTCAGGGCCAAGAAGATGGGAAAGGGGCTGGAGCACCCCTCCCACAAGGGGAGGTTAAGTGGCCTGGGACTGCTTATTCTGGAGACTAGAAGGCTCAGAGGAAAATTTTTTAAATATATAAAAACCTGATTGAATTTAAGCCCATGAAATTTTGTCTCAACATAAACCCCCCATTTTTTACTGTAAAATCAGTCAACCATTGAAACAGATTGCCCAACAGTGTCTCCAGTCTGGGAGACATTAAACCCCAAGTGGACAAAATTCTGGACACCCAGCCCTGGCTTATCCTGCTTGAGCAGGAGGATGGGACCTGACAATATCCAGGTGTGCCTCCCAATGTCAGCAATTTAGTCTCATTCTCTTCCTCAACCACCATTTGGATGGATCACAATGGCTCCACTTCATAATTCTGTATGAATGAATGCAGAATTACTTCACTAATTTGCATTTAACCCTCATAAGGATCAATTAGAAGGACATTTAAAAAGGATTTGTTTTTTTTTTCTTGAGAAGAAACTGAGTTTTGAGGCCTGGTAAATCTCTTTCTGAGCATCAGGAGTGGAAAAAAAACCAACCACAGGTATTCCAGAAGAGATCAAATGGTCTGAAATACATTTCAAACCAATACATGTCAGCTTTGTAGAGATGAGATTGACCAAATGTTGAGCACAACATGCTGTTAATCACTGAAGACTTGGCACTTCACACAGCATCTGAGCTTTTTTTTTATATTAGAGATATGTCCAATAAGCTAATAGGCTGCATGTGTGAGTCCAGTACTAATTAGAGATCTATAGAATTTGTCTTTAACACTCAATATTTCACTGAACTGTCTCTGCTGATCTGCCAATACATCTACAGGAACACTCTGTTTCTCCATTGCCCTGAATGAGAACTCAGCACCTGAGAGAATCACTCTCTTCCTCTCAACCTTCCATCCCTCATATAATATGTGGGATGGACAAAGAAACCTGTACAACAATAAATAATACATTTTTTTTGTGTTTTGAACAGTATCTCATTGAAGGACAACTTGACTGCCCTGCTGCTGTTGCTCTGAGAATTACCTGGGAAAATATGTTGGAAATAAAAGAAGGGATAGACTGACAGGAAAAACATGCAGAATTTGGAGAATGTGAATCAAATATTGCAAATATAGCTGAAGCCTTGTTACTAAGAGAGCCTGTAGGGGAAAAAAAAGGGATGAAGATGAAATAACCCATTTCAGGTTAATTAACTCCTACTGGATTAGTAACACCTGTGAGGTGCTCAGTCCCCTGGCACAGCCTTGGCAAAAGGGCTGGATAACAACGTGTCAGATGAGAATGCCAGGGTCAGCAGGGTCTGAATTGAAAATACAGAGATGCCTGGAGAGAGTCTTGTTCCATTTGTGATCTCACTTATGAGGAAGAGGAACATGTGTAAGGGGGAGGGGAAATAATCTTTTAGGTACTCCTTATGGAAGGGCATTGGGAACTCTGCAGGTGTTTATTGACACTGTGTGTCCAGACTCTTTGTTTGCCTGTTGCATTGCTAGGAGTGATCACAGTTGCAGAGTTCCTTGCTGCTGGTTAATGATATGTCCCTCCTAAATCAATAAACCACTTTAATTCTGATTCAGAGCAAACTCCATGCACTAAGCAGCTTTTGCCTGCAACAATAGGAAAGTCTTAATATTGACGGAGATTGTGACACAGTTGGGATGAGAAAGTGTTTGTTAATACTGTTCACATGAAAAAGGGTGGTTTTTTTTCAGAAGAACACAGCAGAAAACAAGGGAGGAGGAGCTGCCTGTCCTTTATCCTCACTGTCAGAGGTCTTGTAGCTCTGGATCCTTTTCTTACTCAAGAGACAAGGCACTATCAAGCCTCCCTGAGCAACCCTTCTGAGGCTCCAGTTGTGATCATTCCAGTCATGTGGAAACAAGGGGAAGGAACTTCTCTAAGGTTTACAGACATGGGAAGTTTTATTGAGTTTCACTGTGTGTATTCTAAGAAAGGAAGAACACATTACTCAAAAAACAACTTCTCAACAGTCTCATTTTTCTCAACTCCCTCCTTGCTCTTCTGGCCTCCAGGTTGGATTGCAGGTGAGTTCTTGCTTCCAGATTTAATTTCCATCACTCAGCAATCTTCTGGTGCTGAGGAAGAATTCCCATTCCTCACTGAGCCTTGGGAACTCCTTTCCATTCCCCTATAGGCCTGGATGACACTTGATGGCAATGTGACACCATTTATTCTCATAGAACCCCAGAATCATTAAGGTTGGGAAAGACCTCCAAGATCATTGGGTCCAACCTGAGTCTGAACACCACCTTGTCAGCTAAACCATAGCACTAAGTATTCCATAATTTTTTAAGCACTTCCAGGGATGGTGACTGCACCACTCCATCACATTTGCTGTAATTTTGCATGCTCAGTTGCTCTTTCACCTGATCCAGCCACCCTACCTGACAGAACACAACATAAATCACAAAACAAAAGATAAATATACAGTCTACAAAAATGTATCATTTTTTATTACACACAGGAAAAAAGATTTATGTAAACAAACCAGATTTTCTTCCTGTTGTCATTCCTTTCCACCTGCCCTTAAAAAAATGCCCAACTCTGTGGCCAAAGCTGGAGGGAATCTCCCATGGAGCAGAAAACCCCAGGCTAGAACAAATGTACCAGAGGTTCTTTCTTTAAGGCATTCACAGCATAATGGATATGTAGTTCCCTGAAGAATTTCCTTTCCCAGGCAGTTGAAAATCATAATGTAAAGTAATTTGAAAGGTTAATGATCAATTAGACCTGGGGGCAAACATTAACTAGAGGGTTTGAAGGAGTTTGTCCTTTGGGTTTTCACTTCTTTTTGAGATGCTCCATCAAGCCAAACCTTCAGCTGAAGTGAATTACTCATTCAGTGTTTCTTCTAACATGTGATTTTTTCCTTTGGGGAAAAAAAAAAAAGGTGAAACAGCAGAAACAGATTTCCAACATTCAGAATAAAGGTTGCATGTATTTAAAACATCTCCATAGGTGATGAATGTATGTTTTTAACCCTGCAAGAGTTTAATAAGGATAAAAATGTAAACACCTATGGCAGCCAGCAGAGTCATGTCTGGCAGTGCTATCATCTGTATTTACCTCATGGATTAGAGCTCAGCTGCTGAATGAAAACTCCAGTGTGGTTTGTACACAACATCCTTCATCCATCACCCAGCCTTTATTCAGTTTTCTTTAACACAAAGGAAAACTTTTGTCACTTCAATTTTCTAGCAAGGAAAGGAGCCATAGATAGAGAAACAGTCTGACACACCCCACTGTGTGATCCCTGTGCATTGCCTGCACTGGAAAGATCTGCTTCCTTAAGAACTGGGAAAAGATCATGGCTGTGCAGTGCTGAATGCATGGACAAGGATCCATCTGCCTGAGATGTCCACAAATACTTACTTAGAGAGGATGTAGTCAATAAATACTAGAATTTTTTAGGTTGAAAAAGACCTTTAAGACCATCAAGTCCAACCACTCCCCCAGATCTACTGTCTCTTTTTTATTACTTCTATAATCCTGCACAGAGTAGAAGAATAGAATTTGCTGTAAACCTTGATATAGAGAGGAGCAGTTTAAAATTAGATTTCTATCCATCAGAAATGCAGGTACCTCATTCCTTGTTCCTTGAGTTTTTGTGAGAATAACTGTGGCTGCACTCATATTTTGAGCTGATTTTGAGGAGAGCCTCTCCCACCACGACAGAACAAGAAACCTGTTCTGTAAAGCTCAGACTGCTTGGGATAAAACTGCAGCAGGGTTTTTGGGCAATGCTGAGATTAATCAGAGCTATTTGAGGTAACAGAAGCAGTTTATGTGTGGAGCAGAGAGTTCAGAAGACAAACATGCACATTCTCCTCCATGGGTCTGTTAAACTGCCATAAGCACTGGTGTGTATTAAAATAGAAAAAAATAGCAAATTAGTTCATGCTGGGAGCCATGCTCTGAAGTAATGCTTGCAAAACCCAGCAGGCAGGCTGCAGTGTGGCTGGGACTTTGTATTCCTAAAGCATCCTCAAAAACTTCTTGGATGGTGTTTTTCCTCCTTCAGAGTCCTGCTGGTGAACTGTTAAACTTCACTGGCTTTGTCTGGTTCTCATAAAGCATCACCTTAAGGACACTGAACAGCTGAGATTATGAGGCATTTAGTTCCCCACACTGCAGTGTTCTGTGACAGAACTAATGTGATTTATAGTGGGCTGTGGGAAAAGCCTGGATGAAGAACCATAAAAATCCCAGGGTTAGGCTGCTCATCTGTTCCCATGCTGGACCTTATTGTAATGCAGCAAAGAATACAATTAATTCAAAAGCCTTTGACCACTTTCCATGCACTAGAGGCTTGAGTCTATTAAACCTACATAAGTATTGGTCATTTGTTAGGAATGAATTTCAAAATTGTACAAATCCATTTTTTATACAAATTGCAGAAGGCGCCAGACCAGATTAATGACTAAAGAATTGCCTGCCAAATTTCTTATTTAATTAAAACTTTGTCTTTTCCACTCTAAAAATGAGAAGAAAACTACTAGAAGTGACTTAAAGTCTGTTTTTTGTATTATTTAAAAATAGTTGGGCTTTACTGCTAATAAAGTTTTTCTGATTTTTGTGTGAAGTAGCTTTAAAAGTAGATTGTGCAATAGAATTTAAGACTCAAATTCCATCACAGAAAAACGTCATCTGTTCAATGAAAAATAAATTATATGAATTATTTTTATTAAAATAAAGAATCATTTTCTGTTTATTTGTTTAGGTTTTGGGTGTGTTGACCAAGGGAGGATCTCCTCAACACCTGATGGGATGCACCCTTCTCAGAGAGGAAAAGGAGCACAGAAACCAGCAGGGCTCGTTGACAGAGCTTTAAAGCAGCTTGGAAGGGGGGAAAGGGACAAATCCAGGCTGGCCAGGGATGAGCAATGGGATGGAGTGCCAAAACTCGAGGAGATGAGCACTAATGGGATCCCTCCAGCTGCACCACGAGGTGCTGGCTGCCATGAACCTCACCCAAAATGTTTCTGTGTCAGAGCACCCAGCAGGAAGAACAAACAAGAGGAGCTTTGGCCAGAGATTGGACATCCTTGGCAGAAGTGAAATGGGATGAGGAGTGACTGGAGTGCCCTGATGGGAGGTTCCAGGTTCCTCAGGGGGGATAGGCTGGGGCAGAGAGGTGGAGGGTGTGTGATGGAAGGGTTGGAATGCCTGGAGCACATAGAGAGCCTCTGGGGAAGGATCAAGGGGCACACAAACAGTGTGGATGCCACTGTGGGAACAAGGCTCTGTCTGCTATCCCCTGCAGCATAAGAATGTACAAGAGAGCAGCAAGGAGTGCCATCTTCCTCAGCAGCAGCAGAACTGCATCTTCTGGTCTCTCCTCCAGCTCCTTTCTGGTGTATGGTCCAAATCCACCATGCTGAAACTCAGAATTATCTTTTCCAGTTCTTCTAATGAGCCCTTGACACAGTCCTGGCAGTCCCAGGCAGCCCATTCCCAAGATGATGGGTAATAGAAAGTGTTATTCATTCTTTGAATTTCAGTGGACTTTGACAAGGAAAATAAAGCACCAGTAAGATTTCCTAATGGTGGGATCTCGTCTGCAGGACAGCTACAAAACTATTTCAAATTAAAGGCAATTTCACAAATCCAGAACAGAAAAAGCAGTATTTCTCACATTAAACCTGATTCCTGTTTGGCTTTGCCCTCTTCCCCTCCAAAAGCATCCTGCAAAAGTTCACCTGGAATACAGAATTGCTTCCACAAATGATGGGTTGTTTTTCATCCTGGTGGATCTATAGAAGGGTGTTTTTCAGTTCCAAGGAAAGCATCACCCAAGGGGAGTCAACAGATGACAGCTCAGGCATTCCGAGGTCATGTCAATCATTTGATGTTGAATCTGTCTCAGCTCCCTGTAAGGTTTGTCTCACCTTCCCTGGGGACTTGGGAATGTATTTTGTTGTTCAGTAAGACACAATGCTAGAAGAGCTACAAGCACAGCCCTAAAAGAGTGTCTCAGTGAAAACAGTCTAGGTGGAATGCTAATAACCTACACTACTACAAGGTAAAACTCTCCACTGTGTCAATGAGCTGCTTGGGTAGCTGGTCTCACCTTCCTCAAGAGCAGAGACACAGATTCACAATCAGTCTTGGACTTTCCTGAGTACAAGCTGCCTCTGTCTCCAAATTTCACAATGCAACAGGCTCTGTGAGCTTAACACTGCATGAATTATGTTTTCAGGCTTGGTAGACAGTGAGCTGCTTAAGGTGATTAGCAGTCATTTTCTTCAGACTGGATTATTTTCATTCTTTCATTCAAAAAGGCACAAAATGAGCTGAGGAAATGTGCTGGGAAAAAAAAAAAAGCAGTTTCTGTCTATTTCTCCTAAATTTTTCTTTCCTGATGAGGTTTATTAACCTGTTGTTGGCCTGTTGACCTCAGTCCCTGGGGTGGGAGCAGCAGCCTGCACTCTTGAGGCACTTCCCTTGTCTCAAAGTCAGTGGTGCTCAACTACAACATCAACTACTCCTCCTCTACCTCTACTCACTGCCAAGCTTTCACAAGCATCTCTAAAGCTCCCTTTGGGCTTCAAATCCCAGATCTTTACACTGATTCATTATAAATATTTCCAACATATCAGGTCTCAAGCCAGAAGCATTTTTATGACATTTTTGCATTTATTCCATCGGGGACTCATTCTCTGCCACCTGTTTTTTACCTTCCTACATGTTCTATGATTTAATTCAGTCATTCTGGTACATCACTCTTACATCTCAGGGAAAAACATGCCAGCTGGGAGACACCATGGTGCAAACCACCCAGAATACCTCTGCTCCTGACAATATTTGATGTATTATCACATATTTAATGGTGGTTCTTATCCCATTTCATTAGAGCACCCCTCTCTCCATCACCTCTCTCCCCTGTTTCCAGATAATCACACAACAACTGAGGTTGGAAGGGGCCACAGAAGGTCCCTGCTGCAGTTCAGATGAGGTTGCTCAAGGTTTTGTCCAGTCAAAAACCTCTAAGGAAGGAGACAGCACAGACTCTGTGCAATCTGTTCTGCTGTTTGCCTGTCCTATTTTCAAGCACCGAGCCTCTGAAAAAACCCAGAGCTGCTGCTTGCAGGATGCACAGAAATGGTAACAGAGCAGCAGTGGAAGAATTTAAGGGCAAAAGGAATCATGCAGACAATTCCCAGAAATTTAACTATGGAAATACCTGGGGGATTTGTTGAAAATTAATAGAGTTGGAAAGAGAATCTCTTTCAATGCCTGTTTTTCCTGGCCTTTCTAATAATTTACATTTTCATAACACATATTGAGGACAGAACAGCAAGAGACACCCCTCTGAGCTACAGAAAGTGAAGGCATGGCTTTAATGGAACACACTTCAACTATTTTAAAACACATTACATGGCAATTTCAAAAATTCTGTGGCCAAGACAACCTCTAATTGCTGCCTTCTAATCCATTCCCTGTTTGCATTTTGCCTGCCATTACTCCTCTATGCAATGTGCTTTGCTGGAGATGCTAAGTGGTTTTTAAAAAATTGATTAAAGTTGACTAAGCTTCCTGTGTCTGCTTGCTCATTCACACACTGGCAAATGAATCAGCACTGATTTAACATGCAGGAATTTCACAAGGTGCAGCAAAAGTTGCATGCTGGACCAGAGATATTGAATTATACAACATCTCTGTGCTAGCAAAATATTTAATAATATGCTGCTGCTATTCAACTCAGTGGCTTTTCTACCCAGGGTAAGTCCATGTGTTACTAGTTTTTGGCATAAATGTTACAGTAGTCAGTACCACAGATACAGAAGCATTAATGTTTTTTGCTATCACAGAAATACTTTTAAAGAAGTAAATAATAACTAAATAATTAACTAATGTTGCTTGGTAATGAGTCTTAGAAGAATTTCAGTTTTATTTCACTTAGAAATTCTGAATCTGACTTCTTGATGTTTGAAAATTTACACAGTCTGTAAGTTGTGTACTTTTGAAGTGGGTAAGAATGAACTGGAGGCAATTTGAAAGTGAAGCTTGGAGGGTCTTTTTATTTACATGCATTTACAATTAATATATATATTTCTTCCAAATATAGTAGCATGATATGATAAATATATATATCTATATCTCAAGCTGTTTACTTTCTGCAAGATTTACAGAGACAGCTTGGGTTTTGAAAACAAATAAATAGCTGCTTGCTGTAAATTTCACATTAACTGTATATTTTCCTTTTTAATAAGTTTAATTGCTGCCTTGAAAATGCAAAATTGAGTGCAACAGGAGAACTGTTTTGACTTGCCTCTGCTAAGAATGTTAATAGTTACGTGAAAGCAGATCACATTTGGAAATACTGAGAAACATGCCAGACAGAACTTGAACTAGGTGACCTGAGAGCAGAATTAATTAATAAGTACCAGTTGATGTATAGTTTGTGTAGGGCAGCTCTAAGCTCTCAGTGCATTACATCTCTAATTTTGTATATCATATAAGATGTATAAACCTTCATTGAGAACATAAGCAAAAATATGTGGATGCATTTTTATACACCAGAAAAAAAATTTTTGTTCATCACACAAAGGTCTGTTTTTAAAAGAATGTAGGTTTCCTTTCCCCAAAGCCAAAAAAGAAATCTCTGTTCAGGCTCACACTTTCAAGGCTGCCTGCATTCAGAAGAGCACAAAACCTGTGCTACATACACAGACTTTAGGGAAACTTTTTAAAAAGTCTGGGGAGATGTGCTGAACTCCAACCTTCATGTCCTGAACTGAAGATTCCATGGCTCAGACACTTCCCTTTCTCTCCCTGAGTTTTGTGTGTTCAGACTGAAGACATCAAAGGAAGTTTTCCTAATAGAGAGATTTTAACTGCTGATGTATTTCCCAAGGGAAGTAACAAAACTCTGGTACTAAAGCTGCTGGAAAGCAGCCCTGATAAAACCCTGGCACATGTAATTTAGGGAAGGCTGCTACACCAGCCCTCCAGGGATCACCAGCACTTCTGTTAAATAACTGCACTCTGTGGAGAGACAGGACACAATTTACTGCCATCAGCTGAGGGAAAGGGACTTCTCTTTTGGACTGAGATGGGAATTCGAGACCTCTGAGGAATCACAGGTTATTCTGAGCTGGGAGGGACCCACAAAGATCTTTGTAGGTCTTAAGTGAGTGGCCCATGTGGGGATTGACCCCACAACCTTGGTGCTGTCAGCACCCTGTCCTGACCAGCTGAACTGCTGTGACATTGTGTTAGAGGGATGTAAAATCCTCTCACTTACTATAAAAACATCTTCTGGGGTTCTGGAGCTTTGAAACTATCATTGCATCATGGTGAGGAAGAGAGCAGACATGCTTTTTAAATTTTTCTGCAAGTTCTTTGCCACAGAATTTGGCTTATGCCAAATTCTGGCTATAGTTCTTCAGTACTGCACAGTAGATGATATTCAGCCTCCAGCCAATTAATATACTGCCTGATTTACTTTTGTTCACTGTTTTGGATAAAGAAAAAAAGCATCTTAAATGGAAGAAGGATAGAGAAAGCAATTCCAAATTTATAACTTTAAAAATGTACAAACACACCAACAGTGTCTTTATATACACATTGTGTAACCTACATAGTCACACAGCATATATTCAGATTTAAAACTCAGCTTGTCATGCAGCCAGAATCTACTGGAAGCAATGGGGACTTGTTGCTATGGAATTCTACATCCTGAAAGAATCCTTTTAAACCTCTTTGTTGAGCCAAATTATTTGTAAAGATGCCTCTGGGTTGGTGCTTTCAGCTGTACCATCTAGTGCACACAGGCTTGTGCCAGAAGAGAAAACAGGACAAATCACTTTTATCCCATCTTTAAAAAAACCAAATCCCTGGCTGGCTAGAGTTTACACTAAAACTAGAAGGGAAAAATTGTTTTATAATTTGATTTCTGCACTGTTAAGTTATTAACCATCACCTCAGCTTTCTCTCTCTGAAAATGTGCATTGGATTAATTTTGGTAATCCTTGTGTAAAATGTTAATTCAGATTTCTTTATAAGACAGGCAAGAGAAAAGGTCAGGCTCTAATGAATCAAAGTGACACCCAGCTTGTCTCTATCTTTTCAAAGTAAGTATCAGTTTTCCCGAAACAAGAAGAGGAAGAATATTTAATCCTAATGACATGCAAGGCTCAGCAATATTTTTCTGGACTGTGGTGCCTAACAGAGATAGATGATGTTATTTTACCTTCTAATGGAAAACTGCAGAAAGATAAAAGGTAATTGGGAAAACAAAATTCTTTTCAGGAAGCTATGAATTTAACTGCCTTTAAAGTCTAGATAATTCTCTTAGTAAGCCCTTAAGAGGAGTGATCATGTTTTCTGCTGCACTGACAATGAAAGGTAATCCAAGGAGATTATATTTTAGCAAATCATTAATTACATAGTTCAATATCTTAAACTGCATGGTAAACAGAGATGAGCCAAACAACCCAAATCTGTCACTGCTTCGTTGCATTGGGAAGCTGATGGGTTTCTTTACCCCAATGGAGATTAATGTGGGTTTTTTGCAATTGTTTGTTGTGAAGCTGTGATATCTCAGATCAATAGCAAGCACACAAATTTAGGGGTATTCAATAGATTTTTCCCTCAATTCAAGTGCAGGAAACTGAATCTTCCTGAAACATGCTTTTACAAGTGTAACAATTCAGTGACATAGAAAAAGGAACCATAGAATCCCAGAATATCCTGAGCTGGAGTGACCCACTAATAGAAAAAAAAAAGTACTAGAAAGGAGACTGCAGAGTGAGATTAAATCAAAGGAGTCTCAATGACTGTACTGAGATGAATTGTGGTAAAAGATAATGGGATTAAATTAAAAAAAAAAGACAGAATTATTTTATGTGTTTGATTGGAGGCCAGATGGGTGTGCAGACACAAACCCAGGTGAGCCACTCTCCCTGTTTTCACAACCTGTGCAATTGTAGGGATCTGGTCTATGGGATCATGGGGACAAGGTGGAATGGCTGCCATGGGTCAGAGCACTGCAATGAAGAGAGACAGGCTCTGTAGGAGTGAGAGGGTGCCAAGAGGGGCAATGGGCCTTGCCCTTCATGTGAGAGAACATCTAGGGGGCATGTAGCTGTGCCAGAGGATGGATCAGGAGACCAGTGAGAGTTTAGGGGTCAGGATTTATGGATTAGCCTTTCCCTTCATGTGAGAGAACATCTAGGGTACATGAAGTGAGGAGACCAGTGAGAGTTTAGGGGTCAGGATTTGTGGGTTAGCCTTGCCCTTCATGTGAGAGAACATCTAGGGGGCATGAAGTGAGGAGACCAGTGAGAGTTTAGGGGTCAGGATTAGAGGCAGGTAAAGGTCTGCTCTAGGCTGCCTGACTGGAAAGTACAAGTGGATGAGGATTTCTATAGACAGACAGGAGCAGCTCTGGTGCTCTTGGGGTTTTCCAACCACCCTGACATCCACTGGAGACACAGCAGGGCAGAAGCAATCCAGAAGATTCCTGGAGACCATCAATTTCCTGACCCAAATGGTAGAGTAGACAACAAGAAGATCAACTTTGTGGCACCTCATACACACCAACAATGAGGACCTCCTTGTGAAGGTCAAGGGTATGATTGGCTGCAGTGGCCATGAGATGGAAAGTGAAGAAGAATTAGGAGGTTGTAGAGCTATTGGGTAAGACATCAGGAGTGCTGATCTACCAGTAAGGATGGTTTCTTGTTTTGATTGCTTTGCCCATGCTGCCTTGGCCAGTGAATGCCATGGTGCTGGCACAAACCTACCTTGCACATTCCCATGCAGCTGCAGCCCTCTTGGAAACAGAAATCTGTGCCTACAGACAGCAGCCCACTTGCCCATTTCACATGTGACCAGTGGCTGAAGGTAAAACCAGCAATATCTTCAATAGTCCACAGAAAACCAGCTGGATGACCAACATGTGGATTCTGCACCACTCAGAGATGGATATTGCTTTCCATTTTCTTGCCAAGAGCAGAAAGAGAATAAGCCCAGGATCTGGACAGAAGGATGAGAAACAGCTCACCACAGTCCTGTAGATGTGGGCTGCAGACTACAAAAGGGATAAAGAAGGTGTTGGCAAATGTATTGAGAATAAAGGCAGGGTTTGTCAAGGTGAGCCTGGGAGTGCCACCATAAACTTACACACACAGGGACAGTGGAAAGCAAGAGGTAAGTTTTCAAATACACTTTAAAAATCTCTTTGTGTGTGGCAGCTAATTTTTAATAATTTTTCAGCATTTTGGCTGGGAATAGTGCTTTTGCCTCCTCCCAACCTTCTGCACTTTGTACTCCTGTCTCCATGTCACTGAAATGCAACAGTCAGGGACCTCTCAAAACATTTCATTAAATGTACAAATGCTGTTTTATTTGCAAAGGGATAGGTAGTTTAAATATGTCACTTTTGAGCTATAGAGATGTTTTCTGCAGCACAGAAAAGGTAGATAAGTATAAGCAAGACACAAAAATGGAAGAATACATCTTTGATGCCTTTAATCCTTCAAATTGATAATGATAATCCAGTACCAGAAACAAAAGAAGGTACTAGAAAAAGCTGAAGACATTAGATATGCAGTGCAAACAGACCAGTCTGATCTCTCTATGAATCACAAGAAATAGGAGACTACATGCCTCAATTAGCTACAACATTGTCTAATTCCAGTAAGCCATGGGTGAATTTTAATTTACAGCATGTCTAAATATGACTGAGGATACTTGGAAAGAATACCAGTGTTTCAGATGTTTTTCAACTTCCTTTTTGGAAAGCCAGACTCTAAAGTTCTTGGAGAAGATGAGAGCTTGCAGAAATCCAAAGTTTAAAAATAAGCATTTTAAAATTTCCAGTTCTTCAGTATTAATTGATGCTTTCAAGCTCTGAATAATTTATAATGATAGCAATCAAAAACAGCTGAAATGAAGTTTTGTGATTAGGAAAATAGTGGTATATTGATGGCATTGAACATTTGTTTATGGCTTTTTTTTTTTTTAATAGCCAGGGCCACCCAGAAATTTGGTCTGAGGACCAATTCTTCCCAGAGAAGCTCCCCCCTCTCCTTGTTTAAAATGTTAATTCAGATTCCTTTATGAGACAGGAAAGAGAAGCATTCAAGGCCAGGTTTGGATGGGGCTTGGAGCAACGTGGTCTAGTGGAAAGTTTATAGAGGCTTTGATGCAGCAGGATAATCTGTGAGCTGTGACTCCAGCCAGCACAACAGTCTGTACCCTGGGGTGGATATCTGGCTCCACCTGAATCTCTGGAGATTTGCTTTGGGAATAGCAAGCCTAAATCTCCACTCTCTCCTGTGGCCTTGGGTACAGCTCAAGTCCCATCACCCAATTATCCTTAATGCTCTTTTTCCTGTTGTTTCAATTTCAGGTTTAACTTAGGACGGCAAATAAAGCAACCTGAGGTCAACAGCAGCCCCTGGACACAGATGAGCCGAAGACCACTGAAAAACACGTAGGCATGACTATTAGAGACTGTTTTAGCTCTTGGGTGCTTTTGTAAAGGATTTCAGTGAGGACATGACATTCTGAACTGGGCCAGAATCCCAGCAGAACCATTACCCACCAGAATGGAGCCGCTGGTTTGAACTGGAGGTGCAGTGTGATCTGCTGCCAGGCTTGTTTTGAGGATTCACTGAGTTGCCTCAGGGCCTTTTCTCCTTTTAAGAATATATAGTTCTGTAATCAGTTTCTTCTGCATTTGAGCCACTGAACAGATGCACAGACTGTCCTGGCTCCAGATCTTATCATTAATTGTCCCTCTCCCATAAAGAGAGGACAAGCACCTGATTTCAGCCTGCATTAGTGACCATGCCACAGCCATTACTTGTCCCAGTTTGTCAGCAATCCAGATGATTCCCTTCTGACTTGCTCCTCTTCCCATTTAGGTTTGGATAAGTTTCCTTCACTTTTCTAATTCAGAATGAATTATGCTGAGAGTAGTGTATATATATATGTTAACAAAAGATTGTATACGGGAATTAGAGGTAAAGCTTATGCCAAATTCTGGCTATAGTTCTTCAGTACTGCACAGTAGATGATATTCAGCCTCCAGCCAATTAATATACTGCCTGATTTACTTTTGTTCACTGTTTTGGGTAAAGAAAAAAAAAAGCATCTTAAATGGAAGGTGGATGGAGAAAGCAATTCCAAATGTATAACTTTAAAAATGTACAATTCAGCCTACAATACGTCAGCTGTAATGGAAAATAATTAGCAATTTTAGCTCTGGTAGGTGTATTTTCATGTGGTTAAATACCCTGTTCTCTAAGGTGGCAACACAGGTGGTGAAAATTGGAGATGAGGGTAGAATAAGAATTCTACAGTTCATGAAAATACAGGGTTTGTTAAAATCCCATCTATACACCATCAATAAAAGATGCCAATGATGAGCAGCACTGCCATTTACTGGTCTAGAAAAAGATATTTAGAATTTAATTCTATGTGGAAGAAGTAACAATTTATAAATCCAGCCTATGAAAAGCAGAAAAGAAGACATCCACTCAATGTACAACACTCATATGCCTTTAGCTGGGCCATGTGATTTTTTAGAAAATTACTTTTCTCTACAATATTAAAAAAAAAAGATCATTAGAATGGCAGTGCTAATACTTCATCTCTGACTTATTTTGTGATCACACACCAAAAGGAAAAAACCTTCTGTCATAGAAAGGAGCATCAGGGGACATCCTGGAGGGTTAAGGCTGCATTTTAGATGTTTTCAGCCACAAATGCTTCAATTTTGTACCTAATGGGTGAGTAAAGGGCTGATGCAGCTCTTGCACTGGCAGGGAGAGAACAAAATTAACAGTAATTGAGAAATTTTGACCATTTGACCTTTTGTTCCTTCTTGCATGGGTACATATATAGAATTAGAGGTTTTCCTTGTTCAACATCTTTTTTTCATGAATATTTCTGTTTATAGTCCTGAAACAGAACACCAGATGAATTTTTTAGAAGTCCAACCTGGATCTAAACTTTCTGTCTCAGAGATATTATTAGATGAACAAATTCAAATTTTAAAATTTCCTTATAAAACCCCTCAGGCTGATCTATACAAAGTGAAGTGACCCAAACAGATCTGAAAGCACTGACATATTGCACCATAGGTTGATGTATTCTTATTAAAAAGCAGCTATGGACTGCTCAAAGGAAAATTTATATTTCAAGCAGTGGAATAGAGAGACATCATAAAGTTTTTAATAGAATTACTGAATGCCTTGTGATTTGGAGTTCTTTGAAGCTACAATAAAAATGGCATTTAAAAATAAATCACTATTCAAATATCTGTCAGTTTCCATAATCTCTATTACAGCCACAGGAAATAATAATTTATCTGAAAATTTAGAAGTAGAATAGATAATACAATATATCTTTCAAGTGCATGAGGGCCTCAGCTATTAAAACCAACATCTACATTGGGACCTTCGTGCAGGTGTTGAAACTTTTGCTGGTTTTAGTTTTATTTCTGAAATCAAAGTCAGCTGCAAAGGCCCCAGTAATAGAAATTGTACAGACACATCTCAACTGACAATTATGAAGATTCTTGTAACTTTAATGGGGCCACCTGTAAATTGAATGGTAATTAAAGATTAACTATTTATTAGTCTGCCCAGATTAAAAGCACCATCTCAGCTTTGGAAAACATTAGAGACTTTTGGTGTGAGCCTTTTCTTTCTTAACAGAGTTCAACATTTAATCCAACAGCATCCAGTTCCCATTTTTAGTGGCTTCTACCCAAAGCACAACAATAAACAAAAGCGAAATATATTCAAAATTGTGTGTCCATAATATAAATAATCACAAAATTGGCTGTGACACTGATCTCATATCTAGCAGACACAGTGATCATCTTGAGAAAATTAATCTGATTTGCCTCACAATTTCACAATCCTTCTAGTCTAATCTTATTACAGGTTTTGGGATTTTTTTTTACATTTGTATCTGTTATTTTATAAACATGTTGCTGAGCCACATTTGGGGATGCAGTAAATGATTTCTGTTTAGAACAAGATTAACATCTCTGCTCCAGCTTCCTGATGTATTTTTGGGATTGCATCAGTCTCATGATCACTGCATGTTTTTGTCTCAGGACTTTTCTCAAAGGAAATTACAACAAAGATATTGAACCAGTTTAGGAATATTTCTCTTCACCATTAAATTGTGGGAATTGTGTCTATTGAAAACTATTTCTTAAATTCAATTTAGATAGAAAATGTGGACCTTTGTAGCATGTCTCAGTGTGATTTTAAAAACATAAATATACTTAAGGACATCTCAGACTGAGAAAGTTCTGGCCAATACATTTCAAAGAACTCTTCATGATCCAAGAAGCAGAAGAAGATTTCCAAAGTGCCTGCAATATTTGGGTGTCTCATGTAAAGGAGGTTCAGGATGCCCTGTGTATGCAGGCACATAAATGAAGTCAGAAATACCTACAATAGCTACTTGTTTCATTTTATTTGTTCTTTCCTGAATTTATGAAGCAGTGGAAGTTCCTGCACTTATCCTCTGAGAGAATATCCTCGAGGGCAGAGAGGATGCAAATTACAGATGGGCAATCACCAGTTGTGTGGGGTTTAACAAGGAAAAGGGTCAGATTCTGCCCCTGGGGCAGGGCAGCCTNTATGCAAATGGACCAAAACTTATAAAAGTGTGAGACCTCGTGACCAGGGGGCCATTTTGGGTCCATTTTTAGTCCACCTTGGGTGTAGCCCTGGTCAGGCTCTTGTCCTGCCCAAGGTGTACCCTGGAGCCTTTCAATAAATATTTACTTTATTCTCCAGCTTTGTCAAGTCTCTGTTTCAGGTCACCCCCAAGGCATCAGGGCCACGAGGAGGGGAAGGGTCTGGAGGAGCCATGTGAGGAGCAGCTGAGGGCACTTTGTCTCTTCAACTGGATGGAGGAGACTGAGACCTCACTGAACTCCTCAACATCCTCCCCAGGGGCACCACAGGGACAGCTCTGCTCTGTGTGACAGGGACAGGACCCAGGGAATGGCTGGAGCTGTGCCAGGGCAGGGTCAGGCTGGAGCTCAGGGAAAGGTTCTTCCCCAGAGGGTGCTGGGCACTGCCCAGGCTCCCCAGGGAATGGGCACAGCCCCAAGGCTGCCAGAGCTCCAGGAGGGTTTGGACAATGCTCCCAGGGGTTGTTGGGGTGTCTGTGCAGGGCCAGGAGTTCAACTGCATATCCTTGTGATTCCCTTCCAATTCAGCATCTTCTGTGATTCCAAGAGAACTGCTTATGACTGATTGGTCATTTGGGCTGTTGATCTACTTGTCAATATCTCCTGCACAACAGACAGAGTGTGATTTTTATTTATCTCTTCTCTCTCTTTCAGTCCCTTTTCTTGTCTACTCCAGTAAAGGCCATAATCTGGGAGCAGAACAAAATTAAAGCAATATTTTTAGCCACTGTAAGTATGAAAACAAACTCTTGTGGAAGTTATTTTTCCATACTCTATCAGTGCTCATTTATAACAAGAATCATAGAATCACAGAGTACTTCAGGTTGGAAAGGACATTTAAAGGTTATCTGGTTCTGATCTCCCTGCTCTTTACAGGAGGATCTTCCACTGTCCCAGGTGGCTCCAAGCCCCATCCAACCTGGCCTTGGACACTTCCAGGGATCCAGGGGCAGCCACAGCTTCTCTGGGCACCCTGTGCCAGGGCCTCCCCACCCTCATCATAAAGAGTGTCCTCCTTATATCCAACCTAAAGCCATCATCTTCCAGTTTAACACTTGTCCTGTCCCTACAAACCCTTTGGTGTTGGTGTGACACAGCCATTGCTATTCTGGGATCAGTCTGCAGTACATCCCTTGGACAAATCTGCACTCAGCCTGGACTTCAGGGATTAATGTTAGCTCTAACTAGAGACCAAATCAAACATGGACAACTTCCAGGAAAGCTATTTCCTGTTTCCATATAGAGGACATTATTTACAGCTCCCCCATGTAATACACAATTAGAGTAGTAAATCTATTTATTCACAGAAAGAATAATGAGTGCCGAGTAAATAGGGAAACTTAGAGGCAAGTATTATAAAAGCATTACTTTTGCTTGGAACGCTATTAGCAAATATGTTCTAACAAACTGAAAAATGTCCAGAGGCTCAAGTGCTAAATCTGCATAAAAACCAACTGATTTTTAGCTTGTTTGAGTTCCCTTCTGGTTTAATTGTATGGTACCTTCAAAGGATGGAATGGTGTACAGCTGTCTTTTGTTGACACCACATTTTGGTTCCAGGTGTAGCTGTTTCCTTTCTGCCTCTCACCCAGTTTGCAACTTTGCCCATTCTTAGCCTAGAAACAAAATCATAGAATGTTTGAGAAGGGAAGAAACCTTTTTTTGGAGATCATCCAGTTCAATGTCTTGGATTAAACAGGTTGCTTTTCAGGGCCCTGGCCTGGAAAAAAATTAAAGGAAATTTGACCTACAAAATCACAGGAATTATTCTATATTCTCCCCCTCTTCCCTCTTCTCTTTTGGGGGAAGATGCTGAAAACAAGAGATGGCAAATCCTGTGAGCTCTACCCATACTTCAGCACGTGTTATTTCTACATTTTCCTATTTCACTCTAACAGACATCATAACCATGGCTGGCAAAAACACATCTCCACAGAATTCAATTTCCTTTGCTTTCTTTTTAGGTTTTTCTGGGCAGTGAATAAACAAACTAAGCTTTACAAAGCTAAACTGCTAACACACCTGAACTTTATCCTGTCTTTGAGTAAGACTGAAATGTGTACAGAGGGCTCTTCCAAACCTGTCTGTCTGCAACTACCACGTTGCAGGTTTTCCTCTGCAGTTTCCAGGCCAGCCAAGAAATAAAAAATGCAGTGTTAAAGCCAATAAATTATTCTACAAGCTCTTTATTAAAGTAAATGTTTGTTTGTTTGTTGTTGACTGAAAGAAAGACATTTGATGCAATAATTCAGTAGCAAATCAATGTTGTCTATGGAGGAGAGGTCCCTGAGCCCAGGGAATCAAGTGTTTCAGATTTTCTCTTGGTGGCTGAGACAGGGCAATGCCTTTGTTATCAAATACAGTGTTCTTAGCAGAATCCAGCTTTATTCTGTGTAGTATTTATGTTATTTCAGACAGAAACAGCAAGAAAATAGAAATTTTTTCAATATCTATAATTTCTTACCTTTTCTATTCCCTCTTCCTTTTTAATTACCATCATTTGTGCCTTATCTCAGAACATCTTAAAAAACAAGTCTGAAGATTAAGTCTAATAAAGTTGATTTTGCATCAAATAACACACAGCCCATTCATTATGTTTCATAATCCTTCTTTCTCCAAACATTTCTGGCTGCTTAATTTTAACTTTAATCAGCTGAGATCCCATAATGTCTTTTTTTTTTACATTTTAGAGTTGAAACAAACAGTGATAATAATTAAATGGTATCAAATTTGAAATGAAATAAAGCCAAACCAGCTCTCATCTTATTGTTTGGATGGCTTTAGATTTCCAGTTTAGTTAAAAAAAAATGCAGGTAAATCATGCTCAGAAGGAGAGGAAATGATCTGTTTTGGTGGTGAACCTCCACAAATGTCTGTTATGTATTTTTTTCCCACAGGAAACAAAGCTCTCTAGAGTTCAGGGATTGCAATCATCATGTGTGACACAAAACCTATTAATTAGCCATTAACTCCTGGTGTTAAGATAATGTACTTCTCCCTCGTAAACTTCTGAAGGAAATTAAAATGCAGCTGTGAAACAAGCAGCAGATACTGAGGATTACAGCTCTTTATTTCCTCAGCTACATCAATGAGTGGTTCTTAAAAAATTCTGGCAATTAGACCACGTTCCAAGGTGATGTCAGCAGAAGCACCTCGTGGCTGGAGATGTGCTGCAGGTTCTTCAAACTGCCATTGTCAGCACCAATAGGTCAAGGATCATTAAAGAGCACAGATTAAAATCAACAGAAAAGCAAAATTAAAAATCAAATGACAAGTCTGAGTTTGTAGAGATACAGAAAAACTGATGTAACTAAACTTGGCTGAAAGAAAAAAGAGGTATGAAATTAATTAGGGAGAGATCTCAAAAAAAAATCATTGTGCTGCATCCCTGTCCCAAAGTAGGAGTTGTATATAAAATGCAGTTAATAATTTTTGTCCCAATTTAATACAAAAAAACCCCAAAGATGCTATCAAAAATTTTTCAAGTAGTAAAAGAGGCCTAATCAATAAAGTCTGCCACCCTAGTGTAGCATATAATTTTTCACCTATTTAATAATTCATTGCTATAATATATCAAAAACAAAGTGGAAAACCCAATCTTAAAATGAATATAATGACAAACCCACTAAAATATTAAATTTCCCAGGAGTTTCTGGGGGTTTGAGCACTATCTTATCAAAAGCTGAACAGAATGCCAGTTCCAAAAATCTTGCAGAACAATGGTCATTATTTATTTATGTGGCTCAAATGCCATGAGCTTACCTAAATTATGATAAAATACCTTCTTCAGATATGTGAGTTGTTGGGGTTCACAGCTGAACTGGAGAATTCTGCAGGCCCTTGCTGCTGGTTTTATTACAAATTTATCAGCTTTCTCTGCCTCCCCCACTGCTCCATCCTGTTCCATCCTCCTGGAATGTTTAGTGGCAGAGACACCCTGCCATTCATCCCATTACATTGTGACCAGGCTGTCAGTGCACGTTAGAAGTGGTTGCTTTCCAAATCTGAAACAATAATAAAATAACACAAACAATGTTTTCTGTGTGCTCCATCACCCACCCCTCTCCAGAGCATGGGCTTGACTGTCCTATCTTGATCTCAGCCTGTTGATTTGGAGTACCAGCAGAGAAGGGGAATCATTTTCCTTCTGCCTGCTGCCCTGGTGCTTCCTCAAATCTTATTTTAAAACAAGCACTGACCTGCAGATTCACATGCAATCAGTAATTTCCATGACCATGGACATTCAATTATATATAATTACTAAATTGCAAACTGTTGGAGCTGTTTGTTCATTCTTTCTCTTCTTCCTCCCTCCCTGTCTTTGCCCTCCTTACCCCTTGCTCATGAGAGTGATACTGATAAAAAGAAAAAGCAAATAATTTTTCAGAAAATAGTGGTGCCAGAAACTCTATCTTCTGTCAGGTGTTTAGCCCAAAAAACTCTTACAAGTGGCTGTCTCCCAGGGAAAGAATGACTTTGTAAATTAACACTACACATGCAATATTTTTAATCTCTCTGCCTGCCACAGAGCAAGCAGAATTATGAAATTATGCTGCAGTAAACTTTCTTTCAATTAAGAAAGAGTGAAGCTTGAGTTTTTCTGTATTCTGTATTCAAATCCATCACTTGGATCCCTAAGAAAGGGAACTTTTAAGCTCATGTGTCATTAGTCAATCAGCATAAAGATCCAGAATCAATGTATTAGGAGCTCAGTTCTCCACTCACCTAAATCATCTGGAGTGTCACCTTCTTACACATCCCAGTGAATTCCTGCTGCAGAGCAGTGAAGTATGCAAGAAAAAATCAAGATATTCCAAGCAAACAAATAGTGAAAATTCTATATAATTCCCCATGTTTTTCTTGCACGTAAATTTGTTGCAAAAGAACACAACCTGAACAACAACCTGTCCTAAGCAAGCTGCTCTGGATGGGCTCCTTGAGTAGAGGGGCTGGGCAACCACACCTGAAAAGGTCCCTTCTCACCTCAAAACTACTCATGGTTCATGACTGTGTGTATAGCTGTACATCACTTAGGGAATCAGTGGGACAGAAATGCTGAAAATATTGATAAATCAACTTCAAAAGTAAAGGTTTTAGTTGATGGATTGTCGAGGTATCTCTTCTGAGATGACCTCGGATGGTGATAAACGGCTGTTTTCTCACTGTTTGTGCTTGGAAGACGTGATTAGAGAGTCTTTGAGTTGTGGTTTGAAGATGTTTATTTTAAAAGCCTTATCTCTAAGTTCAGTCACACCAGCGTGGTGTTCACAGGCAGCTGGAAAAGTGAATTCTCCCCGCCCAGGAACAGCACCTGGGTTTTTATACTCTAAACTACGTTAACATTGTTTTCCTCTAAAACCCAATAACTAAAATCCAAGTCACACAGTGAAATCACACCTTCACCCAATCCTAAAAACCCACAGCCCTTTGCAAAGAGGAAGAGGAAGAAAAAGACAGGAAAATGTGCTTTTATCACATTGATCTGCCTCCATATTTGCCTAATAATAAGAATACAAAGAAATCTAAAATTAATATCTACACACCCAGTGATATAATAAAAAACACACCAATTAAACCCTCGTGTCATCCAAATCCTCAGACAGCTTTGACTGTCTTCTCCACAGTGCCAGATTAAAACCAATGCTATCTTTTAAACACCCAGTAAGATCCCATCCCCCATGTCCTATCTACTACCCATTCAGGAGACCCAGAGAAATACTCTGGTCTCCCACAATGGATGATTATTATCAACACTCAGAGCCAAGGGCTGGCTCTTGCTTTGCAGTTACGAGTGGTGACAGCTCATCTTCCTGCCTTGCCCTGCAAAAGCACTGGGGTTGATGGTACTGGCCAGCCAACACACTTTGCATCTTGCTGGCTTTATTCCTTGAAGATGAGCTCCTGAACCCCATTTGTGCAATCTCATCTCTTGGAGGTACATATTATTTACACATTTGAGGTTGGATGTGTTACTATGATGTACCTGTTGTTAGCAAAGTCACAATGTTGGTTATACTTTATTCTTGGCTTTGTTTTGTTTTGTTGTGTTTGGGGGTTTCTCCCCCTGTAGAAAAATGATTATTTTCTTTGTGCTCTGCATGATTTCAGTAAACACTCTGTGAAATGTTGGAGGCTGCATGTGCAAACATTGAAGGCCCAGACTTCCCTTCCATTGTATTTCCAAAGGTGTATCCTTAACTGGGTAATAAACGTGTTAAAATTTATAGCCTACAGTATTCAAGTACAAGTAGAAATCAATTATTGTTTCCTATTAAAGCAGGAGCTATGGACTATTAAACAATGTCTCAAATGGACCAGGGTTATTACTGGGGGGGAAAAAAATTAATGGCAAACATTCTAACTCAATAAGCTCCTGAGCTCTCACAGCAAGACCCTTAATCGTTAGTGTTCTAAAATGATGTAGCATTGCTGATCAATACAGAGGTAGGAATGACCAGCAGCTTTTATCAGACCTCAGTGTAATGAAAACTAATGAACTTTATGGAAAAGTGACACGTGTTCACACACTTGCAGACAAGTGAAAATAAATGAGTTTGCTGCACAATTACGTGCAATTAAGTGGCGAATCCCCGACGACACGAGACTTTCATGGCACAGCCCAGTGCAATGTGCCTCATGTGGGTTTCTGGTGCTCTCCAAACACTGATGCAGCTTTCTGAGAAAAAGCAGAATTTAGAAATGAAGACAGTTACTCAGCACATTTTCAAATCTCTAGCCAGTCGTTCAGATGGCAGCTAATTTAAATTAACTTTTTGGTTAAGATTGTGAGACTTGGTAATAAAAACATTGCTAATATTCAAATGTAATAAATATACTTCATTTGCCTTATCCACTAAACGGGTCTTTTTAAAAATAAAATTAGGTTTGTTCATGAAAATATACCAATTCTGTAATTATTCTTTCAGTTTTGATCCAAATCCCACCAGAGGCAATTGTAAACCTCCCAATGCCTTCGATGGAACAGAATTAGGCTCTTATGTTTTAAAATTTAGTTTTGCCTGGGGAAGAGTGCTGATTTCCACTGAGTGGTGGAAAAATGAGTAACTACTGCCTAATTTTAATATATAAAGCCTTTATCTATGTAAAAAATTGCATCACACACCTCATTAACAGGTAATTGCAAGGAAATAAGAAAAAGCAGAAATTTTCTTGCAAAATGACAAATGGAACCATATTCCAAGATCTGTGTGTATTAGATGTGTTGTTGAAAGATTTCACTCTACTGTGCAGTTAAACACTTCTCTTACATGCTTCCCATGAATCAGTGGAAGATGGAATTCAAGAAACCCCATCACCTTTGAGTTCAACAGTAAACAAAACCATCCTGTTGTTTTAGTGAGCAAAGGAGAAGAAATTAGAAAGAAGTAATTAAGTGCATGAGGATGAGGTAGTCCTCTTTTAATCTGTAACCCCCAATATTCTAAAACTGGTAAAAGACAACCTTGGGAAGACTTGCCTGAAGTTATTGGAAAATTCTTTATCACTATATTTTTATCTTTATCCCAAGTGTTTAATTCAAAGGAGGGAAAAATAAGGATGCAGAAAGCCCATCCCCATCACCCTACCAAAACAGGGTGGGCTGCACTCTTGGAGCACTGACACTCCTCCTTTTTCATTCTTCTCCCCAAGATCTTCCATCCCAAATGATGTCCTGTAAAGGACTCTTACATTGCAAAGCCACTGTGAAATGACTTCCTCAATTTCACCAGGTCTCTAATATATTTAAATGAGATGCTCATATAATTATATGCTTATATAGTTGTGCAATTTTATGAGTACATAATGATGGTGTAATTGTCCACTCTTTTAAGATTTCTCCTTAAGAGAAAAGGGAGTTAGGAAACTAGATTTTCAGAGCTACTTAAAGAAATTAGATGGTAACTCCTTCAAATCAAATAAATGGTGCCTGACAGGAGACCTGTGGGATTCTTCAGTCACACACTCCACATACATACTTAGATGGGATCCTTCCAACAACACTGGCCAAGTGCTTAAAAATTATTTCCCCTTTATAGTTGCAAAGATTATGAGGCAAGAAGGAAACACTGGTGCAGTAGTGTTTAATGTTGTGGAAAAATTATAAGCACACTGTTTTTCCTGCAGGAATGACAACAACTCTGTCTCACAGGTTCAGCAAAAAAGGAAAGTTAAATCCATTTGGTGGTGAAATAATTTCGAACAAAACAATTCAGTCGATGCTATTAAATATTTCAGGCCAAACTAGTCCTTCTCTTATTATTTTGAGGTCTCTGCAGGCTGAGCAGTTCAATGCCAAACGTGCAGAGCAGCCCAGTCTTCCTTCCTCACCAATTTCCACTTCTGAAGAAAGAAATGAGCTCTCATGCAGGTCTCTTTTTACTTGATTCGCCCCACTTAGGAAGCCTCATCCTGCTGGCACTAATTACTCCTGTCACTGGGTTCTCTAAGTCACTGGCAGGTTTTAGCTCCAAGTGCAAATCCTACTGAGAACAGACTGGGAAAGGAACTCCCTTCCTTTAGACTGAGGGAGCTGCCCCTTTCCAAAAACACAAAACTGATCAAGGTAAACATTCAAAGAAAAGATGTACAATGATCCCTTCTCCTTTACTGTTCATTTTTTGAAATGTCTCTGTTATTTACCATATGCAGATAAAACATCAATCCCCCTGCAAGAAATCTAGGAAGAGATCTTGCAAACATTTCTTCCAAAGCCTTTTTAATTTTTTTTTTTTTGGAAATGTAAAATGTCAAGAAACATTAGAAATCACAGAGGAATGCCCATGTTTTTAGATATTGATTATTCAACAGAACAAGGATCTGAGCACCATGAGCTGATGCCACAATCAGGGTTGCTTCTAGCAGGGCTTTTGACCAGTAGAGCTGCCAGACTAAACTGGGCTGTGATTTTATGATTCTGCATTTAGAGAGTGCAGTTTAGTGACAGACAACATCATCTTACCTGATGTGCTTATTACAGTCCCTAAGGCCTAGGGAAGGGCCTGAGAGTTTAAGAACATCTGCATTTTCTGGAAGGGCCCAGAAAATCAGGAATGTGACCCACCTCTGGCTGTGGCTGATGAAATTCATGTCACAAGGGAACAACAGACAACAGGCTTTGAGAGCTCCTGGGGAAGGAGAGTCACAACTGATTTCTGAGGCAAATTCAAGCTGACCTTGGCAATCAAGGGAAATGTTCAAAGAAAAAAGAAGTGAAACCTTGTTTCTTTCTCTACCTTCCCACTGCCTTGGTTTTTAATTTTAATAAAAGTATCTTGGTATTTGATGCTTTTTGTAGTGCTAGGAAGTTACATGGATGTGTCTGAGCAAAAGGAAATATACTCAGAAGAGACTGACTCTACTATTTCATACTATATTTAGTCATTGTGACTGGAGTGGTTTTGTTCATTCAGGGTTTGTCTGTGACAGAACAGCTGGGATTGGGTTTGTTCTATGAAGAGAACTGTTGTTTTATCAGGAATCACAGAGCCACAGGATGGTTTTGGTTGGGAGGGACCTTAAAGCCCATCCAGCCCCACCCCTGCCATGGGCAGGGACACCTTCCAAGCCCCAGCTGGGATCAAACACCCCAAACCCTAATCCATTTTATATCCAACACAGACCAGAAATCAGATGTCACAGAGTTGCCACAGTGCAGTGCTAGTTTCTATCAGCTGAGTTTATTTCTTAGAAAAAATGCAAGATGCAAAGTGTAAGAATATTGTTGTGCATAAAGGGGTCAGGCAGAGATGGCACAAAGAAGACAGGAATTGCATACTGGTATACAAGAATCTACTCATGTCCTGTCCTCATCTGACCTCACTTAATCTCAAGTTAAATAATAACACAACACTGTGTTATATTTTGAAATTACCCTGCATGATACTAAAAATTTCCATACCTAAAAGTGCTGTTGTGCTGGCAAGACTATCTCCAAAGCAATGCAGTTTTAGTCAAGTCTAATCTCACTTTTAAGAGGTGCAAGGCCTTCACTGTCTGAGTGCCTTGAGAATGTCTAATAGCATTCTCTAATCTTGATAACCTGCTAATTAGGTGCCACCAACATCTGTTGTCCATGGATATCTTGTCCTTGCCAGAAGGAACTGGTGTTTTCACACACATAAACTCTCATTCCACTTGTCTCCACGCCAGTCTAAATATTTGTACTGCAGATCTTAACTGAGGGAAACTGCAGGCATGTGCAGAATTGCTCTGTACCAGTCTGGTAAAGATCTGCTGTACCAACAAGCTGATTTATGGTGCAAAGCACCTGGAGGAAGACAAGTGTGAAAAACATGGACACAACATTTTACAGGCAATTAATAGGGTGCATTTACACAGATGAGTGAAGGCTCCTGCCTGTTCCTCCTGACTTAAGATTCCTGTCATATGATAGAGGACTTCCAGTCCTTAAGAGGCAGTAATCTGAATTTCATCAGAAATGTTCTGCCTTAATGCTGAACACTTCCCTTGATTTTAAACTCTTGAAATGAATGGATTTTTAACAATCACTAAAAGTCATGGAGGGGAATGCACAACACTGACTCCTACAAGAAAAAGGCTACATTTCATGTTTTGATGAGACATGAAATTCAAGATGATCTGATCAGGAACTCTTTTGGGTTTTGCCTGCTGAGGATCTGAATTGTGACTCACAGAATAACTCACTGGTTAGGAATATGCAGATTTATCTTTCCATGTATCCTGACTTACACAGCAATTGCAAAAGCATCATTTTAATTCCTGAAGGCACGTTTTCAAGACCAGAAGGAGCCCCTTCTCCCTCCCTGCACCTCCAGCAGTGCTGTGAGTGGGTATAGAATGTCTGGGTCCTGGCCATGCCCCTCAGAGCTACTGCAGAAATTAACCTTCTCCTGGCCACAAACAGGACACAAAGAATTTTTAAAAAATTATCAATTACCATAAAATAAACTAGAAAATAAAATTTTATGAAAATAGCACAGTGCTGCTGTAATGTGACAGTGAAATGTGACAATTTTTTGGTTAAGGGTTGTCTTTTTTCAGTGAAAAAGGAAATTTCCACAATATTTTCTGAGAACAAAATCTGCAGCTCAGACTTCTTGTTTTTAAGAACTGATTATAGAGGGATAGCCATATATTCTTTCATTTCAAAATGCATTTCACTAGTTCTTGGACTTATTTAAATGAGGGTGATATTGCTTATGTGAGTCTGGACAAAACAAACATAGAGCACAAGGGGAACACTACATCAAACTCAGATCCAAATGGGTACAATGTGCATGGAGCTTTCCCAGGTTCTGAACTTCTGTCCAGCCTTCTTCAGGAGAACAAAGCTGGAAAACAAGTTATTCTTGCATGTTTAAAGCCAGGTTTTAGATTTAACTCAAGCCTTTTGATATCTGGAACTGGAAAGAAGCAAGGTGAAGTATTAGGCAGTGACACAGCATTTAAATATAAACAATGTGAACTTCATTAAAAAAAGCTTCCCCACAGCCAATATTAATATCAGTTTCATGGCTGGAAAAGAAAGATCCTGTTTTGTATCTTTTCAGAAAATTATTCTAGCTCTGATTTAAATTAGCTTTCATCTGAACAGGCTTGGATTTGAAAATGTTGTAAATATTCTCCCTAAAATAAATACTTTGCTATCTGGAAAGAGTTCACATAGCAGTTCCTTATTATTCTTTAAAACAAAGCAAACCACAGCACCAAAGTTCTTCTTCAGGCTGTGCTTAGGGGAAGAATTAATCCTCCTGACCCCAAAAACAAAAATACAACATTGAATATCAAACAGTTCCCAGTGGATGATGAAGGAGGTATCCTGACAACTGCAGGGCAAATTTTTAAGGGACTTTTAAAGAAGGCATAGAGTGACAGGACAAAGGGGTTTTAGGCTGAGGGATGGCAGAGTTAAATGGGATTTTGGGAAGAAATTACTCCCTGTGAGGGTGGGCAGGCACAGGGTGCCCAGAGAAGCTGTGGCTGCCCCTGGATCCCTGGCAGTGTCCAAGGTCAGGCTGGACAGGGCTTGGAGCACCCTGGGACAGTGGAAGGTGTCCCTGCCCATGGCAGGGGTGGCACTGGATGGGCTTTGAGGTCCCTTCCAACCCAAACCAGTCTGGGGCTCCATGATTTTATGATTTATAGGTGTAAAAATGCCACTTGGGACTGGCATTTAAATATTTAAACCAATATTTTTTTATTGGTTTAAATAAGAAATATCTTCCTAGGTGTGCAACCTGCTGGTGCCTGATCTGGGTGTCATGAGGAGGAAGGAAGGAAGGAGGAGCAGAGAGAAAGGGAGAGCAATGAGCAAGAGCAAGAGTGGGAGAGAGACACCAAACCATGTACATGGGAAAAGAGCAACTGCCTAAATCCTACTGGTGTCAAGCAAGGATACAACATCTCTCCAAAACACCTCCCAGATAAGCATTTCTCCAGCCCAAGGCACTCAGTTTAAGGCAAAACACCACCAAAAATGTATTATTTTCAGCATGAAATCTCCTGAAATTGACTTTCATGAAGATGATAATCTCCACTGAATTTTAAATTATCTTTAAAAATTGCCTGCCTAATTTATCCTTTTCATCTTTGGATTCCCAGGTTGGAGAGGGACTCGGCATCTCTCAATGATTCTGAACAAAAAATTGTTTAAAAAATTAGATTTTTTTTTGGGATATCTTTGGAATTTTTTTACCTTAATTAGTTATGAAAATCAGTGCATATAATTTGTTGTTCAGGAAAAAGATTTTTGGAAAAAATGCTGTGTTGTGTCTGTGAGAAGGAGGGATTTCCTTCTTATATTTTTCCAATGGTTAAACCAGAATAAATCACTGAAATGGACAACTGCAGCTAAATATGAAATATTAATTTAGCACAGCAATAAATACAATATTGTTCTCAGTGGCCCTAATTAGAAATAAACCTCAACAATCTTCTAACACTGTTCCTTATGCTTGAATAATGTGATTCATTTGAAAACCAGTCTATTTTTATAAAAAACAACTGAAGCAATTAACTGGTCTCTATTTACCCACTTCTGAAGCAAAAAAAAAGAAAATACAGAGTACAGAATATACAACCTCCTTTAGTTATCCATTTTAAATTAACATGGAAGTCCTGCTCTTGGTAATCAAAGAATTTTTGGGAAAATAAGGAAATAAAAGAAAATTTTGCTGATTGCTCTCTGTGTTAAAGTGAGCTTGGTTTGGTTTTGTATTTCCTCTCTTTCCCACAGGTAAATGACAGCAATGCCCACCCTGGGGAAGTTTAGAAAAGGCAGATGTGCTCCCAGAGGACCACTCCAGTGGGCTCTGTGGCAGACCAGAGTATCTCTCTGGGTCTCCTGATGGGCAGGAGCCTGGACAGGGGGGTGAATCCTCCCTGGCCTGTGCCTGAAACAGTGGTGACTTTTGGTCTCAGCCCATGGAAAAAGCACTGCCAGGGTTGTCAGAGGATTTGGAGGTCACAAGGGTTTGATTGGTGTGTTTTTTATTATATCACTGGGTGTGTAGATATTAATTTTAGATTTCTCTGTATGCTTAAAATTGGGCAAAGATGGAGGCAGATCAATGTGATAAAGTCACATTTTCCTGTCTTTCTCTTCCTCTTCCTTTTTTGCAAAGGGCTGTGGGTTTTAGGATTGGTAAAGGTAAAATTTCACTGCATGACATGGGTTTAGTTATTGGTGTTTAGAGGAAAACAATGTAGATGTAAAAATGGGTATAGAAAACAAGGGGCTGTTCCTGGGCGGGGAGAATTCACTTTTCCAGCAGTCTGGGAACACCACGCTGGTCTGTCTGGACTTAGAGATAAGATTTCTAAAAATAAACATCTTCAAACTGCAACCTGAAGAGCTCTGACTCCTTCTTTCAAGCACGGGCAGGTGAGAAGAAAAATTTACACTGCTGGGNCAGTGCTGGGGTTAATCTCAGAAGAGAGAACTCTGACAGGCTCCTTCCTTATGGCCCCAAAACCTCTCTGCTTGCACTTGAACTCACCCTCCCATGCTCCCTGCTCTGGAAAAGGCAGCAAACTTGTAATCCTGCTTTTACCCAAGTCTCCAAGGGACTGAGATGATGGAAAACAGGCATGAATGACTGTGGAACACATGGAGCTGCAATCTAAGCAAAAGAAAGTCATCCTACAAGGTCTGTTTGCAATGGGAGTTCTGGGTGTGTGCTTGGTGGGGTGTTTTAATGGTAATATATTTCTTTATGATAAAAAAAAACCCAACACATGATTTAGAAAGAGTTTATTTGAATTAAAGAGCCCATGGCTTTAAATTTAATTGGTTTA
>VWYE01010925.1:0-209132 GCA_013398995.1 Alaudala cheleensis | reverse complement strand
TAGATAAAAGGCTTTTGGAATCAGCTGTAAAGGCGCGTGTGTATTTGGGAACTATCCCGCACGCTGCCCGCGTCACAATAAATATACACTTTCTAACATTAAACTGTTAGAGAGTTTTTGTCCGTCATAAATTAAATATCAGTACTAGATCAATATCCATATTTTAGTAAATCATTAAAGATTTTAGAGCAGCAGGGGGTATTAGAAGTATACAACTCACAGCGATACAATGTTGGATTGTTTGAATCTTATCTTCATCAGAGAACAAAAACAAAACAAAAAAAACCAAATAAACAAAACAAAAACCAAAAAAAAAACCCACACAAACCCCAAGAAAAAACACTTTGGATTTTTAAGATGTGGTGTTGGCCATTGGATTGGTCAGAAATACAAGGATGGCTTATACCAGATTACATCATCAACTTCCATCCAGGCAAATGTCATGATTTTCTTTCATTTTTTCTTAATTTTTGTTACAGTATTTCATAGGACAGAAGGAATTAATGATAGGCATCCACAGCACACCATCCCTAATCAGCACAAACTAAGCAGCTGTATCCCCCCCCATTTTTTCAAAAGGCAAGAAGAAATGTGAAATGAGCCTATTTCCCATAACAATATTGGAGTATGTCTAAGCAAGATCAGATTCTCACTTGCCTTTGTGTTCCCTCAGTTTCTCAAGGTTTCCAACAAAAACCGAACATTTACCCTTTGATATTACACACAAGGTCAGAAGAATAAGTGGTTGCAAATGTCCATTACTTTCCTGTCATCTGCTCAATTAAGGTTTCCAGCTGTCAGCATCTAACACTGCCTCACCATTAAAAATTAAAGGGATATTCAGATGCATTGATCTGTATCAAAAGCGCTTTAACAGGAAAGAAAAAAAAAAAAGGGAAGAAATCATCATTTTCCTAAAGTGACAAATTATTAGAAGAAAATGTCAGAAGGAAGAAAGGAACAGAGAACTCCCTTGGAACTGCCCAGATGTCAGTTGGTGCAAATAAGTTAATTGTTGGTGCACTCACCATTACTCCTCACCTTTGATCAGACACCTTAAGTTGGTCAGAAAGGTAAGACATTCAAAGGGTGTGTATATGTGGATTTTCCAGGCAAAGACATTTTCATTTTTATTTGACACTTCTAAAATAAAACTGACAAGGTGTGTATTGAGGAATAAAAATATGTTAATATACCGTAACCAAGAGCCATAGCACAGAATTAAACATTGTGATGGTAAAATATTCTGCATATAATGGCATTTCATTAACTTTTTTATTCTCGTCTACTTTGGAAATTTTCCAATCAATTGAAACAAAATTACCTTTTTTTCTTTTATGACATCTGGAAAAATCTATTATTTTCCAAGCAGTAATATAATCAGTCTTAAATAAAAACGTTACCTCTATATTTATGCTATATCACTTTTGATGGGCTTTTTTTCTGTTTCACTTCTTTTTTTTTTTTAGAGTCTCTTATTACAATTTAACAAAAGAAAAAAGTTATTTCCCATATTAAGAAAATGTCTAATAAAAGACTGTCTTTCAGAAATAAATTGTGTTTGAAAGGCAGCAGCCATCATAAAAATGCCAACCAAAAGTTCTAGCACCTAAAAAACAACTATAAAAAAGAGAAAAATGAACAGATTCATATATTAGACATTATTGTTACTGCTAAGCCAATATAAATTATATGTTCAATATTTTTTTTTGCAAACTGAATGCAGCTGTAATATAAATTTCTTATTTCCTTTAAGATGTTTCCTTATGCTCATACTAATTCAAGTTCATGGCAGAGGATGAGTAAAAATGCCACATTTTCACTACACAAGGATCATTTTAATAAATTCTTTGAGTCAGATAAAACCAGACAGGAAGCCAGAGAGGTGTATGGAAGATCCAAAAGCACTAACAGCTTTCGTCCAAGACCTTGATGAAATAAAGAAGATTGATTCTTGACTAATGCTCTTTTCTGGGATGCCAAAACACATTTGTACATCTGCCATGCTGTTTTTAAAAATTGGAAACCTTTGGAAATATTATTTCATTTGTCACCTCCAAAGAAGCAGCAGCTATACAAGAGTCTGCTCGTATTATGTAGTGAGGTGTGTGCACCGTTAATTTCAATTTCAGAGCAGAAGAATACAACCTGCACTAAGTTATGCAAACCTAGAGAACAACCATTCTTTCCACCTTTGGTTTTCTCGACTATTGGATCAGATATTCATCCTGGTGACAAACAATAAATATTTGATTTTCTTCTTCCACAGATAGAGCGGAAACCTGCTTTTATACAGTCACTGAAAGTTTATGTTGGAATTTTTTTCAAGGTGAGATGAGGATAAAACCACTTTTAGATAATGGTCTAGAGGTTTTTAAATCATGTTGACTGTATGTAAATATATATGAAATATTAATTTATAGAAATACTTCAAGCAATACTGAATTCACAATGATAATCACTATCTCCTGCATTAGAAGATTTTCTTTTAACGTGTCTGTTTTTTAAACTGAATATAGTGCTTTCAAAAACACAAGTTAGACAATTTTGAGTACAAAAAAATCTTGTGAGTACAATATACTGTTCATATATTTCATTTATGCAACTAGTCTAATGCTGAACAATTCACTTCATCTTGCCAGATAATTAAAGGTTTGGAAACCATTTGGATGCAGCTGTTAGACATTATTAGTGATAGTTCAGTAGAATGTAGAAAGATAGCAAAATACTACCAATCAAACAAAGAGTTGTAAAATATTAAAGGAAGTTGCAGAGTTAACATCAAATAAGGTTTCTATTAGTCCCAGGTTTAGATGCATGCCATGTAAGGAATTAAAGACTTCCTAGATACCCGAACTCTTCCTTCTGCTTTTCTGATACAATCTGCTGATATCCCTCCTGGTATGGGAGGTAGCCCTTCTGTACCACACTTCTTGGTACAGTTCCAGAAAAAAAAGTCAAACAAGATGAAAGGACATGTCTCAAACTAGAGACTGGAACTGAACTCAACTCTGTTGCATAGAGGGAAAGGAACTGAAACCATCCAAGCCTCACAATGCTGCTGGTCCTGTCCTCTGGTTCCTGACTTCAGGCAACACCCTTAGCCAATGGATGGGCATTTGTTTGGATCACCTTGGATCAATAGTGCTCCATGAATGCAAATTACCATGAATATACAGCCCAGAAAGCACTCTGCTGTGTAATGAGTACACCTGGTGCTGCTGCTATTTGTCTTCTGTTCTATATTCACTCAGAGGCAAAGCCAGCTCATTGTTCTTGCCTCTCACAACACGCTCAATGTGCAATTTCACTTCTCTTGCTTTTCAAGGTGCAATGGAAACAACAGGCAACTGTATCACTGTATTGTAATGCATTATATTGCATTCTCTTCCCTTCTGTTAAAGACAAATTGATATTTAGAACAGCTGACATGACACAGGCTGTCTCAGTAGCAGTATTTCCCCACAATTTCCCCCAAGTAAATTCAAAGAACCGATTGCATGATGCAGACATCTCCCTTTTAATCACCATACTGACTATAAAGCTTTCTCATCATCTAATGAATACCTGCTGTCCTGTGGGTAGTAGAAGTAGTGCCACCTTTCCACTGGAGGCAGAAAATACTCTATACTCTGATTTAACCACTACTTTAAAGGAGGCATGAAAAGGATGTTTCTAAGGTTATCTTTAAAGGCCGGTTCAAAATAGCAATTTGATGGCATAACAATTAAGTCTGACTTATATTGTACCCAGTACAAAATACATTCTGCTTTTACTATCTACAGAGAAATATGTGGATACTCAGGTAGTCTGAAACTAAAGCCAGAATTAATTCAGTACAGACACACACACAGACAGGAAATACTTTCAAAAGTAAAAATTTTGGTCTCTTTAGATAGATTAAATAGTAAAAGAATCTATTTTTATAAAAAAACAAAGGTAGATACTTGAAGCAGGAAGCTCTGTTTGTTGTCATGGTGAGAAAGTTGATTAATTTAGTTGCTTGTTTACCACAGTGATTTTCTAGAAGACTTTTCTTTCCCCAGCATGGGTATGAGTACTAAACCATAGAGCTCTGCTGTACTTTGGAACAAATTCAGAGTTTAGAAGGGGCTGATCCGACATAGTCCCCACAACCAGAAAGAGATAATGCAGATAGATCACAAAGGCAATTAAAAGAGCTAAAGTAATGGAATCTGGCTTCTAGCTATGCCTTATGGATACCGGCTTAAAACTGTAACATCCATAAAAATAATCCATATTCTATTAAGAGGGCTTAGCATTGCTGGGCAGCCTAGTTTTGTCCCTGTCAGAGACTGAACTATTGGTCTTCCAGATGATCATTAATTTAAAAGAAATGATCATTAAGAGTTTCTAATCAGCATAAACTCCAGGCAGTAAGATAAATTTTAGTTATAGTCAATATATAAATTTCCAGCCATTCAGATAACATTTTATAATCTAAGCAAATGGCTTTTGTCATGGTTGACTGCATACTTGACCCTGATGCTCTTCCTGTCCCACATTTTTCCTGATTGTCGTACACTGACCTCCCATGATTTTTACAGTTCTGTAAGGAGGTGAAGAAACGATGAAAACTCATTTACACTGTCAAAGATAGAACTTGTCAGGGTCATGTGGCATTTATCATCCTTGCTTCTCAGGACCCCCACAATTTAAGCCTGCCCTCACAGTCAGCTAGAAAAGTGGATACTTCCAAATGAGACAGTGCTACCATTCAACAATTATTCATTAAGGAATACAAGCTCAATGAATCAGAGTACATATAAAATACTATCAAATTCTATTGTATTGCTGTAGATCACTCCCATACTGTATTTTTAATGTTTTCCTTTCAGCTTGCTTCAAATGACTTCAGAAAGTACAGAGCAAAACATCAAAGATTGTTGTGTTGATCAATGAAACAAAGACAAAATTTTTAGTACTCACAGTACTAAAGCAAAGCAATTACAAGTCAAAAATAAAGAAACTCTATAATTTGAAAAAAAATATAGGGAAAAGCATTTCAGAAATCAGAATACAGTTATTAGCCCCATCTGAATTTGAACAACATTTACCATAATTTATAACCAAAAAAAAACCACTACAAAAATTGCACAGAAATATTAATAAACACAAGCAACTCCTACTCCTTACAAAGGTTTGGTTTTAAATTTCATTTGGAATTAATGTAATATTTTATATTAGTTTTAAAAGCAATTTCAGAAAAGACATCAGATAGGTATTTTCTCAGTAACATGGTATATCAGGTACAAAAATAGCTTAACCCTAAAGAAGATTATGAATTTTCCACAGCATCTCCTACAGTAACAGGATGAATTGAATCAGAAATAGATTAACTCTCTCAACTGCCGAAAACAAAACCCAACCAGAAAACAAAACATAAAAATACCTGGAAATCCATAGCCATGTGTTATAAGGAAAGATCCAGACCCATCAATCACCACTGAGCTCTATTTACACTTGGCTTCAATGGGCAAATTCAGCGTAACCATGCAGCAGACTAGCAGCATATGCTACCCAACTGCTACCACCTCCATGTCGTTATAGGAAGCAGCATGTGCACACACATGCAAGCTGTGCCTGATCTAAAGATCAATGTGGACATCAAGTGATCCTCTGATTAAAAGCCACAGGATATACCAAAGAACAAGTTCATCAGTTTTATGGAAACTGGATCCAAGTATTTTTTGCTACTTTTCTCTATGAGAAAAAGAGGAGAAGGGGATGAAAATCCCAACTCTTAATTTATTCTTTAACCCTCAATATATAATGGAGGGTAGAAGATGCATTTTCGTAAGAAAGATCTATTCCTTTAATAGATTCAGTCTTGTGATATGAGAAAACATAGTACTTTGGAACTTGGTTTTATAGCCAACTTAGAATATTATTAACTAACCTCCAATTTTCTGAACACTGTTATTTCTATAGAAATGTATTTTCCTGGCCAAATAATCTATTTTCTGCTACTTTGGCACTGTGAAAATATCTGATTCAGGGACAACAGAGAATCAACAACTGTTCAGTGATAACTATATAGTACATGTCACCATGTTAAGATAAAAGGATACGGGAAGTCTGCATTTTCAGATATTGTAGTATAGATTTTCAGTGAATATTGGTGAACAGAAACCTCCTGGCTAATCACCCGTGCCAAAGATAGATTATTGCTGAACTGCTCCCTCATGGTACTGCACCCCCACATCCATTACAGTGAATGTATCCTATCTTTAATGTACAGAAAGTCTTTAGGTATAGAACAAGAATACTCTACTTGATGTCAAACAGGCAGTTGATTTTTTTCACTCACATGATAACTCTCAACTGTATTTTCCTATGCCCATCCAACAAGAAAGGCCTTCACAAGCCAACAATATTTCCTTAAAACTTGCAGTATTTGAAAAATGAGACGGTAACATACTGTGTCCTGCAAGCAGTGGAATAGATAAAGTACAATTGAAGCATCACCTACAAAAACAATATCCCACAAACCAAAATCCTATCTTAGAAAAAAAAAATCAATTTAATTTAATTCAATTCTAAATAAAACCCATTTTCAGGAAGAGGAGGACTGGAGTACCTTCCTAGAGAGCTACAAAATCTGGAGGCCCTGAGTTCAGGATCCACTTCAGAAGGATCTCACTTTTTATATGGTGTTCCCATTCTAATGATAGTTCCAAAGATTAGCCAAGTAGCTGGGGAGCTTTGGGAAGAGTTTATAAGCAGGAAATGTCAATAGCCCACTATTTTATTACAAGGTGTTATTGGACTAAGGACGCATTGGGATGGCAACAAGGTAATGTTCACCATTAGCATCCTCTAGCAGGTGTAGCTGTTTTTCCCTGTAGCTGAAATTGCTTAAAAGTTGTGTCTCTCTTGTGCACCCATAAACTCATTATATCATATAATAGATGTCTTTAGTCTTCAAAAGTTTCACAGGAAATCTTTTAGTTTCAGTCTGATGTCACCAGTAAACAGGAGACTAAATTGTTGTCTAATCACTGTTCCCTACCATTAGCTCCTCATGCAGTAAATGCCATGTTTAAAAATCCATCCAAAATTTCCATTATCTGTATGTAGAACTTGCTTTCAAAAGCTCCTCCTTGTACAATATCAGCACTTTCTTCAAAATCTGTAATTGAAGTAAGAAGTGCACATCTGTACTTGCAGGGTATTTTTGATATCTGCTGGCCAATTCAATTTATCTGCAAATTTAAAGCAATGCAATGAGGAATATTAATAAAGGCAGCACTGATATTGATGGATGGCTAAAAGCACTGAATAACAAGAAGGGGTATTCCTTCATTTCAGCTGATGTCATTTTCCCACTCCCTGATCCCCTTGTCCTACACTGCCTCTCATGATGTGGGACCAATTTTATATATTTCTGAAGATGTAGGTACTTATTTAGCCCTTATAAAATTTTCCAGTATTAGAGCCAATGTTTAGGCCCATTTTTTGTCTTATTTCACAGGGAGGGTAGAACTAGAGCTTAAGAAGTAAGATGTGTGTTGTATCCTGTAGCAGATGTCACGAATCACTGGGGTGGTGTTTCCACGCCTCCTCAGGCTGCTCTAAAATCTCAGGAATTCTCATTAGTCCTCAGCATTGAGTAATGAGTTAGGCAATACTGCTTCCCTTGTCCTTATAAGAAACTCATGGGATAATGTGGGATATCTAATAAGCATTAGAGTGAACCTTGCCATCAAACTTTGTCGTGCTATTGCAAATTTGTATTAAACTAACTTTTACCAATACCTCTGCCAGTGCTTGTTCAAGTCACCTAAACAAATCATACATGACATTTATGTAAGAATCTACTGTGAAGTAATGATTACAAATATATTACACTGTATTATTTAAGGAGCTTCCTAACATGAAAGATTAAATGCATTTTGGTAAAGAGCACTATTATTTTAAAAGAGCACTATTACTTTTAAAAAAGTCATAACCTATATCTGTCCTGGGAACTGTCATTTTATATAATCACCAGAATTCCTATGAACAAGTAGTTTAAATAAAAATGCATGGTCACCTGCCATGCTCCATTTATCTGGGAAACTATACCATGTTTTGTTATGTAGTACTCTGCATCACAAATTTTTCCTTTAGAACCAGAAAAAAAGATAGAGAAGTTCTTACAGTTCCAGATATTCCAGGATCTTCCTAACCCATATAAACCTTAAGGATGTGCTCTGGAACAATTTCAAGCAGATGCAGACGATACCTTCATATTTCAATGTCTGCAAAGAATCACTAACTGAATCTGGTTTGTTATTAGTCATAGGGTAAATGATGAAAATGAATGTGAGAAATTAATAGCAAGCACAGACAGACTTCATCCTAAACTTTCATAGCTATGACATATCAATATGACTCTTTCAGCTGCCATCCAACCTCTCTCCTGGGAAATGTGCAAATATATCTCAAATCTAACAGGCACAGATCTCGGTCCTTTATCTGAATTGAATATCTTAGAATTGAATATCCATCAGTTCTTTGAAAGGCCATGGCTGCATTACCTTCTCCCAGAGACATATTTTGAAAAGATGGCAGCTGTAGCTGATCCAGGCTACAAACCCATCCTGTAGATTCAGGAAGTTTCCTTAGCCTGGCTTTAGCTTGACCAAACTAGTTACAAGTTTGTTTTCACTGAGGCACAGGCAAAGCAAGTGTAACTGCCCTGAAGCATATATGAAGTAAATATAAAAATACACAAAGATAACAGTGAACTTTTATGGTCATCACTGTCAACATTTTACAGTTGGCAATCAAATTCCTACCAATCTTGAGAGATGCCCATAATTTCTAATGGCTAAATCCTCCAATGCACACAAAATAAGGAATGTAAAATTTCTCTTATGATGTCTTTAGTAAGTTCAAAGTGATGTCCAAGATCTGAATATTAGAAATGCCATGTGAACCCAGAAATAGCCAGTCTATATTTATCTTTAAAGAAAAAGCAACCAAATTTGTTAGCCTGTAATTTAACATCTATTTTTACAGCAAACTAATTTTCCATCCAAAATAAAGACCTTCTTCAGATAAAAGAGCTAGTTATGTCCCTTGGAAACTTATTTCAAATATATCTTGTTGTCATTGACACAAGTTTGCAGTAAAATTTACACAAATCCCTATTGCCATTTCTGCCAGCCTTGTTCAATTTCCCACACTCTGTCAACATGTGTCAGGAAGAAAGAATTATGCCTTGTTAAATGGCATTACAAGTAGAATCTTCATCCCAAACTGAAAGGGAAATAAATTTTAAAATAACACTGGCTAATAACCTCCTGTGACTTTTCAAAATCCTGCCTGTTCTACAGAACCTAAAGTTCATTGTTTTTACAGGCACTCAGGGACAGTCACTAAATTTCTGAATTCTCAGGCACAGGAGCATGGTCTAAAAGGCTGTCGGTGTAAAGGAGACTCCAGATAGCACAACACCTCTGCTTATGTGTATCTTAATAAAAACTAATTAGTCAGACTCCTGTCAGATACAACAGTGGGCTTGAGTGTTTGTTTCACAGTGAACAAGGCTGTTGAGAAGCTTAGAGAACACCAAGACACAACTTTAGAATAGGAGAAGAAATTAATAAAACAAATCTCAAAAAGCAATATCTAGATTGCCATAATAAAACACACTGTATGTGATAATTTTAAAAAACAGCTTGAAATTAAACTCCAATTACACTGCAGGTACTGCTTTTATGACTCACACACTCCAGTGGGGAGTTGTGCTTGTAAGTGCATCAGCTAAGTGCAAACTTTTGAGCAAGATTTAAAGAGCTGGCAAAATAGGATTTACTGAAGAATCCTAAGGATCCTCCCTAGTTTTAGTTCACAAAAGTATATAGACTACCATCATGCTAATCAAGTAAGTAAAACCTCAGCTAGAAAGAGAAATTTAGGTACAAATCCTCAGTCACACAGACACACCTGCTTAGGTTCTTGAACTAAGATTTAACCTAGTTGTTTCTGAGGCGCTTTAATGTTCATTGTGGCTTTAGCAAAAAATACTTCCTTTCCATTTTGCTGCCCATTTTGTAAATATTTCCCCATGCATTAAGAAGCAATCAAGCATATAGCATTGATCTCCTCTGAGAAGTATAGGGACAAAAATGTTAAAAGCAATAAATACATCATGTTTTACTAGATGGCAATCTGATGTCTGTGTAATCCAGAAATCTGCTTTTTAAAGTAGGTTATTGGTTTTTGTTTGTTTGCTTATTGACACGTTAACCAAATTAATATTTGAAGCAGATTTCAGGTAGTATATCTGATAGAAAAGACTAGACTGAAAGTATGACTCGAGCAGCTGGCAAAACTCTTTAAAATGGCTATTTTAAAAGAAGGGGAGAAGTTGATTTGCCATCTCTGCAAGCTTTTTAATTTTTTCTTAGGTAAGGAAAGTATTGTTTTTCTGGTTTTGATTTGTTTTTTTTTTTCCATTACTTCCCAGAGACAATTTCCTCTAGAGTTGTGAAATTGCTATTGCATTTACATTTTTGCTACAGTGCTTTGGCCAGCAATTCTGTGGTTATCTTTGTGCAACAGTTCAGAAAACAAACTATAGATCTGAACCTATAACCAAAGTTTTTAAAATAAATTTTGGATAGTTTTTATGCTTAATCTCCTTTTAGGTTGAAATTCATTTAAAAGGATTTTTTTTCTTAATAGGCAGACAGGGGTCTAATAGATTTGGGAAGTCACCTGCCTTCTATGTCATTTGAGAAGGTTATTTTATTTCTGTATAGAGCATTTGTTGCTTTTCTCCCAGTAACTGGCCTTGCATCTATCTCATTTCCATTGTAGTGCTTTCAAGTTACAGCCCTGAAGGTGTCATGTTTAATTTACTTAATGAATACATGATAATTTATGTCTGTTCTACTGCTTGATGGTGCATAAATTTTAGCTGAATTTTTCATCTTCAATTTGTTTTCAAGGAAAATATATCCTAAACTTGTATTGTTTGAGGTAAATGGCAGCACTTTGAAGAGCAAAGATTGTCCAAAGGGTGGAGACACACATCACCTGCTTTGTGCCTTAATTCTCTAGTTTACTTGAACAAATAGATTTATAGAAAGGAAATATTCTCTATTCTAATTACTAAATTGTTAGTAGCTTTTTAGCATTTTTGAAGAGTAGTTTGTTTGTAGTATTTTACTGGACAATGATAAAAAAAAAGCAAACCCTCAAATTTAACTCAAGACTGATCTGATTTTCTTAATTTTTATGTTTCTACAGATAGTAACCATTTTAAATGTCTGTTCTTGGTAATAAAGAAGGAGAATCTATTATGGACATTATCCAGACCTTGCTCTGGAGCTCAAAGAGAGAATATTAATATTTTCTCCTTTTATTATCAATTTATATAAATATATAAAAATTTAGTTATTTATTTAGGCAAGCCCTGCTGTCATTTACACTGATAAGAACCTTAGTATTTGGAACAAGTCTTTCTGTCTCCGTGGTGCCAAACATCCTGCATCTATTCCCTCACTCTCTACCTTTAACTAAAGAGTTAAAACAAGATTTTCACAATATCTCATAAAGGTATATTCTGGCAACATCCAAGCTGGTAGACTTCCTGATGCAGAAAGTCACTGAAAGTTGAGGATGTAGAGCAACACAAAACTCATCTTACTGGCAAAAAAATTTCCACAAAGGTGGCGTGAATTCATCTTGGACACGAATATTATACTAATGGACCAGTGACAAAAATGGACATGTAACTACTACTAACACTGTGGCTTGGTCTGAGGAGAAGTCAGGATCAAGAATGCACAGCTGAAGGGGTTTCTGGCAACTCATTTGCAGAAAGTTCTGTTCTCAGAGCAGCTGGAAGAAATAGCACAGCTGTTACAGCCCTGCCAATCCACACGCTCTGCTGAGGATGGCTGCTATGCAAACAGGCCTTTGTGGCATACACAGCATACTCCATTGGCTGTTAAGTGGCAAACAAACCAGTCTGGGAATTCCTACTCTAAGAGCTGTCCTGCTGATACTGGAGAAAGCTGCTTCTAATCCCAGTTTTACAAGCCACACTTCATAATTAAAAATCAACATGAACTGCTGTGGGAAGGATTTTAATTTTTTATCTGGACTCATTTAGTTGGCTCCAAATGTATAGTAAATGACAGAGAACTGCATAAGGTATGATCTTCTGTGCAAAGTCCTTTAAAGATCTCTATTCAGAGGAAAGTAAATCAGAACTTAATGCATTAGCATATGGAAAAGCTCATAGCTTTTTAAACACATATCCCCAAAAAGATAAGCCAGTGAGAAAGCAAAAAGCAGAGTTCCCAATGAGAGTGGCAGGTCCCAAAATAAATGGGCATGCGAGACACATAAAGATCAGAAACATGATGCACGAGTGATTCCTCTGGTTCAAGATATGTTCTCTGCCTGAAGTTACAACAGATGGGCCATAATGAACAGATTCCTCAAGTGGAAAAACTGGAAGTTGAAGGTTGGCAAATGAAGCACACAATAAAAGACTCGAACATTATTTGAATGTAAAGGTGGTAAATGCCTAAACCTATATTTTATACAGTTTTTTCTCCCTTTAGGAATCACAAGGAATTTCATTATAAAGGACTCCAGTTTAGAAAAGTATGCCCTAGTATAGAAAAGTATTTTTATGGAAAGCCAAAGTATTACTTTCTAAAAGAGAGAAGGACAAAGAGGATTGAGGTTTTGGGGGTTGTTTGGAGGTTTTTAGCAGAGGAGAGGGTGGTAGGTGGGTAAGGTGTTTTGTTGTGTTTTTTCTATTTCAGTACAATGATAGAGAGGTATCAGACATTTAAGAATACAAAATAAAATCATCAGGATTCAGAAGAAGGCTGAAATCTGAGGTTATTATTAGATTTCTTGAAAAATCTGCTGGTCAAATTAATCCTATAAGGATTATAAACAGTCATTATTTTCCAGCTGCTAAATCCTGAAAAAGATGAGCTATTAAGTCTCAACTTCCTAAAGTATCTGAAATCAATGTTCCTTTTGAAATATTCTTAATGATAAAAAATAACTGTCCCTCTCAATACTACGCTAACAAAAAGGATTTCTTCTAGCAAGGATTTTTTTTTTTAAGTACTAAGACCTGAACATCCAAATAATTCTATTCAAGTAAGTTCTTTTCTGCTTATGGCTGATGATTTCAAATCTCTCATAGTTACAGTCAATGACTGATGTCCAAGTGGAAATCAGTGATGGTCCCCATGTGTTCCTGAAGTGTTTTTCTGCGCTTGGCATTGGGACCAGCACTGTTTAATATTTTTGTTGGTGACATGGACAGTGGCACTGAGCACATCCCCAGCAAGTCTGCCAATGACACCAAGCTGTGTGGTGCAGTTGACACATTGGAAGGAAGGGATGCCATCCATAAGGACACTAACAGGCTTGAGAGGTGGGCCCATATGAACCTCATGAAGTTCAACAAGGCCATGTGGGAGGTCCCACACCTGGATCAGGACAATCCCAATACAGGTTGGTCCAAGAATGGATTAAGAGCAGCCCTGAGGACTTGGGGTGCTGGCGAACGAGAGGCTGGACATGACCCAGCAATGTGCACTCACAGCTCAAAAAGTCAAATGTATCAAAACCAGTGTGGCCAATAGATGAATCTCCCCTTCTACTCTGCTTGTGTGAGACCTCACCTGGAGAAATGCATCCAATTCTAGTGTTCCCAAAATAAGAAGGGCATGGACCTATTGGAGTGTGTCCAGCAGACACACTGATGTTGACCAGAGAGATGGAGCACTTTTCCTATGAAGACAGGCAGAGAGAGTTGAAGTTATGTAGCCTTGAATAAGAAAAGGCTCTTGGAAGACCTCAGTGTTGCCTTCCTGTACCTAAAGAGGGCCTACTAGAAAGACAGAGGGGGACTTCTCATAAGGGTATATATTGTTAGGACAAGGAGGAATGGCTTTAAACTGAAAGAAAGTAGGATTAGATGAGACAGTAGGAAGAAATTTTTTACTGTGAGGGTGGTGAGGCACCGGAATACATTGTCCAGGAAAGCTGTAGATGTCCTATTCCTGATGGTATTCTAGGCCAGGTTGGATGAAGCTTTGAACAATCAGGTGTAGTGGAAGGTGTCCCTGTCCATGACAAGGGCATTGGAACTAGATGATCATTAAGGTCCTTGTCAACCCAACCCATTTTATAATTATGTGGCTCAATAATTTCTCAGATGAAAAATGAAACATTATAATTCTTAAATGTCAGATTAAAAGAAAAATAGTTTATCTTCATATTATTTCTCATTAGAACAATGCAGTAAGTTCAATTTCAGGTACAAAATATCTTGTGAAAGCACAGTGGTCATAGTTCAAATCTTCCATTCAGAAAGTTCATTTAAATAATGAGCTTCTGTAGAATGTCAGCAATATAAGAACACCCACATAAATTCCCCAAGGCTGTGTGTTATTATATAGAATGTAAGAAGAATATCACACCTAATTAAATATCACAGATACAAAGAGCTTTGTTTTGACCTTAAGGCAGCCTTTGAGTTTTGAAGCTTATCTTCAAACTAGCTATTTATATCAATAAACAAACAAGGTCTGATTCTTCACCACAGAAATTTCAGACCTTTTTTTTCAAACTGTTATAATCATCAAAGTTGGAAAAAATTGAATGTATCTGCAAGCTATCTGCAAGTACAAGGTAGTAAAGAATTTGGGTTTTGCAGTGTTAAATACTCTATTGGCATTCATTTTCCTTGGTATACGTTGTAACAAAATATTTAGGGGAAAGCAAATTTGGATTAAATATGATCTAAATCCAGCTTCAAAAGATACCAGAACTTCAGGGTCAGAAATTTTTCTTGTAGAAAAGAATGAAACTAGCAGTAATATCTACTTTACCTGAATATTACAAGAATTAATTCTTAAATATCAAAATTACTGAGCACATACAAATTATTTCTTTTCTGTTCTTCTAATATCATTAACTGTAATCCTAGACTTCTCAGTACGACCTGTGGTTTGCTGTTTGCTAGTTTCGCCCTTGCATTTGAGCTCAACATTATATTGAAACAACACCTTTTTTTATCAAAACAACTGGCACAGACTCAAATACCTAAGGGGGACAAGTTTTAGCCAGCTTTGTGTAACTGAATGATTTATAGGCCAGCCATAGATGAGGTGGGGTCACTCACTAGCTTCATTGGTTTATAGTCAAACCACCTGTAGTTATCCCACTGAATAATTAACTTTCTGTTAACTATTAATTTCAGAGTACTACATCTACTCTGGAAGTAATTTCTTCTAGACCCTTTCTCCTAGATCTTCATTTCTTGAGAACTTTCTAGTAATAAGCACCACAGGTATTCTATAAATATGTGTTTCTAGGACAACTACACACTGATATTTGTATAATCTCACTAGATAAACCAGATGGCCAAATTATAAAAACAAAAATTGGCAAATAAACATTACTTCTTATTTTATACATGCATTTTCCTGTAAATAAATTGTCTTTCCAAACAAAACACTTTTGTGAAATAGCCTATTTTATTCCTTGAGAAACAAGTAATCCTTTAACCCTGTGGCATTTGGGCCATCATTATTTATCAAACACATTTACTAAAAATGACCAAATAAGCTTTTTGGACAACCAAAAGAGAAAAAAAACCCCAAACTTTTAAACTACAGAATAGCTGACATAGCATGCACATTATTTGTTATTCATTATGATCTTGCATTTTAAATCACACACAGAAGCAACTGAAAGCAGGAAATATTATGCCCAACCCATTGTAAGCTGTGAATTCTGCCCCCATGCAATTCATGGAAAAGGAGTAGTAATTTCTTATTAATCTAGTGACTTCCCACACTGTATGGCTGCAGAATTTATTAATTTTGGCTTTTAATAGCCTCTTATTCCTTGCTGTTTCTCTAGGTATAACTTTATAAGTAATCTCCAATATATGTACAGTACAAGACATATTGGAAAAATACAATTCAGAAGTATTAGACAAAGCTTTTCACCATGAGAAAAGGGATCCTATCCTGAAATGCTTATTGTCCACAAAACACAGATATATTGGTCACACAAAAATTGGACCATCTGATCTGTTTTACCTAAAGGACTAGAAGCTGGATCTGATCTGGGTGGGATTTCAGTCTGTGGATATAGATATTTTTACTTTACTGATATTCACATCTCTTTGCACACATCTTACCTCTGACATTCACACAGTAAGGGGAAACTAGTCAACAGATTTATGATAATGAAAGGGATCATTTTCCTTTTTTATTTTTTTCTTTTTATTATCCTTAGTATTTGATATATGGAGTAGCAACAAAATACAAATTCATCTCTACAGAAAAGACACATGCTTTGCAAACCATGAATTTAGTCAAGAGCTGGAGAAGGTGTCCAAAACTTGATTTAGTAGCTTCATTCCCTTTAAGTACCTTCACACAACCTTTAAGTTCTTTGCCCACAACATCACAGCTTTCATCTATGTTTTTACATAACTACTTATGTATACTGTTTGTTTATTCTTTTATTTATCATTGTTGTTGGTGGTTTTTTTTAAAGAAAAAGATGACCATTCATTAAAAACACTGAATATATTCTTTCTGAATTTGGATAGTGAGATATGATGCAGCTGACTTCCAACATCACACTGCCTATATGACTTTTAATAAGCAAGAAACAAACACATGGAGAAGCAGCCAGCCCCGAAGGGATATGCATTCTCAAAATATTTGGAGAAACTTAGCTGTCTCAGACACTCTCCCCATGCCATACGTCTCATTCTGTTCCTCGGAGAATGGAAACTGCCACAAAGGTGTTTTTATCTAGGAAAGCTGTTTTTAAATCACTCTCATATTCCTTTCAGTTTTATCTGGCTATTACACAAAATGAGCCTTTCTGCATCACTTGCCTTAAACTTGTATTTGCATCCTAGGTGCAAAGCAATCTTTGGAACTCCCCCGCTGATGCTTAGGTTGTACCAAACAAATACCACAACCAAAGTTATAGAGTCTTCATCTGAATCATGATTTGTCTTACAGTCTGAAGGCAGCAAGTGGTGTGAGGTAATTACAGCCAGCTGAATTATTTGGATGCTACACACAGAGAAGTTTTGTTCTGCTTGTGGGAAGACACAACACAAAACAACAACAAATCCTGTTAACATATTACTTCTCCCCACATACCTTCCCATCTTCACTATTTTTAAAAGAAATTTGTACACCTCCCTGCCTCATACATACACTTTTGATAGAATCTGAATGAGAAAGGAATAAGATACAACCATAAAAGGCACATAACAAACACAATATGCAAATTCCAAATAGACAATTAAAATTCCTGAAATCCCAAATAATATTTTCACAATGTTACAGCACATCTAACTAAAGTCTAACCATGATGTGGACTTGGGTGAAATGCTCATGCCTGCATCCCAGGAGGGCACACAGGTGTACTGCTGACAAGTCATTCAGCACAGGTGAGGCTTCACCTGGTAAACAGAATGAAAGAATAATATCCTTGTTACTGTGTTCACCACACCTCTCTTCCTCTCAGCATGCTCTACAGCAGAGTATTTCACTGTGCTCTGCTGCACAAAGTGCTGGCACTGCACTGTAGTTCCTATCCAGCATCATGCTTAAACATGTACTTAATCTGAAATGTCAGAGACATCACAGAATGCATGAATGGGTTGTGAAGGGAGGCCCAGAGTGCACCCTGAAGGGCAAGGCAGTCACCTGCCAGCATTGCTCACTCAAGAAAAATCTGCAGGGCTGATCTGGCATATACATGTTTGTATTTAAAAGAAGTAACAGTGGCTATTCCAAATGCTCAAGCCAAAGTACACAAACCAAATGCTGTGTATCCTCTAGCAAAGCCACCTGCTTTTGCAGAGGTAAATTCAGATTGAAAAAAAAAAATACTGTTTCTACTCATCAAAGGTCTTACCCTGATTTCTAAAAGAACTCTTAGGTCNACCTGCCAGCATTGCTCACTCAAGAAAAATCTGCAGGGCTGATCTGGCATATACATGTTTGTATTTAAAAGAAGTAACAGTGGCTATTCCAAATGCTCACCCCTAAGTACACAAACCAAATCCTGTGTATCCTCTAGCAAAGCTACCTGCTTTTGCAGTGGTAAATTCAGATTAAAAAAAAAAAAAAAACTGTTTCTACTCAAAGGTCTTACACTGATTTCTAAAAGAATTCTCAGGTCCCAAATAAAATTAATGATCAGGTTTGAAGTAATCTAATTTCAGTATTAAGCATAGTCTGTCTGAAAGGACAGATTTTAGTACTAAGAGCAGTCTGGAGCTCAGACTATGCAGCAGTGTTGATTTTAGTAGTATCATTCGTGTATACTTGTATATATATCCCCTGTATATGTTCACAAGTTGTATTGTATAATGTTTTAAAAGTCACGCTGCTGAGGTTCTGTGGGAAATATGCTCCCCCACCCCCTCCCTGAACACACTGAACCAAGTGGAGTCAGCATCCTGGTTCTTAGTCATGTAACAGCTTCATATGTGCACTGGGAGCAAACATATTGTGGGAATGACATCAACACTGCAGAAAGGTTAACAAAATATTACCAAAGACAGACACTTCTTCAAAACCCTCAAAGATTCACACAGACTTCCAATGAAATTATTCATATCTTTGACAAATTTACATATTGATGAAGCATTCAATCTATCCTAAAAAATTCTTCTGTTTCACCAAGAAGAAAAGATTTTCTGCCTTTTTTCTATAATCTTTGTAGTAATTTCTCACTAAATAACACGATTTCTGCCTCAGACTCATATGGTCTTCAATATTTTTGCAGTTTTGCTTAAAAAGATCAAAATTATTTCAGTTTAATGTTTCTTAGCAAGCCTGTTTCCTTCCAAATAACCTCATACCAAGCACATAAATTTTGAAGAACAAGATGCTGTTCAAACCAGAGCAAAGAAACAAAGAAAAATAATCTCTAGATCAGTAATTGAGAACACATCTCAATCCACACAATTACTACTTAATTAAAATTAATTGATTTAACCATCAACAAGTGGGGTGGGGAGGGGGCAAGTCTTACTCGAGATCTTGTGAGCCCTTCCCTGACAAGATCTAGTGACAAAGATTAAACATGCAGATATGAAAGTGCTGGCCACATGAGAAAAGACGTTATGAGGAGGTGTTGCTGTTATCATTATGTACCATGGCATCTTAGACAAAATATCCTGATGTATCTCACCCAGTGTTTTTGCATTACAGTTCTCTTTCAGCTCTAGTTTGTATTTTAACAAAATATTTTCATTGTAGGAGTGATTGATAATCACCACATCTTCAGGTACCTCTCTGTGTCATTTCCCAATTTAGATTAAAAAGATTGTCCTACTTCTACCTAGAATTGAGGCTATCTAAACACTCTGATACCTACATGTATGTAGTCTGATTTCCAAAGCTTGTTATTTAAGGAAATGATGACAGTTAAGTATCAAGCAGTTGAAATCTAAATCAAGACATCCAGGGATTCTTGATTTCACTACAAACCGTCTTGTAAATGTAAGTGACTGGAAGCTTGTGAAAAAGTCATGAAATCTTAGATCATTCTGTTCAGTGACTCAGCTGGAGGCTGACATGTTGGTAGGTAAGCGTCTCACATTATATTAAAACACTCTAGAAGAGTCAGGAGTATTATAATTTTGTAGTGCATTACAGTCAAAGAATATTGCCAAGTGTCACGATCACCATTTTAGGAAGAAGAGCAACTAGAGACAAAGGTTAAACCATCAAATGTGAGTGATTCACAGACATAGCTGTGGGCCAAAGAGGTTTTTTCCTCTATATACTGAGAATATGAATTGATGAGCAGCAATCATACCTCCCCCATCTTAAAAAAAAATAAAAATTGAGCATGATCATGTGAGCCCACTAAATGGCAAGACATTCCTTCTCTCCCTGAGGAAACTCTGGGGTAGGTTAGACCAGGTGTGCTGTCTGACCTGGAGTATCCTGCCTTCTTACAGAGGCTACATCATCTGTGAGACATCAGACCTAAGAGCATAACACTGTTCACACTTCTTTCACTTCAACCCCCTTCCTCCCACTTACAGCCCTGTTCTAGGCATTGTTTTTCACACATGAATGTCAGAAGCATTATAAAACTCTTTCTAGAAACACCAACGATTATAAAAAAGTGTCTCATTCTTCCCACATAGGAGCTATGAAAATGGAATTAATGTGCTACTCATGCTAAGACAGCAAGCCTTCCTGAGAGTCAGTGTACACTGACAGCAGTTTGGGCTCAACATCACGCTGAGTTCACTTGGTTTCCAATTAATACTAATGCAACAAGCTTACTTTTGTCAGCCCACAGTGTCACACATATCTATTTGATTTTAGGTGTTGCAATGGATTCAGAAATCAGAAGTTTGTCATCACCACTTTCTGTCAACATTTCCAAGGTATTTTAGACTATTTTGCCTTAGGTTCAAAGCAAGAATAATGGTAATTTTTTCATCTCAGTACTAATTCAATACTTCATGTCAGAGGGTACAATTGTTTTGACAGGAACACTGATGTTCCCCTGCTATAGATCCATCTATTAAAATTTCCAAGTAGAGATGAGCTAAAACTGAGAAAAAACATTTAAAAAAAAAGTTATTTACAAAAACATGTTATTTCCAAAAACTATTTGCAAGAAAACTCCAGATTTCATGAATGTATTTGTTATGCAAATAATTATGGCTTTATTCCTGTTGTATTAGCTAACTGCAAATTATTTTCACAGTGCTTGGTTAGAATACAATTGATTATGCAATTCTGAAGTGTTTTCTTGGAGGGATTTTCTTTAGCAGTTTGTGTTATTTAGATACTCTGTTTCCTTCTATCACAAGATGTTTTTGTTTTCTGTCACCTACTGGGAAGTACGACATGTCAAAAAATGACTGTTGGCTAAAATATCTTTTTTTATGGTGCAGAATCTTAAGAAATGTATTTTTATCATTGTTACCATGCTTTAACCTGTCCACTTGTGTTTTCTAGTACAGATTTTTAGACCGCTAATACAGAATACAAAGAATATTATAAGCAAAGTTTTTATTTTTTTATCTCTCTACAACTTTAGCACAGTCAGATATGAAAAATATTTTCAACAGGAAAATACTTTTAAGCTCCTTCAGGCCTTTATACTTTCACAAAACATTGATGGTTATTAAGTGTTCTGCAAAAGGTATTGGAGACTACCTAAATCCTTTTTCCTCTTTATAACATAACCCTCAATCATGATAATTTTAAGGTAGTTGTATTTGCTAGATGTTGTTCAGGAAGATAATGTACTTGGATTAGTGCAGTATTTTTGCTTTTAAAAAACTTGCTAGTGGATCATATATTAGCAAACTCTTAACATAGATGAAATGTAGGAATCAAGATCATGTACAGCTTTCAAAACACAAAAAAACCCTTATTTAAAAGTAAATAGTTTCAATTGCTGTGGAAATTGCTTGTTTATTGGATTCTCAGACTTAAAGAACAGCATCACATCCTCAAAGCACAATGCATTTGTTTGCTTAAGATTGGTATTAAGGATTGGCTTAAGAATCTAAGTGAAATACTACCCTGTTTTGAAGTGTGAGTTTTTTCACCTAAAACTACTTCATCTTGAGCAAGTGAGATATTATATTTTTTCTTCTGACATAATTTAAATGCTCTAAATCAACTTTTGGGTCCACTTAACTGATTTCAGGGATTACATTAGAACTTAAATTTTACTACTTTAAGTCACATTAGAGTCTATTAATTAGATGCCTGAGTAACCTAAAATTGATGGCAAGGATATACCCCTGAATATCAATTCCTCTCAATATGAAGAAATGAAAAAAACTTTTTTTTTTTTTCAAGTCTGCTCACTAAAAGACAAAAATAAGTTCAGGCTTTAGAATCTGAAAAGTATTATCACATACTAAGGACTATCAGCAGCGTATTACATAGACATTAAGCAAAAATGCATATTCATTAAATGAGGACATTACACTAATAAAATTAAGCAATAATGAATTTAATCAAGTTTCGAACTAACTCTCTAGACTACAAATTTGAGTAATTTTCCAGGTAAAGGTATTCAACATGTGGTGACACAAAGCATGCTTACCTAGCTCCCATTATTCCACAGTGAAGTTAATATTACTGCTTGTCCACCTTATTGAGGCCAAAAAATTCTGAAAATTACTCAAACTACTCTTCAGCAAAGTATTCTGATTCTCAATACAAATGCAATATCCGAGATTCCTATGAGTAAATATAAATCTTAATGAAATTCACACTTAATTCATCTGCTATTGGAAGAATAACACTGAATAATACAAGAATCATATTCATAGAATGATTTGGATTGTAAGGGACCTTTAAACGCCAGTTTTTTCCAACTCTTTTCTTCCCACAGGCCGAGACACCTTTCACTAGACCATGGTGCTCAGAGTCCCATCCAATCAGGCCTTGAGCACTTCCAAGAATGAGGCATTCACAACTTTTCAAGGCAACTGGTTCCAGTGCCTCACCACCCTCAATAAAGAATTTCTTCCTAATACCTAATCTAAACCGACTATCTTCTAGCTTAAAACCAGTCCTCCTTGCCCTGTCACTCCATGCTCTTGTAAATAACGTCTCTCCATCTTTGTTATATGTAAATATTTACCATATCATGATATTCTGGCAATTATTTTGAGGTCATCTTTACTATCAAGACTTCTCGTTGTTAAAGTGAACTCTGCTGAAGTGGTTTTGATACTCTTCATTCCTGTATCTCAGACTGAAGAGCCGGATAATTTACAACATTCCATAAGTGCCTGCAAGGGCTCTTCTCTGAAAGAATGTCATAAACTCCACTGATTAGGAGCTCACTTGCAAACATACCATGACCATATTTACTTATGCATCTCATGTTTTATACATGTCTGCACAGGACTGAGAAGCAGAGGAAGACAGGGTCTTAGGGGGTGTTAGTTTATCCGCACTCTCACCCTCAGTTTCTGGTGACCAGTGGGGAAATCACTCTTATCTTAGTGCAACACAGTGCAATGTCTCCTTGTCCAGCCCTCAAGTCTGAGAAATTTGCAGAGAAGGGATGGTGCAGCATTGGAAACCCCAATGGTAACCAGGCTCCAGAGGGTTTAATAGGGAGCAATAATCTGTCCCAAGATGAAGCCACATTTTTAGTTCTATGATCATTATACAACTCTTTAGTCAATGATGTATTTACTACAGTGATCCAATTCAAATCTATTGAAATTAAATATATGAACTGTTATTAGCTAGGACTAAAATAGAACCACAACAGCTTCACACACAGCTGAATTCAAACTAGAACTGATGAATCTGCTTTGTTTGATTCCCTAAAAAAAGAGTTCATAGTCTACCTCTAATTTAGATCATGAAGCTCACACAGAGAAATTTGGTAGCAATCAGGTGTGAATAAAAGATGTAGAAAATTATCCATCATCTAGTCTCACAGTCTGGATGTCCTCCCTAACTGAGTTTTCATAGCAGCAAACTGTTTTAATGTTTTTATAATGAATGCTAGAGTTTTTCAAATACTTCCATACAAATGGAGAATGTGGATTATCAAGATTTTGTGGTCTGATGAGAGCACAGGCATAACATGTCAGAAAACTATGGTCAAGTCCAGCTCCACGTGAATTTGGACATACATTTTCACCCCAGATCAATTCAAATCAGGCAGGACAGCATCTTTATCTCATGCCACTGTAAATCCTTGGGGTTTTACCATATATTTTTGCTTTTTTGATGAATGCTTTATTAAAACCGATTTTTTTCCACTGCAGATTTTGGCTGCAATGAAAGAGTATTTACACATGAATTCTATGGACAGAAATGTGCTGACCTGACAAAGCACTTCATCGGGAAGCATTTTACCTTTTCTTTTGCAGTTTACTGAAGATGTGGTCATTTCTGCCTGTATAGAGAGGTAAAACCCTTATTGAAGTTCTTTTGTTTCATCTCTCTTGAGCACTGAGTTCTTCAATCCCGACCCCTTGACCTTATGACACTTAAATGCGGACACTTTTTCAAATCTCACTCACATAGCCTTTTGTCATGCTTACCTTTCCCTTTTCCCTCTAATCCCATCACTACACAGCACCAAAAAAATTTTTCTTCCTTACATTAGAGCACCTAAGGGTCTTCCAACATCTGAAACTTTCTTGCTATACTCCCCTGATCTTTCCCCAAAGGTGCTGTGTACAATAATTTTTCCCCATAACTTCCAGAGCATTTTAAATTTGTATATATTCACACATATGTTTAGTGTCATCTTATTAATTTGAAAATCATTTGTAATCTGCCTTACCCATAGTCCTGACAGGGCACTAACCCTGGCATCAGTCAGATGATTAGCACCTGTTGCCACAGAGACCACTGCTATCAGTAATCATGAATTCCTCACATGTTACTAATGGAACTTCAACCCTTTTCCTCTTTCCTATTTAGTCTCTTTATCATGTTTTATCTATAGATCTGAGTGGGAGTTATTTTGTGGGGGGAACACCTTTGTTCTCTGTCTACCCAGCACATAGTATAATTAAGCTTTTTTTTTAATTTCCCTCTTCCATCACTGGAAATAGTAATAATGATGCATCTAATTTCATGTTGCTGATGGATGACTGCCTAATTTCAAATCATACTCAGGCACTTATGAAGGTGCCTGACTGCCCAGGCCCATAATTGGGTCTCAGGTGGGATGACATAACACACAACAATTCTGCCTGACCGCCAGAACTAGAGACTCAAAAATTAGTATTCAAAAACATTCTTTGAAGAAGCTTTAGAATGCAGTCACACCTTACACTGCCACTTATTCCCTGTTTCAGCAGGAACTGGAGAGAAACACTGAATTATCTTGCTTTAGTTTGTCATAAAAGTAGTTGAACATCAAACATGAAACCATGCTGAAGATGCTCCTTTAGGGCTAGTCTATAACTCTTGTTTGCAGAAATGTTTTTCCATTTCTATTGCAACAATTTTCCAAGTATAATTCAAAGAATTTCTTGTATTTGCCCAGGAGTTTTACATGTTCAATTTTGCAACAGAAACTCTTAAAGAGACTTCTGGACATGCTGGGGATATCTGCTATATATGCACATTAATTATCTAATCCACAATGCGTTCATAAGGATTTCAATTGGAGAATCAGGTTATCAGTCTTGGATATATTTCTGTCTTGGACCTATGCCAGAAAACAATATTTTTTAAACAATCTGGAGTAGCTGAACCCCATAAGTCAATGGAAAGAGGTACTAGGTGTCAAATTACATGTTAGCACAGTGGTTCTGCAGTGCCCAGTGATAGAGACCACACATGAATTGTGCTGAAACAGACACAAAAACAATCTTTTGATTGGCAACAACAGTGGTAAACCTACATCTTTCTGTAATAATAAGATATAGGCAGAGAGAAACTAAATTAAACCTTCACACAGAAAAGCTCTGCTCAATAACACAACATTGTAGATGCATTTTTCTCTATTCCTTTCATCAGTGTTTGGCCAAACTCCCACGGATCTCCCAGTAGTTATTAGATAAAACATTCATCTGCCTTTTCACCACTCTTACAGCCAGAGGCATCACCTTAAAAAAGCTGGAATTGAACATGACATTTAATGTCAAGCTCAGCACTGCTAATGAGATCATGATTGCCTCTAGAACAACCTGTAGCATGACCTCTTTCTGACGTATGCGAGTTGTGCATCTTTCTTTGTGTCCTATTCAATATTCCTTGCCCAGACATTCTACACAGCTGATACTGAGTATCTTTTTTGCTCCATTTCATCCCCAAAGCAAGCTATTAGTGCCATTTCCTCAACACTACAGCCTCTTCCTCCAGTACTTAACACACTAATCTCACATGAGGATGTACCAGTCAGCCACAGTTTTCTTCATGAAGCCAGAGTTGTATTGTTTGGGGTTTTTTTTAATTTATGAGGGGAAATAAAGAAATTTTATGCCCTTACCCATGAATGCTTAAAAAAATTATGAACATGTTTTCTTCTGTCAATAACAGAGAGGGTGCTTGAGTACATGAGTTACAACAAGTCAAGGAAAAGCAAGTAGAAGACACTGAATGGCAACAGCTCTACAATTTCTGTTTCACCAGGAAAAAAAAAAAAGGCTTTTTGTAATGTTTATTGACATAGAATGTATTTGTATCAAATTCTGAACTTATTATCTACTATATTGCAGATGGTAACAAGGGGAAACTGCAAAACACACTGTTGAAACCCTTTCACAGAAAAGTTGCTTTGGGTTACTTACTTTACTCATAGTTCACCATCCTTAAATATCAGTCTCCTGGAAATTATTTTTTACTATTTATAGGTCTGCAGTAATGATGAAGTTCAAAGAAACCCATTATAGTCCATTAAAAATAACACTGACTTTAGGGAGAAGGAATAGAATTCTATTCCCATTTCCAAGAAACAAATTCAAGACAGAAAACAGAAAAGACAGCTTGAAACTTTTTACAAACTGTGCACAGAAGCATGAGGTGGAGGCCAAGCAGGTAAGATCCTGGTCAATAATGTTGTTTCATAGCTTAAAAAAGGTGGAAATCTCTTGGGATAACAGGTTGGCTTGTTGACAAGTCCAGTGTTCATCATTGGGACATTAACAGTTTGGGTGTCTGGTTGTCACTTTATCAAAAGACATTTCAGATGGTTCTATTGAAATTAGTACAAAAACCTCAAGAAACGTGGGTAGTCATTGTAAATAGTCCTTTGTATGATTTTCCATTTTTCTAGGGATGAGTGTCTTGGTAAACGTAGTTTAGAGAGAGAAAACAAATTGCTAAAAACATACTTTGGCCAATAAAACATATACCCAGAAACCTGATGAAAAAATTCTCACATACAGATGGCAGCAAACAAGTAGCCAGGACTGTCTATAATAACTTATACCTTTAGAGGGGGATTATTTTTTTCACTCTATTTAAATATCATCTGGGGACTTACCTCTGATTTAGCACTTTGCTTGCCTGAGGAATTAAACAGATTTCACACTATTCTCTCGTGTTCTGATGTCCCATGAAACAACAAAAAGAATTTGATTAATCAAGATAAAGTATTAACTCCACCAAGGAAAACAACCTTACACTTATGCAACTATTTTGGTGGTTTGTATTGCCACAATTAACCCCCAGAGCTTCAAACAGAAAAATCAATAGCTACAGTAAAATCCCAACATATCTATAATATTGTTTATCTTACTGTAGGTTAAAACTCAGCTTGAAGGGACAATGCAATGAGGTTGAAACAAAAATGGTGGCTCATTTTTTTTCTTTCCCTTGTCATTATCAGCAGTGCTAGATGGGTAACCTAGAACAGAAAGGACAATTGTTTTTTCCAAATTATAATGGTAGACCAAATTTCTCTAGACTCCAGTGGAAGCCAAACCCCTGACTACAAATATCTCTTGCACAATGATTCACAGGGGCACCACAGAAAAACATAGAGAGTCAAATCTGGTCTTCAATGGAATGGATATTGATTACTTTTAGAAATAAAGGATATGATGGACATGACTTACTGGAGTCTGTATCTTAACCTGGAGTGAGAGTCAAAACTTTTTTAAAAGCATAAAATTTACCATAATTGATGAGGTACCAAAGCTTTCATCTAAGCTTACCAAGGAATAAAATGGGAAGCTTGAATTTCAATACCTTCAATTAAGTGGGACTCTGACTTTGTGAAAGCTAGGGAGAAGAACTCGCTCTCTTATTTGTGTTTTCTGTTTTTACCAGCACCTTACATGTTGCCTTAATTTAAGCCAAATGCTATTTTTCAAGAAACTCACTTCTCATAAACATTCTGTTTTGCCCTTAGCCACAACAGGTTATTGAATATATTTGTTAGATAATTTGGTCCACTTCAGTGAACTACAGCATATTCCCAAAGGCCACTGGTTTGAAGCAATTATTTTCTCACTTTTCTCAATTCTTTGTGTCCCAGAAACTTTTCTTCAAGTCAGTCTGTTCTGTTTTTAAAAAATTTCACCTTTTCCTAAGTCCATTCTCTACAATCATTCTAACCTCATTGCTAAATATACCACCAGTAATTGCATGAATTCTAAGGCTGGGGGTTTTTAAAAACCATCCTAAAGGTACTTTATAATAGTATTTTATTTACAAGTTGTGGTGGGAGCAGCCTAAAAGAAAGAAGGAAATATGGAGATGGCCAGTTCTCAAGGGCATGTAGTTTTAGGACAAGAAGGAATGGCTTTAAAATGAAAGAGGGTGGGTTTAGATTAGATATGAGGAAGAAATTCTTTGAGAATTGTGAAGCACAGGAACAGGTTGCCCCGAGAGGCAGTGAATGCTCCATCCCAAGAAATGTTCAAGGACAATTTAGATGAGGCTTTGAACAACCAGGCAGAGTAGAAGGTGTCCCTGCCCATGGCAGGGAGAGTGGAACTAGACGATCTTTAAAGGTCGCTTTCAACCCAAACTATTCTAAGATTCTACAGCTCTAAGATTCTAAATCAAGCAGCAGTACATAACTGTGGTATATATGATTTCTGAATGTTAGCATATGAAACATTCAGTATTAGAATTAGTGGTCGCACTGGAACTTAACAACAGCAAACTATGACACCTATCAGAAAAGCTGGGCTGCAAAATGATCATTTCAGAAGCTATTTTTAAGCAGGCTCAACACTCAAGACAACACCACTTCCCCTCCACCCCCTGAGAGATGGAGAAAATGAGATGTCAGCAATCAACACAGTCAACACAGATCCAACACAGCATCTGACAGCATTTATGTTAATAGCACTTTCTTGTCCCACGGTCCAAAGAAATATGCTGTCAAAGCTCCACATGCAACTGGGACATCTCACTATGGTTTGTCTCATCCTCAGATGAGAACCTCCTGACAAAAGTTTGAACATACAGTTAAGTGTTCTTGTTTACCAGTGAATTCCGTGTTTGAGGAATCTATGACCCAAACTTAAGTCAGAGTAAAGATTAGTTCACTGCAACTTTTTTGAGCCAGTTGGACATATGATGTTCTATTACAATTTCCTAACAGCTGATCATGAGGCGTTTAAGGAGGTTTGATCCCATTTCTGCTTCACTGAGCCTTAAACATTATATTTCTAGCCTCCTCAAAAGATGTTTGTATTTAATGAAAGATATTTTAAGCCAACATCAAAAGATGAACAGACAAGGAAAACATTTCTACTTATTCCAAAGTCATTCACCTAAATATCATAATTAGATGTCCAAAATATTGCAGAATTTTTTTCTGTTTACCTTGTAAAATGGTACCAATTTTTTTAGTTAGTAAGCAAATTTCTGTGCAGTCAACACACAAATGTTCCCATTATAATAAATACAGGAAGCATAGTGAGTTATGTTAAGCAATTCCTCTATGATGTGTGACTTAAAATACTACAGTACATTCTTGTTAAGAGAAGGAAAGAGAATGGATGTAAGAAGATCTGGTAATTTTTTTTTATTTGGACACTATGTTAATTTGAGAGAAGAGATACATTCATGTGAAAGTCAGCTGTTAATTTTTATTTCAAAATATACAAGAAATGTTTGAGAAAGTAAGTATTTTTCAGATTCAGATTACAAATAGTTCCCATTTTGAAAGTATTTTCTGTAGGAATTTGCCTACATTCAAGTTCTAAGAAGACAAGAAGCATCTGGGACACAACGTGAAAAACGTCAAGCCTGTTTTTATTATGATTTTCAATTTGTTAAGAGGACCAAAATCAGGAGTTCTGAGTAATTCTGATTTGCAATTCTATTTAGATACTACATGTTAGAAAGTGCAGACCCTTTCACTGTCAGAATCTCTACAAGAACACTGTGTGGTGCACTTGAAATACCAAATCAGTGTTTACACTAACACTTGGAAGTTGTTTTAAATGTGTACTTCAGGATACCACTCTGCCTAAATCATGTCCTATGCCTATACGTAAATGAGTGCATTGACGTTTTTCACTGCTGTAACAGGCAGCTGCTTCACTTTCCAGGCCGAGGGGGCCATTTCCTTCCCATGGATCTCAACAGTACTGGATCACCTTGTTACGGAGGAACTGCAAGAACTAGATAAGATTCCCCCCCGCCCCCCAATCCCTACTAATACATTACTTTTCTTACTTCAAAAGAATTTTAAAAACACAGCCAGGAATTTCTCAACAGGCTCAGGTGGGGACAGCTAAAATGCTTCATTTTGCAATCTCGATCTAATTTTTTTAATGTAAATATGCCAGTATTTTAAATTAAAAAAACTGCTATTAAAAAAAAAAGAATTTTGAAACAACCCATTTCAACACTTTCAGAAATCTTCTTTCCATTCTATATATTATTTCAAGTTGACTGATTAATCAAAACTATTTTTGGTGTAAAGAATTTCGTTTCAGCAAGACTAAAAACATAGTTTTGGCAAAGATGCAAAATGAGAGAAATTTTCTGCTTTTAAGAACAATCTTCTCACCTCTAAGAAAATAAATTTTACAATCTACTTGTCCATATGAAATCAGCAGTATCAGGGGTGTTTCTCAGGAAATTTCCATGCACCATATAACATATCAAGATGAACCTCTTAGACTCATTTGTATTGCAGATAGCCACAACCAATACTGTTTCAAAGTTTTAAGTTATTTTGAAGTTTAGAATGGATGGGCACAAGATTATAAGGGAGTTTTTAACAACTGAGAGTACAGACACCATGCTTAACAATAAAAGTAGTGCTACATCAGTGAGATTACTCCATACCATTTCAATTTTAGGATCAGACCCTGGGTTTAGAAAGTAAAACATTTATTAAAGTGTTTCCTTAACATGTTTTATGCCTTCCAGATGACGTGTCCACCTAGTGCAACTGATGACTGACAATATCCAAGATGTCTGTGTCTACTGGGCAATTGGACTGAGACAGCCTGCTAAAATATTTTCCATTAGTTGTTCATCTAGAAAGGATTTTTTCTAGTGACTAAAAAGAAAATAACTACTTTTGCAATTCCTTGAGACATCAATGACTATTATTATGCTATTCTGGATTCTGTCTCACAGTAGGATTCTAACTAAATACAGTAAGATTCCCTACCAGATTCTATGAGGAATCGAGCTGCTGGAAGCATGAAGGTTTTGCGTATGTCTGCCTTTCATCTGAGTTTTGCCTTAAAGCATAAGAAGGCAGGAGGTGGGCTAACAGATTTTCTTTAAGATTTATGTAACTAAATTAGCCCACTTCACTCCATGCAAAGTCCCAGTGACTGCTGAACCACTCACTAATGAATACAAGTACAGCTAATTACACGACAAGTTGCTTGAGTCTAGACTGTCTGCCCCAGCAGTCAGTGACAATATGGCCAATGGGTACATTAACCACATGTAACTCTTCCATCCCAAGAGGAGAGGTCTTTCAGAAATGCCATGTCCTTTCTTACCTTAATGACTTCCTACACTCCATACATTTACAAAATATGGTGGGTTGTGATATAGCAGAAGAGCTGTAAAGATGCTACATGTAGTAGTGAAGAATCTCTTTCTCAAGTAAATAGTTTACGTGTAATAGTAAATAAAGTGACAATAAATTTATAAACACACTACCTATGGTTGGAACAGGGAGTAGAAGATACTGTAAGTTATACACATTTGTTTCTCTTGCCTTTGCACCTTAGCTTTACTAGGGTTTGGGAGGAAGAGGAACAGATTGACTTCCTATATGAGAACACAGAACCTTTTGGAAGGTTATTCTAAGAGCCTCATGTAAATAGTCAGATACCTACAGAAAAGGTACAAGAGGTTAAAATATACTGTTTTCTAAATACTGTCATGTTAAACAAACATACATTTGCCATGATGAAATTATTTTATTATAGATTATCACAGTCATAATTCAGGGGGGAGAATTGTAAAGTGAGAACTCAAATCAGACCTGCTGAATGACCCAAGCTGAAGAACACAACTGCATTTCACCACAAAGATCAGATATTATCAGAGTCCTGAACTTGAGACTTCACAGGTATAATGAAAGTATCTATTCCAAGACTGCATGCAGTTTATGAATTTAGCAACCACAGGAAAACTAACTGAAATAATTCTGTATTCTAATAACAATAATAATTCAATATTCTAGAATGAATTCATGGCTGCTGAACTTACAAATGAAATTAAGGCTAAAAAGGCAAAGGTCTCAAAACTATAACTCACTCCCTTACACACTTTTTTTTTCAGTTTTCTGTTGCATAAACTGCCTTTTATTTTGGGTTTAGATTATTCTGGTGGCTTTGAGCAGCCAATAATAAAAGAAAGATAATGAAAAAAAGATAACAGAATAAAAGAAATAAATAATAAAAGAAAGAACCAAGCACATCTGTATTTATTTACCTGAACTAAATTAAAGCAGTTTAATTTCTGCTGGTTATTTTTTGCCCCTCAACTCAGTATATTTATAAGGCAACAAGAAATGGTCTCTGACAGTTTACTGTGCTTTTTCATGGAGATGAATAAGATACAAAAGGCCACTGTCTCATTAGAGCACTCAGATTTCATTAGTGAAAAGGACAGGTATGTACAAAGAGCTGCCCGTACATAAACTTCAGCCATTTGAAATTATGGCTTATGCTGGGAGCAGAAACTTTCCAAATGCAGAGACCAGATTACCAGAGTACCAGCAGTGATCTGGGTCCATGAGTGTTTACTGTTTTCAGTTTCTCTGCACTAGAGGCACAAGACATGCAGGGAAAAATGGCAGCTTTGCCATCCCACGTGTCTTTGCAATCAGCCTTACCATTGATTTACTTGCAATTTCCTTGTAAACTTCTTCAGAAATTATCTATACGTTTTGCAAACTTGCCTTCAAGTGTAACATATACAACCTGAGTATCAGAGCATTTGAATTCTAAAACCATGGCAAGAATTTTCTACTTACACTATTATTCATAGAGATCAGAATCAGACAGATCTTGAAGCCAGTGCTGAAATGAGACAACTCGCTCAAAGCTCTAATGCCAGTATGAACCATAAATATATTGTTTAGAGAAGTTCAACGCCACAGAAGTACATGATGACAGGTGTTTTATACTTTCTTTAGGTGACACATGTTTTATTTGTAAATTGTTGTAATCTGAGTGCCACACTGATCTTTGTGTTAGGATTGAGTATTTGATAAATAAAGCTGGTGAATAAAGATCTCTTTTTGATAGCAATTCTGAAATACTCCAAGTACATGAGACCACAATATTTGTCTTCAGTACAGATTAAATCAATAACAGCTAAATCATTTGGATATGAAAGATGATTTGGGGCATATAAAGCTTGTATTGAGAGGTATCACACAGGATTAGCTATATTAATTTCAACTAAGTCAAAAACACAAGGAAGAGAAAAATGTAAGACAAATTCTTCAAAAAACAATGAACAAGAAATTTAAATACTAGTTTTTTCCTTGGATGAGTAAAAAACTAACAGTTACAAAGTAAATTCCTTGTTAGGATACTAATGATATCCTGTGTAATTTGGTTTTCTTTCTACAGACAAATAATATTGAAGTTTAAATGAAGTATTGCACACAAATAAGTCTCCCAAGATAGCCAATGATCTGCTGATAATTTTTATGGAGTTCATCAAAGTCTGAAAGTCATTCACCACATGAATATACTTTTAGGTTATTATATTACCCCTTTATATTTCAGGAATGAGGCTGTGGTACTTTGGTTTTATCCAAGTTCTGCAGTGCGCAGTCCAGTCTTCTAAAACTGAATTACTATGACAAAACAAAGTTTGAGTTTGCTTGTTTTGCCCTTGTTTAAAAAAAAAAAAAATTCTCTTACATGCTGTTTGTTCTTACCAGTGAAGGCAGAATGAAAAATCAAAACAAACACCATAGCCCCATAAACCTAACTGGATACCAATCACCTCTTACGCCTTATGATAACAAAATTCCACTGTCTACTAAAAATTAGAGAACATGGGAAAATTAAATTGAGCATAGTGTAAGAACACATCTATACAGACCTTTTAGGAATTTATTTGCAGATAAAACAGTACTGACATCATATTCAGGGCTGCTCAACCTCTGTAAACTGAGTACTCAGCACCACAAAGTAAGATTTCTGGAAACAGCCTGTCCCACTGAGGTCCTCTAGTCTGTGTAAGGCAGAGGGACTCACTATTGTCATGAGAGCAGAAGTAGCTCCCAATGCTTAAGGAAAAGCCAAGTAGTACTTTGTACGAAAATGCAGCCTGTTTTTGCATAGTGAGACTGTTGGATTCCCAGTAAAGAACTGAGCTTGCAAAAAAAAGGAAAGAATAGCAAGCCAGAAATTCCAGAATTGCCTAAACATTACACCATCTTTTGAAATACTGCACTCCAGTGGACTACCTACCTACCTCCAGCAAATGCTATTTTATTTTCAAATTGCTATCTGTCAAAGAAGTATGAAGAGTGGGAAGGACTCTGGAGATCTCCAGTCAAACACCCCTGTGTTTGACTATCTATATATCTATATATGCAGATATGAAAATGCACATAACACAAATACATGAAGCTTTAAACACACGTGTGTATATATATATATATATATATGTTTCACCAGTTTCTATTTGTGTACCTCAGAGAAAATATCAGTTGTTATTTGGTTGTAGAGAGGAAGTTCCAACCATCCTTTGCTCTTAAGACACCACAGGGAAGGTTGAGGAAATATTCACACCACTTTTTTTCAGGAAAATCTTAGCACAGCTCTGCAATTGTCCATTAGATGCTGATCATATACCTCTGAAATATTTTCTCATCTTCTCATCCTTTTTTAAAAGGCATTGCACTTCAAATCCATATAGCTCCACCCTAACTGATTCAAAACAGCTCTTCAGCCAATAAAGTTATTTTAGTTTCAATACTTCTGCAGTGGAAATATGATACCTAATCTTTTAACTGAATAACAGTTATTCAGCTTACTTACTCATGGAATATTCGAATGGCAAGGTGACAAACCATTAACCTTCACAGACACTTTGCAAGTGTTTCATTACAGTGTTTCAAGGTATAGAAACTGCTCTAGGATAAGCAGGCCTAGCTACACATAACTACAAATCTTCATTCTTACTATCTTTCCTTCTTCTACCTCAGTTTAGGTTTCTCAGAACCTTGACAGATACTTTTTCTTACACATGCAGATTTGCCCCAGGATTTTGAGGAGACACTATGGAAGAGAGGGACTGTTGGCATTAAAACTATCAGAGACTCATGTCTTACCCATACAGATATAGATAATCTCTGTCATAAGGAAAGTTAAACTCATACACTGTAGCAGGTCCACATTATCAAACCAATAAAATGCTCTCCTGGCAATATTAATTTTAATGCAAGTGTACTCACAAACAAGTAGAGCTTCTTTTGCAGCCTTGGAGATGTCTGAACATCTTACACCCACAGTTTTGTCAGTACCCTGTATCACATCATCCATCATAGATAACTAAAGCTACTAAGACAACTAAAGAAAAAGGCACCAGGAGCATGGCTGGAGGCTGTGTGTTTACTGGCTCAAGCTTTTTGGATGCTCACTGAACTCATATACCTTTCATGGTTGATTTATTTGGACAACTACCTATGGAAATTAAAAGAAAATGTTGGGGGGAAAAAGGGCCTTTGCAGGAGATGAATAGACAAAACACCTACTATGTCTCCAGCCTGTTACACCTCAACAGCTTGAAGGTTTACCCTCTTCTTCCTTTACCAGCATTTCAATTTGCACAGTTCCATTCTTAATAATACATCATTATCTACTAAGCAAACTCCCCTGATACACTTTTCAGAAGGTCTGTGCATCATCTAAGGTGCAATTTCTCATTTTCAGAGTTGAATCTAATATATGGCTATATTGTTCTATTTTCTATTTCTGCAATACTTATTTGACTGTGGTATGATACAGTCCCTAAAAGACAGATCATTGCTTCTGCTATGATAATGGATCAATATTTTGCCTTACTTGTACTGATTCTGATGGAGTCCTGAGTGTTCTTGGTTGAGAAGTCAGACTGTCAAGGCCTAATTAAATAAAAATGGTACCTGAAAAAAGACTTCAGTAGTGACAGCCACTACATTATTACCTTCATTTGCTCTAGCTGAGTTAGCTTTAAATGGCCTCAAAATTAAAAGGTTTTAAACTATGTATAAACTTAAAATGCAGCAGAAATCCTGATATGGAATGACTTAACAGCACAAATGTTAATTAATGTTAAAATAATTCTTTTTTAAATATGGAGAATGGAAAGCACATAAATTAGAGGATTCCTTCATGAAGAAAACCACAGACCTCTGGCCATGAGAGACACTGTTACCTGGTTACTTGACAAGGCCACTAATCACTCTGTACACATTTTCTGTCAGTAAAGGATGTAACCCATTCTTCCTGCTTATTACACTTCATCTAGTAATCAAAAATTCACAGACTGCAACATCCACCCTTTTGCTAATTAGACTCAGGCCCTGCTGGTAGGAGCTGACGTAACCCTCCCCACAATTAATTTCTATGCTACTGCATGATGAAGTCAAAGAAAGATCTTTTCTGAACTTCCTGCTCCACAGCACTAGGCTTCATGTGGAAAAGGCTCTGTCTGAGCTACATGGATTACTGGCAGAGTCAATTCAAGTGCTGACAACCTTAACTCTTTTATCTAACAGGAGTAAGAAATCTTCGGCTATGGTACAGAAACCTCACACGTGAAATCATCAGAAACACTCTTTTAAGGGTGGATATCTTACAGTGATTTTTACATTACAGGTGGCAGTGCTAATGTCATTCCTTGAGTCGAAAAGAGATATGGCACAAAGCCATGGGATGTAAGCTTTTTCCCCCATCATTCCTTTTATTTTTTTTCTCTTTCTTTTCACTTTAGATGTACAACAGGTGCTTGTAGGAAAACCACTACTCTAACCTAATCATGCTCACTGAGATAAAATGCTAAGAGGCAGCTCTGGGGGGAGAATGACAAAACACATTTGCATAGTTTGCACTACAGATTTTATTTAATTTAGGAAGAAAGGCCTGTGAGGCTAACTGCATTGTCAAAAACTGTAAATATAAAAGTCCCTTCAGTATTTCCTAAAGTGCTAAGTAAAAGGCCCTTTGGATGCAGAGGTTAAGTCAGACTGATGAAATCAGTCTTCATGGCCTTTTGAGCTGATCTTTGCAGGGTAGATATGGTATGGGTAAACTATATCATCTTGAAAAGAGTTTCAGTTACTTCACTGGAAGAAAATCTCATTCAGCTCAGGACTTCCCCAGTACAACCAGAAAAGACTTTTTTGTAAATTCTGAAATACACATACACACACAATAATAATAATTTTTGCCCTTCAATGAAAAGTCCTAAATGCTAACAAAAAGCACTAGATTACCACCAATGCCTTCTTCAAGATCTATAATGTATTGCAATGTATTACATGCATATACCATACATGTGAAACAGTTCATTCAGTGGTTTCTCCTACCTTGGTTGATCCGAGTATCTCATGTCAGAATGTATTCAAAGAGCTTTCTAGAATAGGCGCATGATTTAATCATCAAATTTTCTGAATGCTTTTTAGAACAAACAGATTAACATGGATACTATGCAGATCTGACACACGATTCCTAGACTCACTATAAATAACATCAAAGAAGAAATGGAGTGAATAAAACAGCTTGAGAAGGAAGGCCAAAAAGCATGAAGGGTGTTCACCTCACATGGGAAAGGATGGATTATGATCTCCTTTTCTTGTACATACTCCCAGAGTTTTCCTACACAGAGACCAAAAATGAAGTGAAACAAGAAGTACCTGCTAGGTCTCTACTAGCAATACATAACTTCTTCATCTGTGGAGAAAACTGTCCTTTGGCACAGGTGTCAGGTGGGTCTAAATCCTGTGTTAAAATATATAATCTGGCTGAATGTAAGTATTTCAGGAGTAAAAATGCTTGTTTACAAGTTGAAACTTCATTTAGAGGCATTTCTGTATATAATAAGCTTTTCAGCTAAGCAATGGATAAACTCAACTTCATAAAATTTCCTTCTATTTCAAATAGATTTCAAAAGCCTAGTCTAGTCTTTTCCTTTATTCTGGCAACTCAATTTAAGAGAAATTTTAATGTTACCAAAAAAATTTTTCAGGACCCTTTTTTTTATTCTGCAGACTTGAAGTAATTTTTTGTGCTAACAGAAAATCCATTAGGTTTTTTTATTTGACACTTGGAAAGGTTTCATTTTGAACATAATGAATAATGAAAAGCTGAAGCTCACTATTTCTCCTTTTTAAATCTGTGAGAAACAGACATAGATGCATGAACTATAAACCATGAAGATAAGTGGCTCTACAGCTCAGGAACTAAAGATGAAAGATCTGAAACGTGCCGCATCATTTTGCAACTCATGTTCTAATCTCAACATTCTCATTTTTCTTCTTATGATATTTTCTAAGGGAATATTTCAGCTACTAAAAAAATTTAATAAACAGAAGTGTAATAAACTGAGAAAATTGTGCCCTTGAGCTTTGGAAATTTTTATTCAAAACCATGCAGTCAACGCTTCCAACTAATATGTTATGGTATATGATGCTTACAGTACCTGCTCTCTCAAATATGGCATAGGCATGATACCATTCTGATGAACAAAGCAATACTTGTGTGATAAGCACACATGCATTCACAAGCTGCTTTCAGATGTATTTAGTTATTTAAATATAGCTATCTAATGAAAATCAGTCTTTCACTACTCAGTCTTCCATTTCCAACAAAATATTTTGCTGATTTCATCATTGACCATTTTAACACTACCTTAATTAGGTATTGGGTGCATCAGGGGAACTTCAGAAACATTTAAAAACTAGTTATTTGAAAAAAGAAAGGAAGGAATAAGAAACATTCTCCTTCTAAAGGCATTTTAAAATCCAAATCGTACTGAAGTGGCGTAACAATCAGTCTGAAAAACACCATTACTGCCTCCTCTACAGTATTTCAACTTCAGGACACATCATACCCCAGCTTTTGGTGATAGAAAAACTTCAATCTATCCTTCCAAACACAGCATTGATCATCTCAGAAAATCGAACTATCTTAATTGTAGCAAGTTAGAAAGGATACTCAGTGATCATTTCACCAGTAAGTCTTGTCTCTTTTGCAAAAAAAAAAAAAAAAAAACAACAAAAAACCATAAAACTTAGAATATTAAAGCACTATAAATAGTTTTGAGGTGTACTTGTCTGTCCAAATGGATACAGCAATTGTGTGCGAGCCAGAACAGCCACTGAACAACTTAGAAATTTTTAGATCTTATCTGATTTAGGAAAGTGTGAATCTTTAACATATATCTTACCACATACACTGTGCCACGAATACATATCACATACATATTATCAATCAAAGTCTGTTTTTCTAGAACAAGATAATTTGTGCTTGACAGTCATTGTGAAGGTCAACAACTACAATAGTCATTAGCAAGAGCATTACCCTTGATTAGTTAAGGCTATCCTAGACTATGTGTTAGAAATCTTGTACAAAGTAGAAAGAGATCTCAACTCAGTCAAGACTTGTATAATGCATTTACAGTAGAAAGGGAGAGCAAGACAAGTCCTGTCTGCAGAATACTCAAGGGCCTTGCCATGAGATCCACTCTGACAAGAGCAAGAAAATCCCAGCAAGCGCTTCCACCAAGTGACTACATTTTCAAGAGTTCTTCCCCCCAAATTCATAATCGTTCTACAAGAAGGACAGGTAAGCAAAGTTTTAGCATTTCTATTACCCACCAGATTTCCATTTCTCTATCCATGTTTCAGAGCAGGATTTGGCACTAGCTAATACAGGTCTTACAAACAGTAATGAGGATGACAGGATTCTTTCCAATACTAGATCCTGAAACTACTACTGGTGACATTCTCCAAACCTGAATAAAACAATTGCCTAGCTGGCTTGGAGACACTTGTCCAAGACCAACAATTTGTGGAAATGGTATTTGGTACCAGCTGGTCTCATGTCTGGTGTGATAAGCCAAAATTATTTCCACAGTAAAGGATTCCTTAAGGCACTCAGACTCAACACGCAGAGAACAGATCGAACACAGCACCCAAGAGCATGACAGCAATTAGTGATCTGCCTTTTGTCTATACTTGTCCCTTTTTCCAGTAACTGCTATTTGCCTACTGATTGTGACCCAGTGGTCACAAAAAGTACTACATGAAAATCTGGTTCTACAAGACAGGCTACTATTTGTGGGTATTTTTAAAGACTATTTACAAGTCAGTCGCCAATTTGCAGCCCAGTTTCCAAAATTAGAATGTCTTCCAAGACCATTTTTATTTTCAATCAAATTCTAAGTGTCCTAATAAAGCCCCACTTAATTTCTGTGGCCAGTTTTAGAAATGAAATTTTCCTTTCTGCTTATTATGCCTGGGGCGGTAGAGGTAACACCACCTAAATATGAAGAATGGTTTCACAATATTCTAAAGAGAGTTCCAAAACAGGCCTAGGTTTTAAACTCCTGGCTTTCTCACTCTGCATTTGACCATCATGTCACAAAGCATGATGAAGCAGCTTTCACAGATAGCAATTCTCCTATCATTCCTCATTACAGATCTGAACGCAGAATGATCATCTAACAAGGGTTAGCTGCTCCCTAAGTGACAAGGAGACAGAAGCCAAATGAGATTAAAAAGTTAGCAACACACAGCCCCAGCAGAGATAATGGCCAAGTTCAACCAAGAGTGCAAATCAGCAGGGAGATGCATAGCTATAGGGCAGGACCCAGATCAAACTAGGAAAACAATTTGTGGGTCAGAGGCAATTATGGGTCATCAGGGTGAGATATTATCCAGAGGTCAGTGAGCAAGTTCAGAGGCACAGGACAGGCCAAGACAGGAAGTCCATGGGTTGGGACCCAGAACAACAGGATCTGTGTCTGGGCACACAAATGTCTGAGCAACGCAGCAACCAACACTGCCAGCACAGCTCAGGCAGAGGCTGAAAACTCCAGATTGAGCCAACACAGGGCTCTTTGGTTTACTGACAGAGATGTGGATGGAGGCCACAGCTGGGGCTGGTCTGGGCCATTACAGCTATTAATACACTCAAGGCACTAACATGGATGATCTTGGCCACCTGCTCATAATTTGGAGATAACCTAATCTGTAGTGATTGCACAGTTTTGTGGACAATGCAAAAGAGATACTCCAAACTTGGCAACCCTCACCAGGAGAACTTCCCTGGAGATTCTTATCTTTACCACTCAAAGAAGAAGAAGGCAATATTCAATTTAAGCCAAAAGCAGGATTTTTTTTAAAGTTTAAAACAAAGAACCTTCAATATATAGTTTTAGCTGTGCTAAGATAGCACTCAAAATGAGATTAATAGAATTCAGATAAGCATTGGACTTAATAGGCTTAATGAGAACATGTGAAATAGAATAATTTCAGAGAGAGATAAATCCTCAAGCTCCAAGGCATATTTCAACCAGGAAATGAGAGAAGCTAAAAAGTTCATTCCATTATGATTCACTTTTCAGAATAGTCATGATCAGAAATGAGCACTTGAAAAACAAAACAGATAGCCCTCTTCAGTTTTTAAAAGGAGCAACTTATATGCAATACACACTGTTCTCATACTGAAGGGTTTTTTAAAGTTTCCCTCTCTTACTTACTGTTAAAACTATGCATGCATTTCAGATAGATATAAACTCTACCGTTCATATCCTTAATTTCGTAGCTAGTCCAAGAGTAAGGAACTTCTCTTTGTGGATCTAGCATTCAGCCTGTCTCTAATTCCCCCATCTGTGCAAGAACCACCTTTCTGGTTCACAGTTTAATGAATATTTAACAACTAAAATAGATGAAGATATTAAAAAATTTAGGGCAGATCCAAATAAGAGTTGGATTAGGATTCACCAAAACACATGCAGACCACCAATGATCAAGTTTGAACCCTTACCTTCCTCTCCCCTGTCCACCTACAAAACAGAAAATCTCATCATTTTCAACAAGGGTTTAAGATTGGGGGGATCATGAAATTTCAAACTTAGGAAGCCACAAGTGCCTGGGAATGACACTAAGTTGAGTGGGAGCATTCATCTGCTGGAGGTAGGAATATTCTGCAGAGGGATGTGGGGAGATGGGCCAAGACCAGTGGTATGAGGTTCAACAAGATAAAGTGCTGGGTCCTAAACTTTAGTCACAATAATCCTAGGCACTGCTACAGGCCTGTAGAAGAGTGGCTGAAAAGATGCCCAGCACAAAAGGACCTGGGGGTGCTGAATGTGAGCCAGTGTGTGCCCACGTGGACAAGAAGGCCCATGGCATCCTGGCTTACATCAAGACTATTGTGACCAGCAGGACCAGTTCACGCTGCACTGGTGATGCTCTATCTCAAACCCTGTGTCACTACAAGAAAGACATTGAGGTGCTGGAGTGTGTCCAGAGGAGGGCAACTGAGCTGGGGAAGGGTTTGGAGCACAAGTCTCATGAGGAGCAGCTGAGGAAGCTGGGGTTGTTTAGCCTGGAGAAAAGGAGGCTGGGGGGACACCTTATCACTCTCTACAAGTCCCTGAAAGGAGGTTGTAGCCTGGTTGGGATTGGTCTCTTTTGTCAGGCAGCTAATAACAGGAGAGAGGTCACAGCCTCAAGTTGCACCAGGGGAGGCTTACATTGGACATCAGGAGGAATTTCTTCACAGAAGGGATTGTTAAGCACTGGAGTGAGCTGCCCAGGGAGATGGTGGAGTCATGATCCCTGGAGGTGTTCAAGAAATTAATAGACTTGGCATTTAGTGCTACTGTCAAGTTAACAAGGTGGAGATAGGTCAATGGTTGGACTTGTTGATTTTAGAGGTCTTTTCCAACATAAAAGATTCATGTGATTGATTTTGTGTGTGATTAGGCTGCAAAATGCCTTAAGAAATTGGTCTTCTCCTGTAGGAATACACTGCACTCTTTCCTGGCTCACTTCTCATAAGTGGCTAAAATACATAGTTCTGAAGATTAGATTTTGCCTGTCATTACATTTTATTTCTGTTTTCACACTCAGAAGTGTGCTTTCTCAAAGCCAGCCTTTAAGCTACAAGAAATAATAAGAATATTCTTTTCTTGCAATGCATTAGCACAAAGCGCCCCTTAATGGCCTGACAGCCTCCACATTAAACTGATAGTCTTATTTGTGTAAGGAGAGAAGCAGGAAGTGCATGGAGACAGATGGGTGAATATTAATTAATGCTTATAAGGCTGAGGAAAATAAGCAATTTGAAATTTGTAATACCCTCTTCCCAAACAACCTTGTCTTATTTACATTATAATGTAACACTAGAAGACAGAATGTACTAAATGCATAAAAAGCTACAAGCTTTATGTTAAGCATTTCTTGAAAGATAAAGACAGGAAGATGCACAGCTAAGACTGTTCCAGCTCAGCTCCTCCAGAGGGCAAAAGTAATTTCTCACATGCTAGAAATATCTTATAGCCAAGTTATTTAAACTTGCAGTTAGGTCGAGATCCCAACCAAAAGTCACCAAAAAATAGAATTGTAATGCTATTACTTGTTGTGGTGTGTTTTATGTTCAGAATGGTTTGTTCCCCTTTCTCCCCTCCCTACAGCACTGGTTTGATAATCCCCATTGTCAATCTTCCCTGACCCTACCCCTTAGTCCAGAAGCTTCCATGTCAATCTCCCATAGATCTCCTACTCCCTTTGTCAATCCCCTGAAAGCCTATTCCCTTCTTCTAGAAAATTCAGAGTTGCTCAGTAGATGATTGGTTTGCAGACTTTGTATCCTCCCCTATAACTCCCTCATTGGGTACTGTGATGTCTATCATTTTACCTGTACCTCTCCTGTTTCCTTCCCATTGGCCAGAGTTCCCTCCTCCCCTGAGACCTCCCCCATTTAAACGTTCATGTACACCCCTCTTTGGGGTCTTCAGATGCTGTTTCCCCCTGGAGAATAAAACTTTCTTGGACTTCACACTCTGAAGACCCTCTCCTCATTCTTTGCCTCCACTCCCTGAACTTCTGCCTCCCGTGCAGGAGCTTAACTCCTAGCCACTTTTTGGATTGTGCTGCTTCTGGGGAGTGTCCCCAGCCAGGATTTCAAACAGGAACAGCATCAATTACTGAAAATCAAATCTGGTTGCTCTTGAGATACCATAGATGGAACTATGAATAGTAAAGGCTAAGATGCCAATATAAAGACTTATTGTCCATGGTTTCCATGTATTCTACCTTCCTGACAAACTGTTATGGTAATTGTGAAGCTCTTTCTCACTGTCAAATTAAGCACAGTACAGCAGCTGTGATGCTGAACGTGTGCCATGCATTATCTTAGAAAGAGCTGATCAACTATAACCAAACATCACCTCTACTGCAGCTCTGAAATCAGGTGTGTGTCCCCTGCACATAACCAGCACATTATTGAATATATTGTGTAAAGAATGTGGCTGCAGTTCCCCTACAAAGCCAGTCCATTTGCTGAAAGACAACACCAATTATGTCCATAAAGGGCATCTGCTGTGCTAGTGTATGCACTAGATACTGGCACACTCATGTTTTGCTGATATTACTGCATTCTTGCACAATTTTTTTATAAGCCTTCATTAAATACCTATTCATCATACTTCAGTATGAAAAGGGCAGCTTTTGCATGATTTGAAGATGATGGCAGTATAATAGGTTAGATGAAAGAACAGCCTTGAAGTGAGAATAAATTTTTCACAATTTTCAGGCTTCATTTCTTTTTTAGGCAGGAAGAACGGGATCTAAAATTGCATAACTGTATAAAAAACTATATCACTGATATACAATAGGATGTTATTTTATTCACACCCAAGAGCAACTCAATGGACCTGTTCACATGAAGATGAGTAAAGCCTGAAGTCCTATAAATTTTGCTGTGAATTAATTCACAATGTGCCTGCAATGACTCTGAAAAGTTGATAAATTGGAATTGTCCCTCCCAACTCAGCATATTCTATGATGCTATGATTAAGAGTCCACATAATTTCCACGGTACAGATCTGCCATTGTTACTAAAAAGGTAAAATCAGACCTTAAAAAAGAAATGGGGGAGGGGGGGGGAGGGGGGGAAGTTTAATAGGAGGGAAAAAGAAGAGAAAAAGCTAAAAGCAAAAAAAATTGAAAAAAAGACAGAGAAGGAGAAGAAGGACAATAAAAGTTTCCATGGTATGTTAGTTAGGTAGATCCTTAACCCTAGGGAAATTGAGAGATTTCTATTGAATAGGAAGCAGCCATTTAAAAAACTGGAATTCTATCTGTATGTTGTGTTTACTGCTCTTGACAAAAAATTATACACAAAAATTATACACAGAATTTTTATAAATACATTATTTCTTTCCTTTTAATTATGATCACCAGTTTTTCATTGTGCTAAAACTATCTCCCCTTAAAAAGAATTCAAAACTGTTTCTTCTGGAAAGAATGTATAGAGATATAAAACCCTATATATTTGTATGTGCTGGTACTCATGTTGGTATAAGCAAATAATCTCTAGGTTTATATTCAAGGTTCAATTAGAAATAAATCAAGAAAAAAAATTAGACTAGAAGCACAATAGATTACCTGAAATCACATGGAAATCTTTATCAAAGTAGAAAGCATTGTCAAGCTTCCTCCCCCTCTTTAGCCAAGAACCAGAGGAGGTTGAGTTCCTAGACACCTGCTTGGCTTCCTAGTCTACACAAGTCTGTCCCCCACAGTCCTGGGAAAACACAGAGAACCGGTTACCCAGGATTGTGCACCAAGGAAACATGGTCCCTGAGAAATGGCACAAAAACCTTTGGCTGTGATCTCTTGAAAGTTCATTGACCTATAGGTGATTCCATGATACACGTTCAATTTCAATCCACAGAGGTTCCCAACAGAAAATGGTGACACAGTAGTGGACAGTGAAATAAATGCCACTAGTTGAAACACCCAGATTTTCCTACGTTCCAGGTCCATGGGTGCTGGCTCACAGTATAACATTTCAGATAGAAATGTTTGTTTAACAAAAGACATAGATTTTGTAAAGTCTTTCTAACACTAAGCATCTTTATGCTTTAAAACACATAGAACTCTTACCTGACCAAATGAAATATTAACATTTCTTCTCTTGGATTCCCTAGTGCCATATAGCTATCTACAATATTATGGTAGTCATATTTACTTCATTCACAGGCTAAAAAACGTTCCTAAAATTTTTGATTTTTGGCATTCATTTTTAGCTGCATTTAATCCTTCCTTAAGCACACCTCCTTCCCTCCTTTTTTTTTTTTTCCTCTCCATTTTTTCCCTCTGGTCTACCTCAGAAAACTTTCTCTATTGGACTTTTAGAACCATACATCAACAGTTCATATCTTCATTTTTTGCAAGACTCTCCTACTCCTTTAAAACAGTAATTCTTTGAACCTGGTCTGAATAAAAAGAGTTGACATATTGCCATGCTATTTTTCTGTTTAGACAACAGTCTCTCAAACTCCAGATCATGTGACCCATTTAATGTCTTCTGAATACAAGATATAAGGAGCAAAAATATGACAAAAGAATAATAGAGGATTGACATAATCACAGAATAATTCACAGGCTGTTCACAGATGTATTACCAAGTCTATACCTCAATATAGAAAAAGGATGGTGCAGACAAAAAAAAATAGTGCATTTTGGTAATTTTGCTTTACATGTAGAAAAAACCCAAAGACAATTTCAGACTGTTGAAAGCTGTTGTACTTATTTTACAAGCCAAGACTTATTTAGACTATATCCAATTTTAAGACTCTCAGAAGATAACAGCTAGACTATATACCCTCCCAAGAGTAGCTGGTTAGTGTTAAAATTGAATCAAATACCAATATCCTCAGAAGTACTAGCAGACAGGTTTTAATGTGAACTGTTTCTAATAATAAAGAAAATATAGATATTTTACATAGTGGGCAGAAAAACTAGAGAGAAGAGTGGAGGTGGAAAAGCAAAAAAATTAGAGATGGGAATAAATTCGGAATTGTTATGTGGTCACTGGAGCACAAATGTAGCTCCCCTAATATCAGGAAGATTATCAGGCATTTATCTGTCTCAAATGTTATAAATAACATGTAAAAAAAATGTTTTGATTTGCCTCAGAATACACTGCAGTCAAATGGGTCCCCTAGCAGCTGTAGCACCTGTGAGTATAAATCACAAGATGCCCAGTAAAATTAGGATTTTAAATTAAGCTGGAACAGTTCAGAAAAGAACAGTCTAGTCAGCTCTGAGCTGTTTCAATCTGCATGAGTAGCACGGGGGAAGAAGAGGGAGGGGGAACAAAGAAATTTACCCAAACCACATACAGAGGAGCTGCTTTTTCCTCTGTATTCCTTGATAATAAAATTGGAAGATCTTTTTTAACATTACTGCTACATCCTTCATAACTACTGGATGTGGGTGCCTATTTCAAGCCTTCATTCAGATTGCTCCCTATATGATTAACAGAGAAGCTGGAGAATTTAGGCTCATTAGTTGATGAAATGGTTTGAAATGAGAACTGCTTGATCATGTTTCAAGATTTATCACATGTGCTGGACAATCATATATGTAAATTTATAAAAGTCAACTCAGAACTCGAGAGTGTTCAGAATTAGACTATGCATTGTTTAGTGGTTTGATATATCTCAGATTCATCTGTTAAGCACAGGTAAGGTTGAAAATAAAGAACATGTGCTGTTAACAGGGTTTTGAAGACAAGCTTTTCAACATGTAGAAAATATGAGAACGTCCGGAGCTGAAAGCTGCAACAGGAAAGCAAAAGGTTATTTTCCATAAAATTCCCCAGTATATGGTGAGTCTGCAGATTCGTGTTGGCATAACTTGCACATGACTTTTAGAACAGGTTGCACCATTTGCTTTCTCCTTACAGAGGCAATCTAAAGAACTGCCATCCTGAAAGAGCAGAAAATTTGAACCTGTAAGCATTCCACTTTGTTCCAGTCTAGAGCTGAGTGCATATCTAAAGGAAAAATAATAAATGTTGTACACACCAGCCTTTGGGTACCCTCAAGGAGTAAAAGTTTGTAAGTAAGAGTAAAGGATTGTTTTGCTTGTTTGAAATGAGCCAAGATAGATAACAACTGGTCCCATTTAGAGAATGAGATGAGAAAAACGGAAATGCTTTGGATGATGAGAGGTCTAATTCTAGCTTCTGCTATTACAGTCCTTTATGACTGAATCGCCACTGTTTGATGAAGCATTTACTCCTAAATGACACTGTTGGAGACACTAATGAAGTAGGAGACCTAGTGAATTAAATTAGCATTTTTAACTTTCAAAACTTATCACCAATAATACTAATTACGACACAGAAAGTATAATAACTAACACAAAACTATCTAGAATAACACAAGATTTCATGGTTCTTCATTTGAATGACTGTGAGGCAGAGAAACACTGGGAAAATATCTTTGTCTGTGCCCAGCCAATTTGCATAATAGAAAATTTTAGTCACTCATCCATTCCAAAATCAGCCCTCTCAGCTTGCTGAACCCGATTGAGAGGCTTGGTCCTGAGAAAGCCATTTTTTATGTAAAATTGTTAAAATCAAAGGCTTTTAAAGCCTCTGTTCTCACACATAAAAAATTGTTATTAAGTTTTATGATAAAAATAAACACAGGATTATATTAAAATCCAGTTATTATTAACACCTGATTACGTTTCCACACAATTTCTTATTCATAATTAATTTTCATTCTCCTAATGGTCACTTGTTTATTTAATGCATTAAAACATAATTTTATCTCCTTTTTTTTGCCAAAACTTTCATGTACCTTGTTTTGCACCCCATCCAAAATACCTCCAAAGAATGAAAATGCCTATGAATTTTCCAAAGAATTGACAGAAGATAATGTCCTTTCATTCTAAATCCAACCCGGAAAATTGTCATTTCAAAAACCAGGAATGAAAATATTCATCAATAATAAACAACTGAAATCAGTATTTATTAGTCCAGCTGCTGTAACACCTTATCCCATTTAATTGTTGATACTACAAAAATACAAGTCATGCCTGGTACACAGCATTAGTAATTTAAGACCAGTAGATCAGAATGGGAGGACACATTCCTACACTCATATTTGCATACATGATTTTTACATTTCTATTCATTCACACAAGTGGTATGTGTTAAATGCATCAGACAGGACTGTTGCCATCAATATAAAAATTCTGCACCCCTAGGAAATAAAAATAATCTGATATTTGGAGTTAGAGATTCTAGTGAGTCAATCAAATACTATTTTAAAACAGAGATAGCTTTGTTATATTTTAAAATGTTCTATTATTCTTTAAAGATAGAAACTAAAGATGGATTATTTGATTGCTTCTAAATTCTGTAGAGGATCCAATGTAGAGTTCACAATAAAACAAAAAAATTATTTTACCTAGAAAAGATTCTAGAAAAATTTTATATAATAAATGTCAATAATAAAAATGAGAAAATTTATAAACTATCAATATATTTGATGTGTTGTGTGATGATAAGGGTTCTTTTATTAATCTACTCTTCCCTGAAGCTTAGGTGTCACTTAGAGTACTGTGTATTCTATTCTACAGTCCTAATCATTAGGTATTTTGAACACATGGGACACTTGCATTCACTCCCATGACTGTGACGCTAAGGAATACCAATAAATACCCCAAGATTTCCAATAGGAGAGATTGCATAATACAATGACTGCCACAAACCAAATCCTTATCCTGACTAGACCAGATTTTCTGCAGCCTTATGTCCCTGAAGTAGTGAAAAGCAAGGAAAAGCACACACAAGGCCAAAAACCTGCCATCAAACAGATGTTAACACACTGTCCCCAGTCCTGCCCTGCCCCATACACTGATGTTATATATTCACACTTCACTACCTAAGCAACCACTGCTCCTGACACCCTTTACAAACCTAGAATAAACTCAATTTTTGCATTTAATGAGACAGAGAAAAATGTTCTCTGCCTTTTAAGTGAGCAATGAAATTAAAAAATAATGGTAAAATCCAACAGCATTGCAGCCAAAATGATCAACATTCATGCCCAAAGCCTCCCACTCTCTCCACATCTACTCAGCTTGACAAATTGCTTTCTCTGCCTAAGTAACCCAAAGATTTCATTTCAGTTGGAACATTCAGTTAACATTCAAGTCCTTTATTCATCTCCCCATCCCCTCCTGATTACAAGACTACCACTTTTAGTTTCAAGACTATTCATTGGTGTGAGCATACTGCTTAAATGTCAGGTTGATGACCCCTTCAGGTTACAGCAACTCTATCAAAACTCCAGCACATCTTTCCAGTTGTTGTACAGTACAAGGATCTCATACACAGTTTTTATCCTAGACCATTCTCAATCCTTACATGACCTTAGGAGACCTTCTTGGAGACATTTCTAAATCAAAACAAGAGCTGCCTATAAGATTACAGAACCCAAGGTACTCACATTCCTTTTAAGCATGAAGAATCCCCAGGGAGAAAGAAAATTCAGTTCTGATACACAAATAATATTGAAAACCAAGAACATGTAGACTATTCAATTATTGAAGCACAGGTCTCTGCACGTACAGCAGTTGTTACTCTTTGTATGTGTAAGTTATAAATAAGGACTCCACAAACTGTAGTGTCCAAAGAGGCCCATGTAGATGGTGGGGGCCTATAGGGGAAGTCATATGAGGAACAACTGAAATCACTTGGTCTGTTCAGCCAGGAGACTGACAGAAGACCTCACCACAGTCTATGACTTTTTTGTGAGAAGGAGGGAGAGACTCATCTCTATCTGGTTCTGATAGGAACCAAGGGAACAGCATGAAGCTGAGTCACAGGAGGTTTAAGCTGGATATTAGGAAAAGGATATTTCTCACCCAGAGGGTGGTTGGGCACTGGAACAGGCTCCCCAGGGAAGTCATGTCAGCATCAAATCTATTAGAATTTATAAAAGATTGGGACAATGCCCTCAGGCACATGATGCATTTCTTGGTGTTGTGTTGTGTAGGGTCAGAAGTTGGACTTCATGATCCTTGTAGGTCTCTTCACAGTCAGGATATTATTCTTTGACTCCAAGCACAATTGTTATATGCTTTGGCTACTGGCATGAGTTGGTCCTGAGAGCACCCATGAAGAGCCACGGTGTTTTGAAAGTGAAATAGCTTATCTGAGCTTTACAATTTTTCATCTTTCTCTATGGTTCTTCAAAGAAAATTTCTCACATATCAGAGGTCTTCCTTTTAAGCTAGCCCTTTACATGGGCTCATACAACTGCCATTTTATTTTGTACACGCAGAAGGGAGAGAACCTATTGTGTCTTAATCCAATTACTTTTTTTCCCAGTGAAGAAAATTCCTCCAGCATCTTGTAAGTCCACATATACTAAAATATCAATCCTACACTGGAAAAAAAAAAAAGGCATTTTTGTCAGAATTATTTCTCAGGGATTTCTGTAATTCTTTGCTAAGGTTGTTTGGCCATCCATGCGTAACAGCAAGAGATGGAATTCCACCACTATAATGAGCCACAGAAAAAGAACAGAAGACATCAAAGACAATTGCAATATCATATCCTATGATAGCAAGGAATTCTTTTCATACAGTTTCCAGATCATCCTAGAAAATTGAACTGTACATCCCCAGGAATGAGGAGAAAAAGAAATCCTCAAAAAACATCTCAATTTAAAAAAGGGACAGAACAGAAAAAGATTTACATACTAATCTGATAGCCATATTAACTTGGACAGATGTGATTAAATTTCATTCTGATCCTAAATATGGAGAATAACTTAAACCTAAATTTACAACAAAAAACTAAAGGGTACACCAACAAAAAACCAGCAGAATTTAATAGAAATAATAAGAAAATAAGCTACAATATTGCCTTCCCTTGAGTTTTAGTTCTAGTAATTTAAAAACTGAATTCTGCAACTGCAGAAGAGAAAGGAGGGGGAAAAAAAACCCACACAAAAAAAACCCCAACCCTTTCTGACCTCAATAAATGACCAGGAAAGCTTTGAAATTTAAAATTAACACAAATAAAAGTGCAAATTGGAGGCTGCCAAGACTATTTTCAACGTCCTTTAGATAAAGCAGAATATCAGACATCAATATGTTCCTACTTATGGCAGGAATTTTTGGATGTATTTACATAACCCTTATTTCAAACCTCACCTTAAAACCATTTAGTTTCTCTGACTCTACTTAGAAATCATTTTAGAGCCTCACTTCATGACTTATTGCAGACCTTCTTCAGTTTATGATTGGTTGATAATAACTTATATGGTTTTAATATTGTCTTTTAACACAGTTATTCTGCCTCTCTGATACACTTAGAAAAAACAACCTTTTCTCAACTTCAGCTGGACTACACTACACAGACCATGTTGTCTCATGTTCTTTAAACTGCCACATCACTCTCCCTACTCTGAACATACTCGAAATCACATTATTTCTTCTTAATATAATCTTAATCTTAATATAATCTATATATAATCTATAATCTTAATATCTGATATGTCACACTACATATTGCCCATTAAAAAATGACACTAGTGTTCCTCTAAGGCTGCTAATAATTCCCTATGAATGCCTTCTAGAACCTTTGTCATTTCCCTTCTACTTAACAATGTCAGCAGATAGTCATTCTCTGACCAATATGTTCAGATTCCCTCCTTCTCCCATCACCTCCAACTGCTAAATCCCCAGATTATACCTAAATTCCTAGTAGAGGTTTCCTCATGCCAGACTTTATTATTGGATTTCAATCTAGAGCAATTATTCAGAACAAGATCTCTCCCTGGTTTTCACTGTTGAATGATACCATCAATCTGTGCCTAATTACATCTCGCAAACTTTTGAGTGCAGCCTTGTCTAAGAAATAATTTATCATATTAAAAATGATGCAGTCATATTTTTACTTCTGAATCAAAAAAAGGTACAAGTTTTATGTTTATTGCCATTATGTTTATGTGTCCTTTACTAACAAGTCAGTATTCTTTCTTAGTAGAACTACTTGCATATCCATATATATGAATTTACCTATACATATATATATATATTTTGAAATGCCCAGTACATCAACAGATAGACCTTACTCCCCATGTGTTAAACACCTTCTTATCAAACTTTTTAAAAGTGCCTCCAAATGATATTTTGAAATTGAAATTACTGGAGAGGAAAGAATGCTTGCTAGCAATAAAATGCATTAGAAATTTAAACGATGAAAAAATATGAGAAGTATCTTTAACCATTATAAAATATTACTTCCACCTTACTCTGTTTGTAATCAATGTCTTTTTTTGTTCATTTAAGTATCTGGGGAATTATTACGAAGTCATCAAAATATTAGTATCATTCACCAAATATTAGATCAGCCTCAAGCTAGAAAATTCAATGAACATTTTCATAACATTTCCAATAGAAATTAATGCAAACAGTTTATCTACTGATAATGCTGAAACAAAAATAAAATGCCAAAAGCAGCAGTTCCTTTCTAAACTATTGGGATTAATGACCTTTTTTCTATGAAAAAAAATCCTTTTAAAAGCAATCTGCTCTACAGACTATTTAGCAGAAATACATTTAGAATGACTGGGAACTAATCAATCAGTCTGAGTGCACAGAAAAATGACATGCTACATGATCTTGACACAGATGACATTGCTTTGTAAGCAAAAGCATTCAATGGGCTTAGTCCAGTTGATGAGATTGGGGGACTGGTTGCTTTTCTATCTGCGGGACACATCCAAAACACGACTATATTCCTATGACATTTACTGAAGAGCCACTCTAAGTTCTTTATTCAGAGGTACACAGATATGAAAACTAAATTTCCAGAACTGTTATATGCATGATCTGAAAAACCAATGGTTATTTTGTACCAGATTTCCTGTGTGCTTCACATCCTCTCCTAAAAATTCAGGTTCATAATGGATAATTTATTATTACTCTCAAGAGTCTTACCAAATAGGGTATGATGTTTGAATCAAAGTGGGGTGCTGAACATGTGCCAAGGAAGGCAGCAAAAGAACTACTTCATCATTTCAGCACTTCAGCCTTCTATTATGATTGCATTGGCACCTGTCCTAATGTATAAGTGAATTTAATCTGCAGCAGTGCTATATGGAAGGTGTGCTGTATGAACCTTGAATTTTAATCTAAAACATTCTGGATAATTTTCCACACACTATATGGAAATTAGTGAAGTTCACACACTTGGCTGCCTCTAAATCTGAAAATGTCACAGATCTGCACGAAGAGTTGAGCAATTCTGAAAATTAATGACTGTCACATATGGCCATAAGATATTCCTAGTGAGTTAGTGACTTCAGGTTAGTGACTTCAGCTATAGGAGATGTTTTACTCTGCAGCAAACCTGCAGTTTTTCTTTGCAAGGTTACCTAACACCCAGTGCTCAAGAGAAGAAATACAGCATAACTACAAATTCAAGATTATTCCACCTTCCCTTACTTAATCTACTGTTTTTCAACAAAATGACCAATGGAACATTAGGTGTAAGAGGCCATTAGCTTAACTCTCACTTTCCTCTCTATGACCTGTTTCATGTTTACTCTCTCTTGTGGAGACTATTAGAGCCTGTGAGGGTAAGGGAAAATTAGCACTTCAAAAGTTGTAATACAATTACTTGGTTGTAATCACTCTCATTTTATATTCTCCATAATATTCTTTCTATCCCTCTGCCCCCATCACATTCTTCCTTATATCCTCTGCTAGGCTGTCTCACTCCTGTGTATCATAGATGGGTCATCATCTATGTTACAAGATATGTGATAGCCCTATAAACAGGAAATATTTAATAATACTTTAGATAACAATTAAAATGCATAGAAGACCAAACTTTCTATCCTAGCACCCTAGCACATCATCCTAAAGTTAATAAAAGTTATTAACAGGTAAGTTGGTGTAATAACAAATAAAAAGAAAAACACATAAAGCTAAATCTTCTGTAAATAAATGGTTTCACTTCACCCCAGATCAACAACTTCATCATTGTTTCAGTCTCCAATTGCCCCATCACCACAGCCCACACTGCACAGATGAGCTATGCACATTCCTCTGAAGCTGCCACACAACCAGTTTTGCAAAAGAGTTCATCTGCACAGTTTGCAGTGGACTGCAGCATTTAGGAACCCTCTCTTGGCTGGAGGCTCAGTGGGTACCTCAGAGTGCAGTTATAGCTCCAGAAATGGAAGATCAGAGGAGTAACTTATCAGTCAGTTCCCAAGGCAAGGCTTTCACTAGCAATTCTCCAAAACAGAACTGCATACACAGCAGAAGTACATTCCTCCTGTAATCCTTTTCATCCTAACAAAACTCAATCTTGAGAGATGACTCAACTTGCATAGAAGATAATGGGTATGATGCTTGAGCAACCTTATGACCTCTTATGATCCAGCCTGATGGGTCACTTGTATCATTTCACAAGCACAGCTTTAAATATTTCATCAGCAAAGGAAGAAAAAAAAATTAAAAATAGAAAGATTTTTGTTGTTTAGGTTGGTTTCTTTTTTTACTTCCTTCTACATGGAACAACCAGCATGTTAACAAAAGAAGCCAGTACTGAAATATGTGTATATGTCTGTACATAAAAGAAAGCAAATCATAGGTTATCAGCTTGGATATGCCACGCTTCATCTGATCATTGCTAGATGTGAGCAATGAAAACAGAGTTAATGTTCCATAGAGAAAGCAGAAGTGACAGTAATGCCCAGGAATGGACTTTTACACAAAGAACTCACTGGAAAAGCTCAAATGTCAAGTGTAACAGAAGTTTACATTACTTAAGGTTTTTGACTTATGACCCATGCTGCCGTTTTTTCCTATCCATATAAACATACAGAGTAACACAACTTTAAATCTGATTTAGCAGAGCACTTTGTTTTTAATCATTATCTGCAGAGTGAATAACCGGGACTCCCAATGTGTTTGAAAATTCCTTGGAGAAAATAACTCTTATTCTCTCACCTTCATGGGCAATATGTGCCTCGAGGATGGACAGCTCATAGTACTGGCAAAATTCAGTTGGACCTGATATTGTTAATGCTATTTGCCTGAACTAGAAAGGGGGTAAATTCCAAAGTAGTTTCCTAGCCTTTGCCTACTCCCTACTGGAAAAGAATTTGTATTTAAAGATACCCACAGCAAAGCTTGTACTCAGTTTCCACAAATCTTTCATAGGTATTATCCAGCCTGTTTTGGGATCTGTAAACAACGTGGTCAATCATAGCACAGAAACTATATCTGCAAGCAAGCATATTTTCAGAATTAAACTAGAATGAGAAAATGGGAAAAAAAACCCCAAAATAAAACCACAAAAAAGCCAACACAAAAAACAAAACCAGGATTCTCCACAAGCTGAATTATATCTTTTTACCAGACACAGCTCTGTAACTATGGCTAAGGTGGTGGGCTCACAGGCTTTAATACATAGCAGAATTTAATCCTTCTTTTAAAAATGCCTGTGACCTATTAGAAATCACGGGCCTGATTTTCAGAGATACTGAGCCTGTCTCTTCCATTTACTTTACCCTGAGATGTGTGTGCTCAGTCAATTCTCCTGGAAATCAAAATCCAGTAACTTTACATGGTATTAATGGCCAGATTCTCTGCCTTAAAATAAAGTACACTGATTTATATTGGCTGGGGCTGTTTCTCGTGCTGTGTTTCTGGATTCTACTGCCTCTCTGCTTACAGTAAAACAGAAATAAGATAAATAAAAAATACAGAGATAAGATAAATGAAATAAATGAATAATAGATTAAAATAGACATATTAGACTATCACAGGACTGCTCCCTCCCACAGACTCCTCTCCATCCCTCCTGAAGCTCATGTTGCTGCTTTCTTCCTTTGCCTTTGGCAAGCTGCCACTGCCAACTCCTTCTTACTCCCTGGTTTCCAAATGCAGTCAGCCTGACTGGACACAAGCTGACTGCAGGACATTCAAAGCCTTTGCTCTGAAATTCTCAGTTCCTTGATCTAGACACACATATGCAGACTGGCAGTAAACAGAATCAGCTAAATCAGCTATACTGTATCACAAAAATTTATTACTTGACTTCATGATACTGACACACCAGATTTTCAAAGGTCACTGTTCATATAAAACTTAATAATGTTCAGCCAATTTACGTGAGAAGAATATTTCCCTGTCTCACGCAGTTTGCATATTCACAGCAAGTTTTCCTTTAGGAGTTACACACCCAATCAGTACTTGGTAGTTTTACCTTTCAGCTTATGAAAATTAGCCTCAGAACTATATGGCATGATGTGGAAAAGAGATTGTCCACTCAATATCTACCAGAAGCTTTTCAGCATCTGCTAATGAGCTGACCTGATTGAATGATTGGAATAGACTATTAGGGACATGCAATTTTGATGTGATGTTCTTGGAACTCAGACTGAGAGTTTGGGACATTCTCCAGAGTATCACAAGAGACACTATCCTGTACACATGACCTCTTGCAAAGCTTATTTATCTATTTGCATGAACATTATAACTCAAAAAAAATTACATTTAATTCTGGAAAGATGAAATATCAGCTGCGCGGGTAGGAATTCTTAATTCTAGTTCTAATATATTGTATTGAAATGAGACAGATGCAGACACAAACTCCTGAAAAGCAATGCCAGGAAAAGATGTTCCTCCTGCAATTCAGAATATGAGTGTGCTTATGCACTGGTGTGAGATTTGTTTTGATTGGTCAGACATTCACTTATTCCACTAGATTGGTTCTGCAGGGGCCCAGAGGAGTTGTGTATGGCAGTGACACATGGAGCTCCTCTGTAAAAAGAATACTTTTCAACTTCATATCTGTTTCAAGGAAGGAGAAATAGAAGATGCAGTGTTTTCTGTTTTCCACTACTTCGTATTACTTGTCAAAAGAAAAAAAATCTCAGTTTGTCAAGTCTGTAAACTCTTTTCCCTTAACAGTAAAGAAAGTAGGTACAGAATTAGAAGAATTCCATGACCAACAAACCAAGCCTGAATTATGTGTCTTTTCCCTGTTAGACGCATCTCTCTCACTCATGAAGAGGGAGAGACCTCAACTTTTAGAGAGGTACCTGCCTACATTCATGTTGCCCAGCCCCTCTGGAAAGGTCTGCTGTTTGTTACAGATTTTAGTTTCCAGTCACCACACTTCCCACTTGAGCTGCTAAAATGATCTTCAAACAGTATTGGAAGCCAGCAGCTGGACATCAATATAGTTTTAATTTTTCACTATGCAGATCTTCTACCTGCCATCATCCACCACCAATATACCTACCTCATTTATGTAACACCTAGCTTCCAATTTCTCTTCATTTTCTCATTTAACAGGATTTCACTCCCCTACAGTGAATGTTTATATACATAAGGATTTAAATTGGCTGAACTAACTGAGCTAATTTCTGTTTGGTACCACCTATCTAATTTAACTCACACAGTTGTAAAATGAAACAACTCTATATTTTAACTACATAAATAAAAACGGGGCAGATAAATCCACAAACATTATAACATTATTTTGATCCAATTCCTTCAGTGTTATTTAAACAGACAATGTTTTTACTTATAGGCTATGTGAAATTATAAAACTACTTGTTAATGGATTTAAAAATTTTATTTCAATGTTAAAGTCTTTAGACTCAAATTCATCTAAAAAAATTACTTAACCCCTTTTTAGGTCTACAGAGCTAGCAATTTTAACAACTTGGATCTCCAGACTTGAGAAGATATCTCTTCTCAACATGGGTTTACTTATCACCATGTGAGTTTTAGCAGTTGGTCTTTAGTGCTGTTTCAGTTGATGATTCATTTATTCTGTAGGTAGAAATAAGTATAGCTAATGAGATCACAGAAACATTCTGACAGCTTTGATGTGAATACAATCCCTATATTAAGAGCAGTGTGTGGAGGAGTAAAGGGTGGGATGTTCTCACTTGTAATTTGAAATAAGTTTGGTGGATCTCAGCGCAGTGCATAGCAGACTGATGTTCAGAAAAATCACCAGTCAAATGAAAATGGCCACCATTCTTAGCAACAGCAGCAAAAAATAATGATTAAATGGGCACAATAAGACCAAAACAGACTTGCCATGCATTTGTGGAAGGGAAAGTGTCTTTGGAAATTTGATGTCACTCCCATCTGTACAATGAAACCATGGTCAAGCCAACATCTTAATGACAAATAATTTTTGTTTCTAAAATATAAGTAATAAATTTTCAAGTGTCTTAAATCTGCCCTGCTCTACTGACTTCAGGCAAGCTGTACTATTTTCCAGAAAGTTTTCAAAACCATTTCATTTCTTTTTGTATAGCTATGCTAATTTAATGGTGTTTTTCTCTCAGAGGAAAACCCATAAGAAGCTGTTATGATCCTCCACCCATGAACTACTCTGCTAATGCCAGTTTTCTGAGGTATGCAGTATACATCTTGCACTTCTCAAACACAGGAAGATTTTGGCACCAGGATCAGAAATTTTGTGATCCTTTTTGTAGAGTAAAATAAAAACATACATTTTATGTAACCACTATCATCCACCACAAAAAAAGTAAGCAGCACAGTGGATGTATGAAAACTCCTTCTCATATCTGAATGGAAAAGAGACTAGAGGTAGAAAAAACAATAGTTTTACTCTCCATACCTCAAAAAACACAGTAACAACATGAAAATTTTAATGTGATGCAAATATTTCATAAATTAATAATATTAAAGCAAATTTCCTTCTCTAAGATTATCACCCTTCCACCTTTCTACAGAACAGCATTGAAGAGAGGGGGGATATTATCTTTTCTAGTTTGCAGAATCTAGGGGTTTCTAAAATCATGATTAATTTTTCTTTAACTGTACACAGGAACAAGGAGTCTAAAATACTTCACATCTTCAGTGAGAAGCTAGGAGGCAGAAACCTTCTAAGCTCTCTTTGGAATGCTAGGAATGGGAACAGGACTGAAGACACCGTGGGCAAATGAAACAGACACACTGATCAGCCCCAGACAAGATGTGATTACCCTCATCTCCCTCTTCCTCACATTTGGATCCACTTTGATAGCATGACATCTAAAAGCCATTACCACATTCTACACCATGGCAAGACTTGCAGTTTTGTTATCTTCCTCTCATGCTTTGTCTTTTCCTTTAGAACACTCTGATTCCTCATTATTCTAAGTAAAGAAACCTTTCAACTGCAAATGAATTGCATAAAAATGAGGTAACACTGGACTAAACTTGCCCTTGATAAGCTATCTAACCTGCATTTGTGATTGAAAACAAAAAACAAACAAAAAACAAGAACAAAAAAACTCCCCCCCAAAAAAGAAAAACAAAACAAAGAAATGAAAAACCCCAAAACAAACAAACAAAGGCAAAGCCTGCAGTTTTAAGGAAATGCAATGAATCTACATCTTGCTTTGTAAAATTATTCAGGAAGAACAGGTTGCTTATTAAACTAATCCGTAAAGCCAATCCTTAATTTACATCTATTAAATCTTTTCATATCTACACAAAAAAAGAGCAGAAGAGCATGCAAATGCAAAAGCTGAACAAAAGCATTAATTTCTTCCCCATGATCCCACCTGCTTGTTACTCTGAAAGGAGTTCTAATGTTAAAAAGCAGCACACAGCCTCCCACTAATTAGACTCAGTTTCACAGCCAGTCTATTTCCTTGTATCACCGGAGGCTAAAGGATTGAAGGTAGCCTAATTCAATGAGAGGGCAATTCCTCAGAGCACTAAAAAGACAATAATTAAAGAATACTGGCTTGAACTAGGTCCACTCACTGTCTTTGTACACCTCAAACATCTGTTGTGAAGGACAGATGACAGGGAGTGGATGCCATATGATCAAATGTGAGTGAATACAGTGCTTCATTTCACAAAACCACAGAGAAATGACTTTCCTTCACTCTTCTCTCCACTCTGCTATTTTTTTTTTTTTTTTTTTTTTTTTTTTTTTTTTTTTTTTTTTTTTTTTGTTATATAAGGTATGCACTTTGCTAGATCTATAGCCCTGTATAATTGCTGGAATAATTTCATGAGTGATTTTCCCAGTCATACTGGCAGTAATCCAGTAAAAGCACTAGAGCAAACACTATGGTTTTACTTCTTCTTTTATTTTTACAAAGATTTTTACAAAACCAAAGTTCTCATGGCCCAAATCTGAAAGGCTACAAGAATCTGAGAATTTCCTATTCATGCAGTGGCTAAAGAAACATAGACTTACCTAGTGCCATAATTACTGCTAACAAAGAATCCAAACCTTACTTAACAAGCTCTCATTTGTCAAGAAATAGGAAGAAACAGATTAATAATAATACTTAAATATAGCAATAGAGCACTGTATTTTGATATTAGCATGAAATACAATACTATATTCTGAAGATTTTTAAAGCAATCTGGTACAGATTATTTAGACATAGAAAGTGTAGTGGATTACATCTGGAAACAGGACAAATAGATCAATGGGCACTAAAATATTTCTATAGAGTTCAGTATTTTTCCAGCCATATACATTTCACAGAATTCAAATCACTAATTTGTTATTTCTAAATTCAATTTGTTGCTGTTATCCATATGTCTTAAAAAAAACTCTCTAACTTTCATAAATGAGTCCCATAGTGCAAAAATTCATGATAAAGTTTGATGGATGGGTGAGTTATACTGGATAGTTAAACTGTAATTTAGTGACATAAAGTTAAAGTAAGTTAAGCCATATAGACAGACTGAGATTTGAAATGAAGGTATTCACAAGGTTATTTGTCATAAGTCATCAAATTTCCCAAATCAATGCAGTTTATATAAAAATTAGAGATACAAAAATCTCTATCAGCAGTAAATGATGAACAGTGATACTAATTCTGGTAACAGACATGGTAAAAAGTTGTGCCTGTGGTGCAGGTGCAGATACAAGCTGCATCGTGCTAACTTTTTATAAATACAGATGAACTGGACAGTGCATGCTGAGGAACAAAAACACAGCAACAGGGCAGCCAAAGTACAGGAAGCTACCAATCTAGAGAACAATGGATCTCTGTACACCAGCAGTTTGCACATCACAGAAAACCATTCCATGTACCATGAAAAGAAAAGTTGTAAAGAGATCTTTTGAAGAAGCCAGCTAAAAGGATATTTGTCACAAATTCATTGAAAACATAAAGGTTGGTCTGAGAGGAAAACCTGTGTGGGACAAAAAACCCCCAGGAGGCAACTTCACACTAACAAAAAAAAAATTGTATTTTCAAATGCATTCTATTATATTTGGTGAAGTAGGGGGAAATTTTTTCCAAATACAAACAAGCAGATGTTTGATAGAGAGACACAATACAGTAACTGAATTCCAAATAAAGGTTAGTACAACTAATCAAATAATTTGCCAGAATTATCATTACATGCAATCTTCAAACTTTTTTTCATAAGTATCAGCATATCACAAACATGTTCCTATTACTCTATATAGTTGTATGGTTTACACATAAATTAAAATATATTCTGAAGAGAAATAAGTGGGTCAGTAAGTATTAGATCGCAAAGACATTGAAAATCTGAATTTCTCCATCCATGAGCAAAATAGTTAATAGTCATCCTAACTCGTGCTTTAATTTCTTCTGTTTACATGCCTTAACACTTATCCAGTTGTATCAATAATGTGACTTAATTTCTATTCCTTCCAGTTGCATTTAGAGCTACCTTCTTGACAAAAACAACTTTTGCCATATGAATATACATCCTTCAGAAGCTGGAGTGATCATCACTACCATAAAAAAAAAAAACAAGAAGACTATTATTTTTTCATAATTCTTTCTATGACATGAATAGAGTAATCTAGAAGGAAAAAAGTGAACTTCTGGCTACTTCAATCACTTATTAGTACAGAACTTCCTTAAATATATGTTAATTTAAAATATACGTGTATATAGTATCTGAAATATACAGAAATATATTTTGTTTATCCATAACATTATCCAAAAATAAAAATTCAGGAACTGATTCCCTGAAATGCTTAGCTTCTACTGAGTTTGGATTTCAGGAAATCAACTGAGCTGGAAATCAGGTCAATGGCACCAATGCATAACCTCCTGAAACTAATATATCCTTCTAGAAGAAACAGGCATTGGCTCAGGGTAGGAAGAAGTTTTTTCTGATCCAAATTGAATTGGTCTTTTTACAGTTAAAGAAATACATGAGCCTACTGAGGTTTTACTGACCCAGTAGGCTCTAAAAAAAATCCCTGATGCTTTCTTGGCACTTGCTATCTCTTGTGACCTTTATTTTCTAAGAAGGATTATTATTACTGCCTTGCATTCTACAGTTCCCTACAGGATATCACCAGCCATATGTCAGCCTTGCTCAGGGGGTTCTCATATACAACTCAAACAATTTTACACCTATTTCTACTGTTCACTGGAAATTATGCCAGTTTCTTTCTGTATTATTTCCTATTGTTTCAATTGAATGTGGAGTTCTAACATGAGTTAAACACATAATAACTTATATAAAATACTGACAGCTGTTGGTACCAGTAATTTAAAAGCATTTAATTTTCATTAAATCACACATATGAAGCCAGATATGTGAATCAAGAAAGTAGAAGATAATATTTTTAAAGACCATTCTAACCTTGCAACTAATCACTTGATCATATACCATTTTGTGTGATGTTTCTATGATAATGCACTTTACCATTAAGCTTTGATCTTCCCTCATACCCTCCACTTTGCTCATTAATTCACCTTCACAGTTCATAATACTGTCTCATAAGCCATGGCAGAGACTCATATTCTTTATATTTATTTCAGTAATCTTCACTCCCATGATGTGGGAAATTTTCACTCCTAAATCTCTAAGTTTCAGTATCCCATAATTTTACTGCATTGGACATACAAAGGGTTGTGGGTAAAAAAAAAAGTAGAAATAAAAGAGATGTATATATGAAAGAAAAATAAGTTGTCCATTCAAAGGGTATGGATCTCAAAACATCTGTGTGCAGACCAATAAGAGAAACAAAAGACATAAGATTATTGTGCTTCTTAATTATGTTACAGTCCAAGATGGTGCCTGTTATCAACCTATATCAAGGCTGAATCACACAGCTACCTTTCCATTCTTTTAGTTTGTTTTGTTTTTATAAACTTTGGTGAGGGAGTTGTGAATTAAAGTGGGGTATTATTAAGAATTGTAAAAGTTCTAAACTTAAATCAGTACATTTAGTAGCTTTAGCAGTACTGATGATTTTCCTAACCAATATAATTTGTTTCCTGGCAGATGGAAACTTGAGAGGATTCTTCCATAATAACAGTGTCATGCCCTTCCACAGAGAATTAGACTGTAGGAGATGCTAAGTGCAATGTTTGATCAGCAGCGTAATGACGTAGCTTCATGTGAAAACTACCTGGCATGGCAACAGGAAGAGTGAAGAGGAATGGTCATTTGGGTCCCAAAGTTATTGTCACAGCATAGGCAATGTAGTGCACAGTATGGTCCAGGCAATACAGTCCACACCTTCAATCAGAAGTAGAGCTGGCCACAAACTTCATATGCCACACACAAAACCCACAGATTTATGCTAAATATTTTAGACACTCTGGGAAATGAGAAACATGATTCTTGTGTATTTCAACTGGAATTGTGCTCGAATTTTCACTTGTGAAAATGTCATCTTTGACTACATTAAAAATACCTTATAAAGAAAATGAGATGGATAAAAAATGCTGATGCTTATAATACTTCCATCACTCTAATTATTTCCTTTCAAAATACTTAATTTTAGTATTTACAAGACAATTTATAAGCCAAGATACTTTTATATATTCAGAGGCATTTCTGTTGTCTTTTAAATATAATTATTATTGCCCAATTCTTAATTAAAAATGATATGGAGTTAAAAATTCAAATACCCTGGAACATGTCAGAATTCCTCTGCTCTTACATTTCATTATGATTCAAATACAGCCCAAGTTTTCTAGAGAATTTCAACCATATTGAGAGACATGGATTCAGTGGCAAATGATACCTCTAAAAAGGAAGAAAACCCATGGGAAAAGTTTTAACTACAAATATAGGATGTCCTGTGGACCAGGATAAAGTTTTACTGTTCTCAAATGTTACTAAGAAACTGTTCAAGAGAACACAATCCCACAATCACATCAGTGAAGTGTGCCAGCAGAAGCAGTGAGCCAGCCCCTGAGTAGAAAGCAGATTCACCTTTCTGCAGATGAACAGTAAGAAGCAGGTGTCATCAGCAAGTGGCTGCAAGAATTTACATTATCTTCCAAAATACCTGCTGATGGCAGGTCAGTTCCTTGAGGGCTAACTGAGCACTTTCAGCCAGTTCTTCACATTCTGGAATAACAACTGCAATAACGTTCCTCTTGAATGTCACATAAGGTGATGCAAAAGTGTTTCAAATTTTTAAAAATGTATTTGCCTTAGCTTTTTGCTTTTGACATTTGGACTTCTGTACTTTTATTATTTTTGCCCTCCCCCTTTGGTCAAACAGTAATTAGTTTCTTCCTGCTTCTAAGTATGAAAAGCTAAAGAGTACCAGTAACCATTAATACTGAAGTTTTTAACATTTGTCTCCTAAGAATAGAAGCTGTTATTAAAATAGCTGTTGCTTTGAAATTTAGCTACTTAGAAAATCTTATGCAGGAAGGATTTTCCAAGAAGTTGAGGATATATGAATTTTTGATCGCAAGGCTACCATTTCACAGATTTTTCAAGCATCAGTCTAGGACTAGTACATTCATAGTCAATCTGATCCTTTGGAGGACATTAAAGCCTAAATATTGACAATATTTTTCATACTTTATAGCAGAGGGAAAAGAGGACTATACAACCTGAATTACAAAGTCACAAAGTTGCAAAGTATTGAGCCATTACTTTCAATTGCTGTTCTTTACATAAAGCCTGAAGAACCTTCAAGCATTGGATATGATTCTCTGACAGTGCATTGGTTCTCATCCTTTACTGGGGAAAAGCTCCAACGAAATTTTGCTGATGCAGATGATAAACTGTGAGAGGACAAAGGTTCAGCAGGTCCAATTCATTACTCAGTGTGAGTATGAAATTTCGAAAAAAAATGCTATTGATGCATAATCTGTTGATGGGTTATAGCAGCCATTATTTGTAATGTTTGCCTTCTCTTCCCTCCAAAAAGGTTAGTTGTCTAGACTTTGAGATGCATTCTGGAATTTGACCCATAATAACACAATCACTAAGGCACTTCTATTTATCTCCTAAGTGATGGAAGGTATAGTTCAGCCTAAGGGCTTTCTGAGACATATTAAAAAAGATTTGCTCCGTTGTAAATTGTAGATGGGTCAAGCCATTCAGAAAGGACATTAGCTTTATATAAGCCCATTGCTGTTCAAAAGATAGGAAAATTTCCAAGTTTATCACCTTGCAATTTCTGAAGTTACACCAGCCAAAGAAGATTAGGTTACTTCTTGCTGTTAAGACTTCTATAAAGGAATTGTTGCTAAAATACATATAATGTACCAGAATTTTTTTTTACCTTAAAATCTGTCATAAATTCCAATTTCTGTGTCCATCTCAATAAAATACATTTAAACACATGCATTATTTAAAGCTAAACCACCCATGAAAAAAATGGCACTATCATAACAAGTGTATTTTGTGCACAGGATTTTAAATACTAGAGGCTTGTGCAATGTATGTCCAATAATGGATAGTAAGTTTTGTTGATCCTGTAGAACCTGCAAACCTACCATCTGAGATGGAGAGGGAAAAAAAAAAAAAGATTACTGCTGTAATATATCCCTGCATTATCATGGCAAATTGTGTTGGGTTGACCCTGGCTGGATACCAGGTTGACCCAGGCTGGATACCAGATGCCCTTGAAGCCTTTCTACCACTCCCCTCCTCAGCTGGACAGGTGGATCAGCTCCACCATAGGCCGCAGGAAAAATCTCTGCTCTGGTGCCCGGAACACCTCCTCCTTCTCATTCTTCACTGACCTTGGTGTCTCCTGAGCTGTTTCCTTCATGTATTCTCTCTTGTCACTGTTGCTGCCTGTTGTGCAGGTGGGGTTTTTTTATCCCTTTCCTACAAATGCCATCTCAGAGGCACTCCCACCATTGCTGATGGGTCAGTGGTGGGTCCATCCTGAAGCCCAATGGCATCGGCTTCATCAGACACAGTGGGAGTTTCCAGCAGCTTCCCAATGAAACCCCCCTTGTAGCCCTCTAACTACCAAAAACTCACCCTACAAACCCAACACACAAGCCTGGGAATTTCTCAGTTTATTCAGAAGATAACAGTATGGGTAATTAGATAATACAAAGACCATATATGCCATTTGTGCTCCCTCAAGCATTACAAAAACCTATACATTTCATAGAGAGGTTTGTGAAATGTTAAATCCATACACAACAATTCTCTTCTGCAGTGCAAAAAAAGCAATCCCAGAATATATTTTTTAAAATATTTCTGTAAATATAAGACTGACAGTGATTCTACCTATACCCAGACGAATGATCTCAGTAATTTTATATACTGGCCAAAAAAGATCCTGGTATGACTATTCAGCAAATATTATTACAAAAAAAACCAAACAAAATAAAACCACCAAAATAGAAAAAACAAAACCAACCAGTCAACCAAAAATACCCACCAAATACCAAAAAACCTAAAGCTCTAAGGCATATAAAAATAAATGAGCAGAATTCCACCCTGCAGGTGGTGAACACATTTGAGATAGGAATTCTCATGGACAAATGGCAGTAATAGAAGGAATACCTATAGTGCTACATTAGTTTTACTCTTGTTTTCCTACAGGGAAGGGAACAAAAGACTAAATATCAATTCAGATAGGTCTACATCCATGATGCTTTCACATTTATATTGAAATATTAGCGTTTCTATCTTTTTAAAATTTGCCTTTAAATGAATACAAACCAATGAAAAGGAATTCTAATTTAGCTCATCACCATCATTACAAGTTCTCTGACTGTATTGCATCAACACACCACAATCTTTCTTAAAACACCTCTCAGCAGTCTCCAAAATATGAGTCACCACTGCCCATTAATTTCTATTAGTGTTATTAGAAAAGATAGTAACATTCTACTATAAGGCGTAGTAAAAAATGCTCTTCAGTAAAATGATTTTCTATTAATTCGAAAATACTAAAAAGAAAAAAAATTCTTTTGAAGAAAATAATGTTCTTCTTTGTTTTATACAGATTTTCTTTCTTTTGGGGGAAAGAAAGATAATTGAAAAAAATCCTGATATTCTTATAATATCATTATTTCTAATTTTGTTAGGATTGGCATTGTTTGGGTTTTTTTTTTTTATCTTGAAAGCTTTTTTTGAGATCCAGATGATTACAGAACTCAAAACACAAAATAACTCTCACTTAATAGCACACTTGTGTGTAGGATAAAGTCTCAAAAAGTGCTAATACAAGGAAAAAAGAAAAATCAAAACTGATTCTTAACCTCAAAAAGGTTTCAAAATCCATTTAACTATATGAAAATGCAAAATTCCCATTCCAGTGCTGGTAGCCATCAGAATTCCCTTTTCACAATCATGACTGCACAAAAAAGACAACAAAGTGAAAAATCAGATTGGAAGATATTCTGTACCTCAAATTTTTCTCATGATTCAGTATTCCTCTGTACAAATAGAAAATACAGGACTGTGCTCCCATCAACACACAGTAGTGCTCTAATAAAAAGCTCCATGCTTATTGCATCCCAAATCCCTTGGGCTGCACGCAGACTTCTCTGACTGTTAATGATTAATGCTTAGCTCTGCTTTATACATTGAGTACAAACAAACGACTACAAGACTGACATAGATGAGTCACAAAAAACTCATTCTCTATAATTTGTGTCTGCTATCAGTGGAGAACCTACAAACTTAAAAGTCACTTTGAGATCTGTCATAAACATTGATCACAAATCATCCATTTATGCACGTTTTTTCTTTTAAAACCCTGGGTGAATATAGGAAAAGTTATACATGAACAGGCAACAACTATGTTTGGAAATAAGGTAATAGCAGGCCTTAATAGACACAGTATTAATGAATGAAAGAACGGAAGGAAAGTAATATCCAGTTTACCTGTCCTCAGTAATTCATGGCACTGTTAATTGTCCTTCATGTCAAAGTGTTGTGTATTTGTTTTCTCAAAAGGTACGCTGTGTCTTAGGATATGTCCGTATTAACAATGTCCATTGCACATTCCTGTTTTTCTGGCAACCTGTGCATATTGAGGGGGAAAAAAAACAACATTTCATGGTGTAGTGTGTCTCATACTGACAGAGCATGAGATTATCATGTGCTTTAGAATGAACAAAAAAAAAAATCTTGTGAATAATTATGACATAGAAACACCTCTAAAGTGCAAGCAATTGAAATTTCTTAGGCAGACCACCTAAAACAAAATCTACAAACAAAATGAAAGAGAATTCATCTGGTTTTGACTAGGAGATAAATTCTGTTCTGCTTCTCTTAATCAACAATTATATTAATGATAATGTAGAACCTGTTCTCGAGACACCACAAAGTGGGTAATCTATGCTACAGCTATTATCCCAAATACCTGACAAATATTTGCCAATTCACACCACAACCCAATGACAAAGAAAAGTCATTTTCCTTTTCTGAACTGCGTACATCGAAATGCAGCTAGTTATTTTAATGTGGGTTGGGTTTTTCCAATATTTATAGCATTTTATAACACTTGGCAGGAGCTGTACATTTAAGGCCAAATGTACAATGAATGCTAGGGAGCACCTGGGAATTCTTGGGAATTCTTTGTGCACAAACTGTCTCTGAGAGTAGAGACACTTCCTGACAGGAATTAAATGCCAGGTATCATCAACATGACATACTTAAATCTTCCCTACTAGCTGCAGATCAGAACAGTGTTTTTTTTTTATCCCCTAGGAGAAGCTTTTCATCATTCTGATTCCATTGCAGTTTTATAAATGTGTGACAGTCATTATTGGTTACTTATATATTTTATTCATCTGGAGCTACTTTATAGTAGCTGTAGTAACTACTACTTTATAGTAGTAATTACTCTGCAGAGGAAAACAAAATTCTATGGCAGGTGTGTACTATGTTAACTTTGCACAATGTAACCAAATACCTGGAAACGTAATTTCTCCTTTGAAGTAGAAATACATCTGGTAGCAAATAGGGTGATCTCTAATTAATCAACAGATCACAGTCCTACCTGACAAGTTCATGCCAAACATCAAATACTTCCACAGAAAATATGAAATCACTTGAACACCCGAGGACTCATTTCTTCCGTATTCAGAGACAATGTGTGAAGGAAAATTCAGGGACAAAAATACAGTAACATTCCTTAATTTGAGATATTGTAATATTTGCACTTTCTCCTATGTATCCACATCAGTTATGTAATACTTCTGAATTGCTAAACGGATGTAGCTAGTTTATAGGTAGTGTGGAACTAAATGCTTTGAGCAATTCTATCTTGTTTTCTCCAAAGAGTGACTTTCTACCCCAAAGACACATTATCACTTTTCTTTATTAGCTTATTGTGATCCAGTGGATTTATTAATTAACTGTAAATTGTCTCTGCTGTACTTATATAAGAAAGATTAGCTTTGGTACCTAGAAAAGCAAAATCATTATTTAAAACTTAACTGGATGGGTCTAATAGTTTCTTAGCATCAGAAAGAATTGTTATTTGGGCACGAATGTTTTAAATATATTTTTTTTCATATTTATGAAATATAAAAATAGGAATAGAAACATACTGAATCTTATACAAAAATATAATAATATAATATAATATATAGGAAATAGAATATAAAAGTGAAAAAGTGTTATTCTTTAAAGCAGGAAAAATTGCTTTATACATACACCTACACCACTGATATATTATTCATCTTCCATAATAAATTAGAATAATCAGGGGACAAAAATAGACACAAGAGAGAAAAACCCATCAGACATTCACAGTCACAGATTATACCACATCTTAATTTACTATTATATAAGGAAAAACTAAAAAAAAATCACTGCTGTTCTGAAACTTAATCACCAGGATCATTTGAAAACTTCATTGTAGACAGTAATTTTTTCTCCTGTGCTGCATGAAGATCAGAATTTGGCCCGATTGTACTATTAAAACGATGAGAACCACTTTGTCAAAAAACAGAAGGTCAGGAGGTACATATCATCTTATTAATTACTATTACAAATTACTAGATTTTAAATGAACCTCAAATATTTTGCCTACCATCAGTAGTTTATCCTGCCCAAGGATGACATGACATGAACTACCTTTGGCAATAGTATGTGAAGGGGGTCAGATGACATTCCAGTCTGCAAACTAGATCACATACTTTTCTTCTTTGTAAGAGGCAATGATGATAATTCTGTAATTACAGATGTAACAACCACCTCATAGTAAACTGTTAAGGTAATTCTTAAACAAAAAAATTTCTTAATCTGTTCTGTGTTTTCTAATATATCACAGAATCAATCAGCGCCTACTGTTAGTCCAACTTTACCAGGAGTCAGCTGAAGTCCAAAAATTATATTACATTAAACAACCCCAACTTTCAAACACAATTCAGGGAAATGAATGTTGGAACAGGTACTGGTAGGGACTCTGACTGCAGAGGTTCTGTTTCTAATTCACTCATATGTTCAAAATGGGTCACCAAGGGTGGAAATGGGCATTATGCTTAGAAAAGCATTGAGCTTTTATATAATAAGGATTTTAGCTTTTGGCCTACGTTTTCCATGTAAAATGACAATAGTAAGTCATTGTATACTTTATATTTGTATGTGTAAACAATAGACAGAACTATTTATAGCATGCATATAACAATGGTAACAACTTCATATAGACATTTTCATAATAAAAGTAAAACCAGCACTAATCAACAATCCTTCTATTGTTTAACAAGTATTATATTATAGTTGCTACTGAGGAACTGCCTTGAGTATAAATACAATTACGTACTACAATTAATTACTGAAAAATTTTCATTCTGTGTTTGGAAATCACTGAGAATCTTTGAGGTTGGAAAGGCCCTGTGAAGACCATCTAATCCAAGGTTTAAAAGGCATGTCATATTTTGAGGATGTGCTAAAGTAAGCATCACTTTATTTGTTTCTCATCCTGCCTCTAGCATCATAGGATCCTATTTCCTGATCCTGTTCCTCCTGTACAACAGCCACTGAAGAAAAGACTGATATTTCATCTACTAATAGCAGAGGATTTTGTTGTTAAAGCATTTTACTATATTTCAGCAACCTGCTAGTGCCTCTAATTACCTCTAATTAAAGGGACACTCCAATATCAAATTCTGATTAGGTTTTGTTTTCTGGTAGTTTGTCAGGGTAGGTATCACTACATTCTATTTTATCTTTTAAAAATACTATTTCTCAGTCCAATGTGATCTCTTTGTTTCCACAGCAATGATTACAAATTCTTTCATCCCTCACAATGTTGTATTTAAATAAAGTCTTTCTTTTACAGTCCTTGTCCTTCACAGAAGTTGCAAGGTCAAATTATTTCACGTTACAAATGTGGAAATTAGAAAAATCCATGGGATTACTGTTCCCTGATGAGTGATGAATAAGACTGAATTATTTGGATTCTCTTTCCCATTGCATAATGCTATGACAAAAAAACTAAAAAATATTCTGCTCATACAATTATCCAGAATTTCCTAAAGGATGTAAACTTTCAGTATTTCATTCAGGGCTATTTTCTTGTTTCATGGTGGTTCCATGCTGAAAAGAATCTGAGTCCCAAATAGATAAGTCAACTTACCACATTGTAGAAGTCTTGACTGGATTTGTACTTGGGATTTCATGGAAGTGACTCAATTGTTCCTACTAAGCCAATAAATCCTACAGTTTGTTGGCACGATTTGAATGTAACATAAAATGTGCACATTTATTTCTCTTACTTATTGCCTAGGGAAAATAAATTAAAATGTTTTTGATACTCTGATTCTGAGAGAGACTTCTGGGACACTCACTGAAATAAGTTGACTCAGAACTAAACTCATGTTTTGAAAAAGGATTATTTGTTTTCTTTCTTGAACAACATTCATGTATCACACAGAAAAATTCCTTGCATGCATGAGCCACCATAGAGCTTTTGGAGATATAGTTTCCAGCCATATGAAATGGATTAAAGACAGGTTGATAAACCATTTCTTTACCAATGCATAGGGAGTAAGCCACAGCTTAGGCATATTTCATAAAGATATTGTCTTATTCTCTCATTGCTTTAAACTGCTTGATTTCTTTTCTCCATTCCCAATGATAATTTTATTTCCCTTCTCTATAAAAACTTTTCTACTTCTTCATTCCTAACAAACTTAAAAGTGTGAGCAACACAACAGAAAATAACTTTCACTGCAGTGAACCACCTTTTTCAACCCATTCCCTATGTCTGGCTTTGAATGGACACAATAATACCTGTGCAGAATTAAAATTACACAAGGCACATGGCAAGCAAATCTGAATAGAAAAGTTTTATACCCATCTCACACAGGTATAGAAGATTACATATGTTGCAAAACAGGATGAAAATATCTATACTTAATTATGGGGATACTCAGCCACAGCCCAGGATGCATTTGCTTCCAAAAGATAACAGGAGGAGAGCCTCCTCCTCATCCTTGCAAAGGAAGCTGCACAGTTCAAAAAAAAANAAAAAAAAAAAAAAAACCACGTGGAGGAGCACCTCCAGCTGATTCAGAGTGCCCTCTCCCAGGCACAAAAGGTTTCCTGAGAGGAAAGTCTTCTCACATTTTGTTCAAATGTGTTCCTTCAGCTCCTAAATGTAACAGAAACAGCTTGAGGTGCAATACGTTTGAGATAGACTGGGAGATGGGACAGTGCAGTGGAAGTTTTTACTGGTTGTTAAGCTTTTAAATGATATCTTATGTATACAGTTGGCATGAAATTTCAGTGTAAATACTACTGATATTTTAAGCCTCTGTGTAAACATTCCTAACTTTAACACTGCATTATATTGATTTAAGTCATATTTAGCTGGCTTAAACTAAATCAAGATATGACACATTCTGGAACATGAATGTCTGCACTGGGGCTTACACTGGAAGAACTGAAGCTATGAGTCATTATAGGGTTTTAGCACAAGTTATATCTGGACTTAAATCATCTTCCTATGCCCTGTGAAAGATGCTATGCAGTTAGGAAGGTCAATTTAGAATTTCCTTATCACAAAGAGGAAAGCCAGCTTCTGGACACAGGGTATAACCATAATTAGCATTTATGTATGCAGATACTGCAACTATTTTCAACGCCATGACTGGCAAATTTCAATGATTTAATTTATCAAAACAGGACAGGATTTAGCTTTAATCAGAAAAGTAAAGGTTGCCAAACAAGAAAAATTTTATATTTACATAGTTAAAAAACACTTGTTTTTTCATCAGCATTTGAAAAATATAAATTACAGACTTTATTTTTACACTTCTAAAATTCACAAACATCTAAAAACTTTAATCCATATGAAATTAAGATCAAAAAAGGACTAGCCTATTCTCATAACTATACAGAAATAGATAACTGCTAAATAAATAAGCAACATCTTACAATCAGATCAGCCTGTTTATGGAATTAGTGTTATATTTTACAAATACAGAATTTGAGCCTCATAGTAGGATGATATTGTAAAAAGTATCTTATTTTCCCTTCCTTACTGTGTGCTCAGAAGTGAAGACAAGCTGATACACATACCACAATTTATGAATGTAAGACAGATTCTTATCCCTGAGAAAGTCAAAATAAACCATTCCATTATTATTACTTAAATACAATTGAAATAAAAATGAAGCAAGCAAGCATGCAAACAGAAAAACACCTAAAAGCAGATAATCTAAACTTTTATAGAAATATATATCTTATTGTCCTTTCCAGGTTTACAGATTTAGTTCTTGATATTTTCTAGTAAAATTAATTCATATATACTAGAAACAGCATAGATCAAGCAAACATCAGTCTAAACATCAATTTTCTCAAAAACCTTTAATCCAAACAGAGGTTTCTAACTGGACAGAACCAATGTATCTTATCTTCTCTAGGATTGTTTCACAGGCAGCATTATACAGAGAGTTGCCATGGGGTTCTGTTTATGTTCAGTATAATTTGATTTATTTCATTATATGCAGTTCAGAATGTTATATCAAGGCACTTCTTGCAAACACTGCCTTAGGTCATTTCACCCTCCAGAGATTAATGTCAATTAAAAGACATTTTTTACATCATAAAATAGCAGCAAACACTTTTGCTGAAAGACCCAAGTTGGGTCTTTTAACTAGTATTAATTAATTTCAGCAACAAGGCATGGCTGTAGGTACATACTAAGGTAAATGGAAGACAAAAGTTTGGCTTTTTTCCAAGAACTTACTGATTTGCAGTTTCTTCCCTCTCTGCCCAGACCCATCTATGAACAGAACATCCCCTCTAAGTGTGTGAAAACATATAAATGACCTCCTTTAATAAATTGAAAAGATAAAAGTTACCAGACCAAGAAAAATAAAACAAAAAATAGTACACAAACGATAGCATCTACTACGCTAATTTCATAACGGAGATATGAAAGTTTCTATCACTCCTTTGTCCATTATTTGCCCTGTGTCTGAATTATTATTTCAACAGCTTGCACCTCTTAATCATAAGTTATGACCAAGTATTATACAGACACAGATGAACTGAGGTGTGTTGGTTTTGGCTGGGATAGAGTTATTTCTTTTCATAGTAGCTCTGTGGGGCTGAATTTGGATTTGTGCTGGAAAGTTTTGACAACACAGTTTTGTTACTGCTGAGCAGTGCTTACATGAAGTCAAGAGCTTTTCTGCTCCTTATCCCACCCCACCAGTGATGAGTTGTACACAAGCAGTTGGGAGAGGACACAGCCAGGACACTGTCCCCAGCTGATCAAAGGGACATTCCATGACCTATGGCATTGTGCCATAGGGTAGAAGGAAGCAGCTGGGTGCAGAACATGATCAGAGTGATGGCATTTGTCTTCCCAAGTAAGCTTTACTCATATAGAACCACAGGAAGTGGTGAATGAATTCCTTGTTTTGGTTTATTTGCATGCATGACTTTTGTTTTATCTATTACACTGTCTTTATGCCAACCTTCATGCCAACAGGTACTGTCGCTGTTGGGATTCTCTTCCCACCCCACAGCCCATGGTGGTTGAGGGAGGCTGTGAGCAGCACCACAATAACTTGGCTGCTGGCTGGGGTTAAGCCATGCTCTGAGGATTACACATAACTGCCCTTGGAAAAATGAACCTGAGAAAAGATCAGCACACACTGCATCGATCCCTGCAGCAATCAGCAGAAAATGAACACACATTGACCAATGAGTGGAATAATGGCTTTGTTGACAATCTCTGTGAGGTTCAACCTCTGCAACTAAGTGGATAGAGAGATAAAAAGACAGACATGATAAAAATAATCTATCATCTCTGTTTGCTGCTTTATATGATCATCTACCATTAGTCACATGCATGTCCAGATGGCCACGGATCAAGGATCATATGTCACTTCTGATCCCAGTATTTCTTTGCCCTTCTGTCAACAAACAATAGGAAAATATTCTACTTATCAGAAAAGTATTTCCACTTTGTAAAATGTTAAAACAGCTTATTGTAATAATTATTATTCTTATTCACCCCTCTTTACCTCTTAATTAAATTCAGGAGAAGTCAGCAAATCAACAGTGGACTTATGGTCCCAATTTATACTTGCAAATATTGTAAAGTCCCATGAGTATTATATAACTGCTGATGCACCAGTTGCACATGACTCTTCTAAATGCATACATTGCATAAGAAGGAAAACAAAAGAAAAATAAATCACTATCTGAGATGGATGCAAAGATGCAAATCAAGAAAATATTACATAGCCATCCAGAGATGAGATGGAAAAATAGACAAAGATTACTTTTTTCCTGCTTAAGTAAACTTGAATTACCCTTTAACTTAAACTTGGCAGGAGATTAGAAATTTTATGAACTGTTTTAAAACATAACAATTTTGAAAGATAATAAAAACAGCCAATTTTATTATTTTTTAAAATCCATAACAATCAATAATGCAATGACATGATCTTTAAATCACTGCAGTATTGAAAAAACAAGTGTGGAGATGTGTTTACAACTGTGGAAAGCAAAATAGTCCCATAGAGGGATAAAAAAAATTTAACTATACATTGCTTCCTTGCAGAGTCCATTAATCAGGCATGCAGGTGTCAGGGATATTTGGCATTGAAGTGGCTGGGCTGTGCAGTCTATACCCAGGATACACAGCATTATCATTTGATGCCAAGAAATAAGATATTCTATCCTTCTCATTCAGACTTTTAAGGAATTTAAGTAGATTCATCTGGAAAGCCATAACTTCCTCTTGTGATAATTGCTATAATTTCTGATTTGAACATAGAATAAGCCAAAGTCTCAGGAAAATAAAGATGAAAAAGAAGGAAGATCAAAGCTCTTTTTTTATACAATTTACTAGCACAAACATATCTATATTTACACACACATATATACATATATCCATATATAAATAAATATATTTTATTATAAATGAATAAATATTAAATTTACTCCAAAACAGTGAGAGAAATGGTCCCAAGAACTGCAGATCTGGGAATTTTTAGAAAAAAATCATAAGATGCAGTAATCCAAGATGCAGATATATGTGAAATGTAATAAAAAGCAATGTACTTTGACTGAAGGTACATTATCCATCCCTATCTTGACAAATATTTTAAACAAGAAAATACCTAGGGTTTTTTCATGCTTATAAAGTCTGATTGTTTTATCAGTGTTTATTCAAGTATCTGAAAATGGACAAAAGAAATTGGATGACATTTACTATTATATCCAAGGTCCTTCACTCACTGAGTTAAAAGGATTTAAATTAAATACATGGAAGGACTAAGGTGAAAAATTTAATGCTACTAGAAGTTACTGGGCAACCAAGAAAACATGATCATAATGAATCAGCTAGTATTGTTCCACTTTTAATGCAACAGTACAAAAACTTATCTGGACTTCAGGAGATCACAATGATGTGCAAGGAATATTAATTCAAGCTGTAGAAGATAACAAGATCATCATCAAAAGAACAGAATCCACTCATAAGAGGAACTGGAAAATGCTTAGCTCATTCACTCTAGAAAAATGAAGGTTAGGAGACAGTATATAAATGTATTGGCTTGTTAAAAATAGAAAGATGCTGAGAACTTTTAATGTAAAGGGCAGTGTAATAAAATAAAATGTGCATACCCTAATGCATTTCTTAATAAAAACAGAAGAAGGCTTCGGAACATGAAGAGGGTGCATTTTCTGTAATAGACTTACACTGAGAAGTGGGGACAACTGTCCTTTCAAATCTACAGTCAACTAAATTCAGGGAATTTTGTTTCTTAAGATAGGCTGAATTGATTTTTAAGAAAGGAAATACATGATCTGGTGGTCCTGTAGAAGAGAGACCCAGTGTCAGTAAGGTGCATTACAACAACAAAATCCGTTTTAATTGGTTTTAGTCTCTGGTCAGCTGTATTCTCACACAGGAATTATCTTGACCATACTCACATACTTATTCTCCATAAATAATTTTTAAAAATACACATTTCTTCAGTTTGAAAATCAGTCAGTGACATGACCCACTTAACATATTCTATCGTGATGCCCACAATTACCCTTAAAATGAAGTATTTGCTTTGGAAATCAAAAATCTTTATGACACTTACCTTTCAGAAGAAAAACAATGGTGGTACTTTAGGCATGTATGAAATATAAAAGGTCTCAAAACCAACCAGAAATCCATGCAAACATTGATTTCTACAATTATTCTTACTTGTATGACTGTTTACTTCAGTACCTCCTACCATTAATCATTCCCCATCACCCCAGCTTTACTGACGGATTTGTTATGGGTGGATAAAATGATATGCATGCACATTGAGTAGGTGTTGCAATATTCCAGACATTTTCTTTTACTGATTGCACAACAAACAGTGAAAGTTGAACACAGAAACACATTCTTACTAGAATTTGTTTGTTGAGGCTTTTTTTCTCCTCTTTTTTTTCTTATAAATGTTTCAAAATAGTGGTGTAGCTGAATATGAGCAACTCCAACACAAAGTAAAAAAGACATCAAGATAAGCATTCTCCAGAACAACAAATGGGTTGAGAGGAAAAACAGACTGGAGTTGGAAACCTTTTCAGATCTGCAATAAAAACCTGATATAGACAAGCTACAGTATCACCATTCAATGACTTAGTGATTTATCCAGCTAAATATTTCTCCTCAGATAAAATTGTGAATGCCATATTAGTAACTGCTCAGAGACAACATACAGATAGAAATAAAGGTCTTATTTCCATTTCTCCCTTGGAATTAGTTTATATTCTCTGTCAGGACTTCATCTGATTGATTTTGCAAAAGTAAATACCTACTCCTGTCTGAATCCAACACCCAAAGGAAAGAGAACTTTTGATTGATATAATTGGGAAGAGAATATAAAAACCTTGGGGAAAAAATACCCCAGGTTAAATGAAAACACATATAATAAACTAAATGAGAAATAACTCACTTTTATACAATAATGAGATTTAACACCAAAGCATAGCAACTGTCAAATCCCTTTGTTTCTTATGCCTTGATTTCTTCACTTATAAAGTGAAGAAATCTGTATCTTGCTTAAATACCACACTGGAAAGAGTTGTCTGAAGCAGATTACCCAAAAATACAGTATATTCACTTCCTGAATCTTTATATTGATTGCCATGGGCAAAAGAGATTTGATGAAGTGTCTCAAGACTTTTCATGTCATGGAAGACTACAGGAAAATAAGAATGTGAACTAGAATGATAGGATGGCAGAGTCTGTAGACCTCAAAGGAATGAGACAGGCTGAGGTGTCAAAAAGTCCTGCTGTGTCAAGAATAGCTGAATTAAAGTTTTCTCACTGCCCCAACAAACAACAATCCCTGGAAACAGTTGCATTACAAGACCACCATCACCAGTTATTTGACAACAAAAAGCCAACAGCAATAAGAAAAATCTCTCTTTGCCAGTACAGAAATTCAAGATAAAAATAAGCAGGATCAGATGTGTTGTTTATAATTTATAATCCTGTTTGGGGAAAACTAACACAACTTATATAGACAATTCTAGAAATTCCAAAGACAAAATATAATTGCATGGTTGTTTTTCCTCCTAAAGAGAGCAAAACCAGGGAAAATAAAGTGTCCGCTTTTTTACCATGCGAGTTTCTCATCCATTTTTCTGAAATGTGGTTGCAGGAAATTAGAGGGTACAGAGACCATCATAAAGGAAGAGTATGTTATAAACACCTGTGTAACAGCTAAACCAATAATTTGTTCCATTTGCCTAGTACTGGTTGAATTATTCATTCCCATTAGATGTTTCTATTTAGTTTCTGGAGGACACATTCATGACATAATATTAATATCAGATACCTCTCCCTAATAGATAACTCATCTTAGCAGAAATATGCTCATTCTTTTGATGGGTTTTTACTGTATTAACCTTAAATCAGAATTCCTCTCCTCTTGCTCTCAGAATTTCTGAAATAACCATGTACCTGCCCTTAACAAGAATTCTCTATGAAGTGAAGTGAAAGTCAAACCAATTTTGTATTTGAAACTTACTCTGCCTATCGAGTCAGCTTAGAGATATGATAGGTACAGTTTGGAATTAATTAGTTTTTTGATATTGATGCCTGACACATACAGTGGGACAGGGCATGGCAACTCTATATAGTTTTTAACATCTAACTAATAGCAAGTTGTCATAGATATATTATGAAAAAATTAAAAAAGGATAGAAATACATTCTCCAGAGGAAGCTTAAATTATGATCAACATAGTAAAGGAAGATAAATACTAAACTGATTAGTATGGTAAATGGATGCTACAATTCTTATTCTAAAATAATCTCCCAAATTTGTAGAGCAATCCAGCTCAAAAATTTAAGTATGCCAGATTGTATATGCTCAGATTTTAACTCATCTATAGGTACCATATACTGCTATATGCTGATAAACAACAGACAAACAGCTTTGAAACTTAAAGACGTTGAGGACTGCTACAAGATTTCAAGATTTCCACATGAAGGTTTGTGAGGTACAATTTTCTGAGGACAAGAAATAGAAACAATGTGCTAAACAGTAAGAGAGAAGCATCCAATACAATTTTTTCTCCATTACTGATCTTTAACATACTTCTCTGGGAAAAAAAAAAACCAACAACCAACTGGTAACAAACTTTTGCACATACTACTGAGAACACTCATCAGTGTTTAGCATTTTAAATTGTCAGCATCAATGCTGACAATATAACTGAGTCAAATATTATGGCTAGATATCTAAATGCTGAATGACTGCATGACTAAATACATCTGTGTTCATTAAGGCAAAATCAATGATAATCAAAATTCTTGTTTGTGCAGCAAACAAACTGCTACTAGAATTATGGAGAATTTTAGATCTTCACAAATTCTTCTGTTTTCATACAGCATTATGTGTTATCAGTTCTGTTGCAGAGCTTGTTTTGAGAGATCAGATATGATGAGTGGAGCTGACTCAGACTGAGACATGAATCTGTGTCTGAAATGACAACCACACACTCTCGCTATATTTTCTTTGTGGGATTTTTTTTTGTTTAATATGAAGATAATGAGCAGAATTTGAAATCTAATTACCTGAACTTGAATCATTGATTTTACATATCTATAAATACTGCTACAAAATGACACAAAGACAAAAAGGCATAACAAATGCATCTCCAGTGTCACACTGAAACACTTTGGCTAGAGCTAACCTATTATCTATTTATTGCCCATATCCTTATGTATCACAGAATGACTCACAGAACTAAAATAATAATTTTAAAAATATCTGAATTTCATGCTGCATTGACAGGGGAAGAGACTTAAATTTTCTCCTCATCCCCAGTGCTGAAACAGTGTCAGTAGCTGTACTACTAGCTCGTTCTCATCACCACCCACTTGGAAGAGACTATTGTTAAAGGTAAAAGAGTTCTTAACTTTACATGACAATGCCTACAGTTTTGAGTCATATATGGCCTCTTTTGAAGGGTTGATAAGCACCTGCATTTCAAACTGACTTTCAAAGAAATTAAAGGGCAACTTGAATCTATGGAAAGCAGAAAGACAAAGTGTGCTGAAGTTATGCACCTCAGATTCTAGGATCCTAAATTAGCAGTCATCTTGCAAATATAAATAAATAATAAATCCTTTGTTTCTTAAATAAGACCACAAAACAAATTTAGTCAAGTAATTGCTGCAACTGTGCTAGAGACAGCACACCATTCAGCTAAGCAAATGATCCACTATCACTCTCTTAAAATTGTGGACAAAAATAATTTGAAGAAAAATATATGTCCTTTATCTCAAGAACAGGAATTACATTGCTACTAAAATTTCCATAAAGAAATTTAATATTTTAAAATTGAACTTTAATTTGCTATTAATATAAGTATTTCAAAAGTATATACCTATATAGATACAAAGATATATGGTATTACTGTCCTGTGAAAAGGTCTTATTAAGATGGCAATTGCTCCTGTGTAAATGCAAAATGATTTAATTATAATCCCTATAATCTAAATTGAATAGTTTCTGTTTCAAAGACTCACTTGCATGGTGCTAAGAAGCTTGGTAATTTCAATTAGAAATAAAATACAGCTGTCATGCTTTCTTTCTGAAACACACTATTATAATGAGGTTCTTAGATTATTTTCCTGTAAGGCATTATTAGTATCACATATAATACAAAAGAAAAGCTTAGAACAGTCTTAAAGTTCTACTTACCTTTTATCACGTTTTCATATGTTCAGAAACATTAATGGAAACATGATAATGCATTCAAAACAAAATAACTTATGATAAAAAAATGCAACAATTATTAAAAATCAAAAACTGTCAACACATATATGAATGCCAGCAATTCAGAAGAATGTTCCTACAAAACAAAAATTGGATCTATAATGATTTTCTGGCATGAGCTGACATTTTTATGAGGACCACAGTACATAAACAGGATTCATTTAATGTCAAAGAACTTTAGCAGCTGAAATTCATTGTGCATCATTTATACAAGACTTTAACCTAGACTCATATGCCTCACAGAAAAAAAACATTCAGCCCTGCTGTGACAATTATGTCCATATAAGCTTACATTGACACGCCTACAGAAATATGGTTTCATGTGTACAAGTTTACATTACACTGACAGAGAAGCCTGTGAGACCTTGGTTGTGAGACCTCCTAGTGGCTGAGCCCCTGAAGCAGAAGTGAAAAAGACCATGAGAATGGAGCATTACTAACTCCCTAAATACTGCCACATGCTTCTATTTAAAGTTACACCTTGACTCAGAAAAACTTGAGTCAATATTACATGTTGATACATAGCATAGAAAGCTCAAAGATCTGACAACTCAGTGGTACCTGTTTGGCACCTCCAAATTTGTAAGTTGGAGGTGCAAGATCATTCCTTTTAGATTCCAGATGCCAAGCACAGCTGACTGGCTGCCATGTGATAGCACTCAAAGGAGTGTTAATAGGAATGCACAGATTTCCCACAAGAAGCTTTCCACAATCATCTTTTGATGTCTCTTCCCCAGCTACATGAAGTGTAAATGTCCTATGTGTTACACCAAAAAGCAGTTGAGGTACCTGAAAAAGGAGTGGTGGAATGAATATTTATTAGAATACACCAGTTTCCGGAATTAAATCTGGGGTTCCTTTCAATGCATTAATGCAATAGAAAGACCCAAGATTCCATCAGTGTCCTGCTTTCTTGGGTTCTGAAGAGCATGCTGGAGAGGCTGGTACTGATAAAACATTGCAAGCAAGGTATAGATGAAAACTGACTACTTGAAAACTAATGAGATTGTTAGTTTGTTATCTATACCTGAGATAATTATGAGAGATTTTGGTTTTCCATGGTTTTTTTTGGGTTTTTTTTTTGTGGTGGTAGTGGGAGGGGGTCTTTAAGGGCAAGGGAGGGATATTTGTTAGCAACAGAAGGGCTGGTCCTGCAGTGAAGAAAATAGAAAATATAAGAAATATGACTAATTATGATTAAGAAACCTGCAAGGCAAATAAGACAAACACGTCAACATGGTTACTTTAGTCAGAGATGCTCAAAACTGCTTTGGGGCAGAGGACTAAGAGAATATTCAGGTCCCAATCCATGCTTACACTTCAGGGGTAGGAGCAAGAAGAAAGGAAAGATGTGCACACACAGAAAAAAGCAAACTTCATTTGACACATTCTGTTAATCTTTACTGTCATTATTGCTGTGACATGGTCTATTGAATAACAAAAAAACCACACGTCTGGGGTCAAGCCTCAGTGCATGATTCATAAATGATCTGTAGAGGGAAGAGCACCACCTACTGAATCACATCTGTCACTAATAAATAGATTTCAGTTCCCTTTAAAGTTTCATCATCCAATGGGGTTCCATTTTTTGCAAAAGCTACTAATACACAATTTATTTTGTTCCAAAACACACATGAAATTTGATCTAGTTCAGGTCAGGCAATTCAGTCCACAGCATTTTCTTTACAGTCTTTTTAGTTCCTGTTTGTGTCCCTGTTCTTCCTGCATTCAGTTAACCATTTTCACATGAACGAAAATTCAGATACCATGGATGTTGGTCTAACTTTTATTTGGTTTTAAAAGTTGATGTGGTTTTCTGACCTTCTCAGGAATATGCATCTGAGGTGTAAGTCTAGGGGGTGGGCTTGCCCAGCCATGAGTTTACGACAGAGAGGAAAAGCTCTAGACTTGTAAACAAACTTCTCAATATATTAAGAGGAAAGACAGGTTATACTGGAGTATAGTACTATAGTACATATTCCACTCTCACAACCAATCAGCTGAACCAGCTGTGAAAATGAAGTACGAAACAACAAGGTTTTTTTTTTGGCAGGAAGTCGAGCAATGTCACCCATGTGCTGGTTTCCTCTCTGTATACCCTTGGATCAGTCCTCTGTGAAACTATTGACCAAGCACATTATTAATGCAATGTTTATGAGGAGGACATTTAGGGGCTCATGGAGTCCTGGCAAGCTTAGGGAAAAATATTTCTGGATGGATTCCAAAAGCAGAGCTTAAAGCATTTTTAATTTCACCCCTGCTCCCCTCCCATGCAGACACATTAGAGTCAACACATTCGAAGCAAGAGCATTACACTGTGACAAGCAGGCCATGGCTGGAGGAGAGACTGAAGAATTTTGTATTCTCCTACAAACTCAGTGGCTAATTTCCCAATCATCTCTCTTCTTCAGCCACTTCTTTCAGTTCCTGGTACTGGTTCAAAGTTGAGAGGGAAGACTATGCTAAGAAATAATGAGGAAACACTCAGTGGATGAGAGGTGAAAATGGAAGACAAAGAAAAGATCAGTCTAACTGGCAACCTTGTCACTGCTCCTTGTCACTTCTGGAAATCAGAAGGGAAACACACAAAACAGAAGTTTCATCCTGGTCAGCCCAACTGCAAACCTCTGTTGTTCACAAATGCATCAACTCATTTCTACTATAACTAAGTTTATGTCCAGGTTACTTTTCTCTGTCACTTCAAGAATCTAAAATGTTTGTATAATCCTGCCTCTAAAAATTAGATTAGCCCTTGGGAAAAATAATGATTGGTTAAATGAGTTCCAAACTGTACACCTAAAAAAAAAAAAAAAGATACACACATCATCTTTGAATAAGCAGCATTACATATTAAATACATATCAAAATAAAACCAATATTATTAATTTAAAATGCAGTTAAGCAGAGTAGTTGCTGAAAAACTCGGGAATGAACATCTAGAGACTTAAGAGAAAATTTTAGGCCTCATTAGTTTAACAGTAACATTACTATTGACTTAATGGAATCAAGACCACTTCAGGTTTGAGCAGCAGAGCAGTCCCTAAATTTAAAAAATAGATCTCTACTTCTCTCTGGAGGGGTCCAGTTTTCTGTGACTCAGTACTAGTTTTGACTAGTGCATAACATTGGCTAAGACTTTTAAAAAACCCATTATTTTGCAGGAAGGAGCTATGACATACTACATAGCCTATAGTCAAGTGACACACAAAAGGTAAAACTGCAGAGGTAAAATAGAGAAGAAATGAACTATGAGGCAGCTCAGGATTCAAGAGAAAAAACACCGATGTGATAAAATGTGTAAATATCCAAGGGGGAAAACAGAGCTAGAACATGTCAATACAGGAACATCACAGACCATCCCATTCCACAGCACAGCAGCAGCTGATCCTGACCCATCCCCAAATGCCTCATCGAGGGTGATGATGCATGCTAGTGGTTAGCCTAAGCTTATTGCTAATTCTAGTTACTTCTTTCACGTCTCAGTCAACAAATTGCTGCTTTTTACTTTTAAATGGAGCATATCCTGCTTGCCTTCTCTTTCTGTAGAGGAAAAGACATCCAGACTGGTCCAGAGAGTGAGACACTATCTTCAATGAACCTTTACCTGTTCTCTTGTCACAAATTATATCAATCCATATCATGCCTCACATGGCAAATGTTTTAATCACCTATAATTCCGTCATAATTCCATCATATTTAAGTCCCAAATTTTTTACAGGAACTGCACTGTATTTGGTGAAAATGGTAGCATAATTTTTGCAGATTAATAAATTTGTTGTAGAATAAATACCTAATGAAATTGATTTTCATTATTTGAGCCAATACAAGCTCAATGGTGCAACCCTAAAGGTACAAGAATAACAACGTAAGCATCATTTTTTCTACTACTACATTGTTTGTTTTCTTTTTGGCTTGAATTACTAGAGGAACACTTGGAAAGGAGGAACAACAATGGATGTTTGCTTTTACTCTAAAACATAATTTAATAATATTTTTTAACATGTGAGTCTCTATATTTTTCATGATGTTCTTCCTTTTCACGGAAACTAACAAAATACATTGTGAAAACTCAAATACGAATCACTTATTTGGACAAAGCACATATTTAAATGGTCAGTAATTCTCTACAACTGTCAGAAGACAAAGGCTTACAATTTTCTTTCATATAATACCTTTTAAATTGTGAGAATATCATCATGCTCTTTAAAGGGCAAGAGAAAAAGGGCTGGGGAGAAGCACATAATTCCAGGGCTGTACCCCAGCACTGAAATGGATTTCTGCCAACTCTAAACACACTTAATTCATGTCTTCTTATAAGAGAAGATGAAGGCCAGTTGTTAGATACATTTATGGTACCATACAAATGTTGGCAGCATTTTACAGTGCTGTCACATTCAGAAAAGCGATAACAGAAAATATGACATTTAATACAATTGCTCCCTTCCTATCTACAGAGGAATATCTCAACCACTTTTAACAGTAATTTTCTGATTCTCTGAACTTTGCATAGCAAATATTGGAGAGTAAAGTCTGTTGTGCTAAGTTTCCTCTCCTGAAATCATCCACACTATTTGAACTAAGTTGTGAAAATAGTTCTGTGAGCAGAATAGTGGGATAGGGGCTGGCAGGGAGCACTGAACATCAAGAAAGCATGGTCTGATAACTCCAGGTGATGAAATATTAGTGCTTCCACAATATATAGAAAAGAGATAAGAATTACACAGTGATTCCTGAATTTAAACACTCATTTAAAAGTTCAATCAAAATATATGAAAATGCCTAACAGTATTTTACAGTGATTCTAGCTAAGTATAAACAATGTCCTTTTTTTCTTTCTGCAACTTCAAATTATAACCTACATTAACAATGTGTAGGAATCTTCACAGGAGTTTGACCAATCCTACAAATGACAGAAATACATACAATTCATCTGTGTAGCTCTTGGTCACCATTTAAAGCCAATCCACAGACAAAGAAAACTGTGCTGGTTTTGCCTGGGGTAGAGTTAATTTTCTTCCAAGTGGTTGGTGCGGGGCTGTGTTTTGGATTTGTAATGAACAGACAGTTGGTAACACAGAGATATTTTTGTTATTGCTGAGTCGACTTGCACAGTTTCAAGGCCTTTTCTGCTTCTGCCCAGCAAGGAGGCTGGGGATGCATAAGAAGCCGGGAGGGGAAGCTGGGACAGCTGACTCCAATTGCCCACAGGGATATTCCAGATCATTTGGTGTCATGCCCAGCATATAAATCTGGGGAAAGAGGAAGGTAGTGTGGGGACATTTGGAGTGATAGTGGTTTTTTTCCCCAGTAACCATTGCATGTGATGGGATCCTGGCTTTCATGAGTATGGCTAAACACCTGCCTACGGGAACAGTGAGTTAATTCTTTGTTTTGCTTTGTTTGGGAGGACAGCTTCTGCTTTACCTATTAAATTGTCTTTATCTCAACCCACAAGTTTATTCTGTTTTACTCTTCTAAATCTCTCCCACATCCTCTTGTGTAGGGCTTAGTTGCCAGCTGGAGCTAAACCACAACCCAAACAAGTAAAAAACCCCAAACAACAACAAAAAAAACCCCCAAGATAAAACAAACAAGCTCAAATGAATTGCCATTGCCTGATGTTAATGACCATTGACCACAACTACTCACTTCTAAATGAATCTGCTATTTAAGGAATGCATGGTTTTTGTGCTAGAGCCTTTTGTGCTGTTATATTTAATTAACTATAACAACAGAAAAATTAGCAGCATCCCAGATTATATGATGTAATGTCACAGAAATCCCAAGTAAAACATGTATTATAAACTACTTAGTACTTCCACAGACCAAAACACTTCAGGATGATCTGAAAATTCCCTACAGAAATTTTTAATGAAATTGTATCTTTTTTTCAGCCTATATAAATAATTTGTTATTCACAATGGGGAAAGTACAAATCTAATTCGTTCCTGCCAGGATCAAACTCTTTCCTCTAATTTTGCTCTAGGAACAATAATTATATTACTATGTCTAAATATAATACGAAGCCCAGACTCTACTCTAATGTACAGCCTCTCTTTAATGGGAAAAAAAATATTGCATCAGTCAAAGGAATAGGTAGCCTCTAACTTGCCCCTCTCATGTAATACTGGACAAAAATGTTCCATAAGAAAAATACTATACTCAGTAGGGATTTATTTGGGTTTTTTCCCCTCAAGTGATCTAGAGGGACATTCTGTATAGAAAGGACATTTCACCATCAAAAAAAATCTTAATCTTGATATGTATTTAGATTATGAAAATTCAATAAAATAATTTGGACTTTTTGGCATATTGGCACATTTCAGGATCAAATATTCTGCTAAAAAAAGACTAGAAAATTATTCAGGAATGGGAGCAAATGCATTTTTTGAATAACAACATTACCATGTTTTTGTGAGCAAAAGTAATGGGATGCTTTCTCAATAGCATAATCATTTAATTAAATTAGAATTAATTCTAATTTAACGCTTTTAACTTGAGAGTTGCAGTGCTTTCTACAGGCCACATAAACACTTTCAGAAGATGAGAGCATATACAGCTTTTCCTGTCTATCTTCCAAGGTAGCAGTGAATTCAGTTGCAATAAGCAAATCCATTGCACACATGGTCAGAATTAAGCCATTTCTTTCATTAACTCATGCTCTCAGAAATGTTGTGATGGTGGGCTACTCCCTTCACTCTGCAGTGTGGAGTTTCATTTCAATGCAAACTTGCATCTCACATCAAATGTCTGATTAAGCATATATGATTCATAAATTTGATTACCATTTTAATAATCACCAGCTCTCTGTATAAATTATTGTGCCAACAGCAGGATAAACCAGCAGTTAGCTATACTAAAAATTTTACTAATTATTTTGAAATCTGCTTCATCGTCCTGCTTCTGACTCATGTGTTTATACCATCAGATGGTAATTCACTAACATTACCAGATGTAAAGAATGTACAAGCTTCATTTTTCATTTGGACCTTCCCCTGTCCTTTCTGTGAAATAGGTTTGCATACATTGCATCCTCTCTTCCATTTATGTTCTTCTATCCTTCTTCCCTTCATATTTTTCAAATCTCTTTTTCAGTTTGAATGGAGTGACTTTTCCAGCCTTTTTTAGTAGAGCTCAAATTTAGTCCCACTTGAGCAGAAGTTCAATGTCTTACAACTGGCAGTCCAACTCTGCACAAAGATTATTGTCTCTTATGAAAACTGTGCTTTATCTCTTGCATAACAACATCTCAACAAAAAAATATCCCTGGGAAGACATAATAAAACATTGTGCATAAAAATGTTTAGCAGCAGCAAAGTGCCTTTTTCTTAATGGACAACGTGTAACTAAAATCCATCATTTCATTATTCCTGAATGAAAGGGACTTTGTGACTTCAGTAGTGCTGTTTTAGCAAATGCAACTCACTGCAAAGTACTTTCAGAAACCTGCTAATCTTGACAAGTTTTCTTTCATATAATTATCTTTAAAATCAATCAAATACCTTCCTTAAAAAAATCCTCTTTTTCTTTTCTTATCTTTTAATATAGGAAGGTGGATAAAAGGAAAAGAAAAAAAAAAAGCAAGCCACATACATGTTACACACAAGTCAGTCATAAATAATATTCTTATTGGTGTCCCAATTAAAAATACTCACTTGGACACAAACACTGATAAAAGACTGCAGAGCATAAACTATGTCAAACTATTAATACATTGTATTTGACATGAGAGTCCCAGTTTGACATTTGATTGGCATTAGGAAAGAAAGAAAACTGAAAGAAAGAAAGAAGGAAAGGAACAACTAACACATTTTTATGAAGGTCAATTATTTTAATAAGACACAAATTTATGATTAGAGAGGGATTTTAAAACATTACCAGAAATGTAGTTGCTAAAGAGTGTTTTTCATGCTGGAAGAAAACACCAAACCACAAATTCAATGTCTGACTTAAAAAAAAAAAAAAATTTTTTTCACAGCTTGCTTCAGTTTCCCAGTTTGGATAAAGTGCAAAGTATTTAGACTTAAAAAGTTGAACCCTGACTCCATTTCAATCCAAAACAAAGCTTCTACTGAGAACAATATTTCTGTCAAGTTTAAATATTCTTAAAAACCTTAATCAAGCTTTCTTCTATTTCAGAGAATTTGCAATATATATATATTTTTTACAGGGAGACTAAGAACTGTCTTCTGAAGTCTGACTTGCAAAACATAAATACGGAACATTTAAATATTTCCATGTTTGTACAAGTAGTAAAGAAGCACATTCAAGATCAAAATTGTCGGTTGTTAAAAGTCTTATTTTGTGGGTAGACACTTTAACTTCCTGATTAAATACTCTGCATGACATGAATGTACTCTTTATCTCATTATGTACCTAAGTTCATGAAAACATTAGAGTTGCTGTGGATGATTCACTTCTGTTCAGCTGTGACATCAATTAAGTTAGGCTGAGTGGGGCAACAGCTTCTTTGCTTGAGGTTAAAATGGTTGCAAAACATCAATTCAAAATAAAATTGGCAACATTAAAGCCATTAGGGACTCCTTTTATTTAGTGCTTCTTTTATTTCAATGTGTAAAACTAATAAATGCAAAAGAAGAAACAGAAGTACTAATGAAAAACATATGGTACAGTATTTGTTTGTGGCAGAAGCAATGCTTAATTGACACTCACTATTACCAGTATAAGAAATTTGTAAAATGACTCAGATTTTGATGAAAAAGCATACCCTTAGAAATGAAATAGCGTGGTCATTAATCTAGATCAGAAAAAGTCACTTCAGTCTGCAGACATTCACCTCAGATTCAATCTTCACAGTGCAAATAGTTTTATAGATAGCTGTACTTACAGATACAATTACTTAAACATGTCACAGTACTCAAGTATGAACCTACTTATTAATTTAAATCAAAAGAGGTTGAAATCTGGTCAAACAATTGCAAAAAGCCCCTATGACTGTGTATCTTTCTGTTTTCCACCCTAACAACCTCCTTGCCACAGCTTTCCCCCTAACAATGGAAGTAACATGTAGGTAACGCTCCTCCACTGTCAGTGCCAGCTGCTGCATGGAAGGATATCCTGTGTTAACTCCAACACACACAAACTACTTTAAACTGCTTCTGAGATCCACCAAAACATCTGTCCTATGGCCCAAGAGATGAGAGGACACAGATTGGTCAAAACTACAGTTCAATGCAGCAACACCTTAATGGAAGTCCCTGTTAGTTTCTGCAGCAATCACTTGGCCATCATCATTTGTCTTTATGATCTAGTAATAGCTTTGGCTAACCATTAGACACCATATGATAACTACACAGAGCAAAACAATTAAAAATGTATTCGATTTAGCAATCAAATATATTCTTCACGTATTCACTTATTATTTACGCTATCTAAATAACAATGTACAACAATATCATTTACATGAAACCATTTAAACTATCAATGATAAATAAACATTATTTAAATAATTAATATTTGTTTATAATATTATAGAAAATTATTTACGCATGATAGAGCGATCCATAGAATAACCTGAGTTAAAAGAGATCCACAAACACCTCAGTTCCAACCCCTGGCCTTGCACAGTGACACCCCAAGTGTCACATCATGTACCTGAAAGTGTCGTCCAAACACCTCTGGAACACTGTCAGGCTTGGTGCTGTGACCACTTCCTATGGAGACTGTTCCAGTGCCCAATCACCCTCTAGGTGGAAAACCTTCACCTAATATCCAACCTAAACCTCCCCTGACACAGTTTATCATCAGCAGAGAGAACAGATTAGTGCCTGCCCCTCTGATTTCCCTTGTGAGGAAGCTTCAGGCCACAATGAGGTCTCCCCTCCTTTTCTCCAGCCTGAACTCACCAAGTGATCTCAATCTGCTCATATGTTTTCTCCCTCAGGCTCATCACCATCATTCTCCAAGTTACCAGCCACTAAAAATTATCTCTGATACAGAAGGCAAGAACATCAATTAGTTGACATCACATAACCTATTATTAATACTACTTTGCATAGCTTTTTCTCTTCAAAACTGTTTTGGCATTATGCAATATGTTTGATTAATACTTGAGGGATTCAGGCCTGCAAGAAAATGTCACACAACAAACCCTGCTTTAATTCAGATACAATAAAAGTAATATATTAGATATTGTGTGCAGTAAATAACTTTAATTTTTCAAGGTTACATATTGTACTTGTTCTAAGCTTTGATGTGCAATAATGCAGTTACCAAAGCAAGTGCACTTTATTATTTTCATACCGGTACACTTCAATAAAGTGCTATAATGTCACATGACACAACATTTTATTTGAGTCCCACTTAAAAACAATGCATTATTAATTACAATACATTTTCAAAACAGGTGAAAATATAGAATCATTCCAGTAAAATCACTACAGTCAATAAACAAGAAGTATTTCCACCAGCTTTAAAAATTATATCTATTATCCCATGAAACACAGTGCATAGAGATATAAAATTCAGTACAGTTATATACCAATGTGGCATAATCTTTGCTATATAGAGGAAATTACAATGTGCAAGAGAGGTAGCCAGATGTGAGTTATAAGTCTCTTGATAGACAGAGATTAATGTCACAAAGCTAACATGTATTATAATGATATAAAAATAACAATAGTTCCTATTGCTATGCTGTCTTTTATCTCGGGAGCTCAGAGCCCTTCACAAGCACTAATTGAAACAACATCCCTGTAAGTTGGATACATTTTATTGTCTGAGTTCTACAAATTGGAAAATGAAGGTTCAATAATTAAAACAGCTTGCCCCAGGTCACAGGACAAGCCGTCACCTAAGCCAGGAATACAACTTTCCAACTGAAGTTCCCAGCTTTAATTCTTCTTTAATCCTGTGCGCACCACAGTAATAAAAAATGAAACTCCTAACTAAGCACCTAGTTCTGTCATTGAAATCAATACTGCTGCTTTCATTGGTGGAAGTTAAATTGCATCCACAAACAATACCAAAGCTATACTAACACTTTCACACATAAGATGGACACTCTTCAAATGGCTCCTGAAAGTCTCCTAAAAGGGAAACTCCATTACATCCTTTTCTAGTGCTTCAGCCTATCCCAGTACTTCAGCCAGTAGTACCCAGTACTCTTTCTGATGTACTTAGGGAACTTCCCATGCTCCTGTTTCTGCCCCTTGCCTCTGGTCCTCTTTGTGGGAAATGCTGGAAAGAGCATGTTTCTATCTTCTTTACAATGCCTTTTAGGGTATTAATTAATAGGCATTAATAAATTTCCCTCCTGAAGTTTGAGTTCTTCAGGCTAAACAGTCCCACCTCTCTCAGCCTTGGAATGTTTTTTTTCCCTGGGGAAACCAGTAAATAAATAATCTAAAACTCAAAACTGCAGAGGCAGAGGACTATACCCCAAATCCATGGATAAAGGAATTAGGCATATATTTTAGACATAATTAAATACCCAAACAATTTCAATTATCTGAATGTAAACTATTTAGACGATATCAAAGTGACCTCCACTATATCCACCAATCATTAGATTATCCAATCTAACTTCCTCCAGTATTTTACAGACAGCAGAATAGCTGCCTACCAAATACTAAGCAGATTTATTCTGTTTGTAGAATGGAGCAGGTTATTATTATTTTAATAGCCAGTTTGAAAAAACGTTCATAGAAATTTATTTCAAAGGCTTCTAGTGTTTTGCTAATATAAACTTGGTTTTATCTTCTCACAACCGTATTTTCTTCACGTGTTTACTAAAAAAATGACAGCCATTCTTGTTAAAAACATTAAAAAATAGGAATATTTCAAATGAAGTTAAAACGGAACCCTTGTGTAATTTTTGGTTGAGTCATCCTTTATTTATCCTGAGAAACAAAATTATTCATACAACTCAGCTGCTGTCTTGAAGCATATGCTTTAATATACCAGTAAACATAGGGTACATCAGATTTTTCTTTTCTAAATAAAATATTTTAGAAGTAGTTAAGAAGAAAAACCATCACAAATATCTTAAAGAAAATGATCATTGTAGTGTAGAGGAAATTAGGGAAACAGGGGAGACTAAAGAACCTCTGCCTACTGAAGCTTTTCCTATGGTATAATATTGAGCTATTGCATCCTGATTATTCCAATCAGTTCTGATTATTTCAACTCCTACATGTCAAGCATCAGCAGTGCAGAGTATAATGGGAATACCACACAGATAAAGGAAGGGACAGGACAACAAAAAAAACCACCAAGCTATTTCTTCTCTAAAAGGAAAAGCATTTACTGTACTTGAAAACACAGAAGTGCCTGTAAACAGATATGCCCATTAAATCAGTTAGTCAGCAAGGTCCCTTTCAAAAGAGCAACATGGAAAACATCTTCTCAGGTTTTACTTAACTTTCTGTTCAAAGGATGGATGTTGAGCCTCAGGGATCAGCTGGTGACATGAAAATCTATCTTCCAAATCACTCGGGTGTTTTTCAGTAATGAGTTCCCACTTCCCTATCCCTGAAAGGCATGGCAAATAGAGTCATAGATCAAAGCAGCACATAGCTGGGTGAGTACAGCTATGGAAGCTAAAATGGCAAGGGCTGCTGTGTGGTAATGAAAAGGGCCCATCACTAAAGATTTACTCTAGAATTCAAAACTGTCACTTTCAATTTGAAACAAGGGATCCATTAGCTTAGTGCAGTTTTTATTGTTATTGATTTGCAATCTTTTACTTTCTTTTAATTTCAAACTGTCATTGAATGCATAACTGTTTTTTACTTCATGGAATAAGCCTTGATTATTTTGCTTTCAAATAATTATTCTCAAACCACGTTTTCTTCCTGCATCAGCTTCTTAATGAGTTTCATTAATATAGGTTTCCATTTACCTTAATTATATTTTTGGCAGGTTTGCTTTTTAGCCACGTCTCACCTTACCACAGTAGTGTTTTGTCAAATCCTCTGGTTAAGCCAGAGTGGCCCTGAACAATCATTTCTTCTACTAAAATGTGTGTGTGGGCAGGGGGCTAAAGTGCATGGACACTTTTATTCATACCTAATGAAAACAGCCAAACAACCTGCCATTCTCCCACCTAACTTAAGTAAGTTGCAAGGAAATCAGCTACTTTCCCCCTTGGTAAGGAGAAACTATTTAAAACAATACTACTAAAAGTGGCAGAGGAATTCAAAAACTGCAAGCCCCAAATATAAAAACTATGACATTAATCTGAGACAAATGTCATGCTGAATTATATTTACACAGGACTCTACTAGACAGCAATAACTCTGATATTTGATTGGCACCTTTGCCCCAGTGCACTCAGCCAAACAAAACAATACATATTTTTATCTCCATCTAGTGAATGCCTCACATATACACCTAAGTTTAAATTAAAACTAATACGAGGTTATTCGTATAAAATATATCTTTACAGACTTCACTGGATCAGGATCATAACTCCCTGGAAGACTGAAGCCAATGTCACTAAAACTTAACCTGAGAAATCAATTTAACATTGCTTGAGATAAAAACATGGATGGACACCTTAAATGGATTATGACTATTCACTAGCATTAATAATACCAGAATGATATTAATATAATTACAGAATTACAAAACATGTTGGAAGTGACCACAGTAGATCACCTGGTCGACCCTCCTATATTTCATCTTAGTGGCCCCACCATGTTTCCAACCCCTGTATTTCCTGCTCCTGCATGAGGAATGACAGAAGTTCTTTTATTCATCTGTGCAGAGCTCTTTCCCCTCTTTGCCCAATATCTTGCTTATTAGGATGCATTGTTCTTCAGCCTGGAGGAAGTGATCCTTGAATATCAACCAACTCTCTTGGACCCCTTTTCCCTGCACAACCTGTTCCCATGTGATTCTTCCAAGGAGATTGCTGAAGAAGCTTAAATTAGCTCTCCTGAAGTCCATGGCTGCAACTTTAGTTGTTTCTCTGCTTCCTCCTCGGCCTATAGTGAACTCCACAATCTCATAGTCACTACAGCTGAGTCTACTCCCAGCCTTTATAATACTAAATTCTGTTTACTTGACTTGTAACATGTGAATTTTTTTCCTTTAAAGCAAAACTAACAAACCAAACCTAAAAATGTTTTGCAATATTGTAGCTCTTTCTGCATCACCACAATATGCCTGCAGCACCAGCTTTTTTTTTTGTCATGGCCAAATATTCAAAAAGTTAAACAGAACAGTTTGGTTTTGCTTCCAAAGTTCTCTTGTACTGGGTTTCCATAGCTGAAAGCACTTGGATACAGCAATTCCTGTCAAAAAATGCAAAGTACTTCACGTGTAGATAACTTAGTTGATCTGCAAATTCTGAAATCCATGTACTTCCAATATAAAGCTTTAATGTTTATAAGATAGATGCAACCTGAAGCCTAAAAAATTACCTTAAGCCTGATGCTGACCACAAACAGGAATTCTAGTTGAGACAGAATTTCTAGATTCCTGACCCTGAACAAACATAAAGGTTCCCATCCCTGTATTGTTCAAAGTCAGGTTGAACAGGGTTCTGGGAAACATGATCTAGCTGAAGATATTCTTGCTCCTTAAAGCAAGGTTGGACCAGATGACCTTTAAAAGTTCCTTCAAACCCAAACCATTCTAGGACTCTATGAAACTCAATGACATACACCTTCAGACTTTAAATATTTTACCATATTCCTATCTTTTACCTTATTTAGGAACTTAACTGAAACATGAGTATTCAGGTTTGCTTTATAATACACAGAAGAGAGATGCTTAAATGGATCTCAAAAAGTGATTTTATAAAATTATTTCTCTCAAAGAAACATACCATTAAATCTTCACATCAAAAAAAGTAAGTTATTTTTCTAAAGACTGTGATTTTGTAAAAAAAAACAAAACAAAACAAACAAACAAAAAAACCCAAAACCAAACCACTAAACTCAAGCAAGTATTATAGAAGTACCTGGTTTTGTCAAATAAGTAACCTTTATCTGTTGTAATATAACTCATTCAATAGTATACTTTTTATTTTCTAGTTGTTACCAATTTTCTATTATATTTAGGACTCAGAATGACTGCATTTCTGCAATTTCTTTAGCATGAAAATTAGCTCTGTAAAAATTCTAGTCAATTTAGATATTTAGACCATACCAAACTTTATGACCATTATGTTTACTTTCTTAATGCTCTCTCTCACTTCATTGTAATCTGTATTTTTAGATGAGGAACTACATTTGAATAGAGATATTATAATGGCAGCAGATCAAGTACAATCAGCTACATAAGTTTTCTTTTTATTTGTTCTCTGACAAACTAGAATAATTGAGGTAGACAGTCTTTCATGAAAATATTCCAATTAGGAGTTAAATGAGGACTGCTGAATTTTTGCAAAGAGTTTTCTCATATGATTCATTTGATAAATTATTTTTTCTGTCTTTCATTTTCAGCACTTCCTTTAAACATATCTAAAGCCCAAACAAAAGGAATCCTAGATTAAAAACAATCATTAGGAATGCACTTTTTTATAAATAACTGAGCTAATGAGGTAAAATGCATTATACAAAGAATTATTTTACAAAAAATTTGCATATTACCCTCTGATTTACCAGAAACCATACAAAGAGTGAAATAAAAGGCCCTGTCTCAAAGCATTTCTGTGGTTTTTTTCAAAGCTGAAAATTGAATTCACTTATCTGAAAAATTACAAAGGTGTAACAAAGCAAGTAAGATGCTTCAAATTTTCCCAAATTAACTTTTTTTCTCTCTCAAGTAGTAGTTTAAAATACCAGACACAGAAAATACCTGGGATCTCACCTAATCAGAAAACTGAAGATGAATCAAATGACAAAGCTGACAAAAATCTCAGGCCTTGATACTTCAGTTCTAATCCAACAAAGGTATTAAAAAAAATATTAACTGAGTACTTTATGCCTCGATATACTAAGAATGTTCAGGTATCTTTTCTTCTGTATGCCAAAAGCATTTTAATGCACATTCCAGATCATAAGACCTAAGATCTAACCAGTCTATGTAAAATGGTATAGGTCAGCAACTCATATGCATTCACTGCTTAGTAATTGTACCCCTGATGATTCCCTCTAATGCTTTCCAGTGCCCAAATTTTCTTCTGAATCTCCTCACACTTTCTGCCCTTAATATCACAAACAGATTTTCCAGAAATACATCCTCTGCCAGTTAGCAAACAGTATTCAGGAAATCCCAACATACTCTAGCAAATTAAAAATATTCTTTCAAAACCCTCAGATATTTGGCTAGTCTTGGACTTACACAACATTAAGTTCAGCATGGATTGGAAACATGGCTCCTTCTCCCACAATATGAGAGATTCCTGTACCAGAACTTTTGATTCTACAGTCAGAATAAACCTATGAAGGTCCACTTCATAGACCAGAAACTAAAATTCATACAGTCTCATTAGAGGAGCATCATAGTTGCTGACCACTAAGGAATTCCTTTTTGTGCCTTAGGCTTTTCTACACAGATAACCACATTTTCCTAGCAGATGGCCTAAAATGAAATTAAAATTAGACTACTTGTTTTCAACTTGCATTTATCTTTCTTGCTGTTAATGGCTATGATTAGTGCACTTTTCATCTAATTTAGACTTGATCCTATGAAGCAGTTGACACCAGGTGCTTACACGTACAGAAAAGATTTTTAGAAAACATGTCAATTATTGACAAGTCTGCTTTCTACAAAGACTTTACAAATTTCTAAATGCCACTGGTACATAAAGAGATTTTATAGTATAGCTATAGTCAACTGCACTAGATTCCCTTTTGGCAGATAACCTGATCAATGTGCATAAGTGTGGCTTTGTGGAGTGTATTTGACCATATGAATCTCATTCCTACATCTACAAGTATTTGCCATTGCAACTTACACTAAAACTCAGCCATGCAATTTCAGGTGAATTCACTGGAATTCACAGCTCATTACAAATATTTTATAAAAGTTTGTGGAAGGAAAGCTCCTAAAACAAGAAATGACACAAATATTATTTTTATCATTCAAGAAATGTGCACTACAAGGACATTTTTTGCTGCACAGTGGAATAACAGAACTGATACAGACATCCAAACTGACCATTTTGGCAATTGCTTATGTTTTCTTGTCTCTTATTAGATGAAGAATTTCTACATCAGCAATAAGCTAAGAAGTTTACACTTTCTTTGCCTTGCAGCACTGGAAGAGAAATTTGTGCTCATGACACTGTAACTCCTGTGCTGACAAACACAGAAGAGGCAAGCACTGGCTCAAAGTCACAGCTCCCAAGCCTGCTTTACAAAGACATAGTTAGCTCTGAACTTAGCATTCTAGGAAGGACAGTGCATGTTAGGTAAAAGAAGGACACTGGTTTCATATGTTCATCTTACTTCTCACATTACCTCAGTTCATTACAATGTTATTCCTTAGGTACAGATCTGAGAGAGAATTGTTTAAAAAAGCAGCAATGCTAATGAGAGGGACTCTTAGCAGCTATTACCACCTGCTCTTATGTGGTTTGCACATAAAAGAGGCTGGAATGTATTTTAGGATCAGAAAGCTCTGCTGTATATCTAATTCCTGTTTCTACTTTGGTCTAGATTGTCCTTAAAAGTGTATTTTCTATTACTATATCAAAACTGTTGTTAACTAAACCAAGATATTTGGCTTTGCCTAATTATTTTTTATGTATATAACCTGAAAATTTTATTTCCATTTCAGAAAGCTCTTTAGAAGTCTCCTTAATTTTTCTAATATAAAATGTAAATATAATGTGCATGTGTTTCTCTCATTACACAGTTTACAATTAAGGCATAAGCAAAATCCTGAGGCCTTAATATTTAACCGAGAGTCATGCTTTTACTTTATCTTCTGCAGTAATTCTTTTTAAATAAATATACTGGACACATGAACATATATGACTAGGAACTATCTCTAGGTAAAGATATTAATATAAATCTTTGATTAGTGATAGTCAAAAGTTTCATTTGAAGGATAAACTTGCTTAGAAGTATTTTGTGTTTAAATTATTTTTACAAATAATACAGAAATAGTTAGTCATATACAAAATATTATAACAAATCTATTTTTCTTTGAATTGAAACTATTATATTTAGTAACAGTTAATAACTTAAGTTTATTATTCAAAATTATTAATGTTGTGTAAAACATATTTACAGTGATTAAGTTTTAGAGTAGCTTAACTATCCATCAACTTGGATGGGTACCATGTCATGCAAGGCAAAGGGTACTGCTTGCAGCAGAGGAATACCCATATAACAACACTGAAATAAAATGCTAAATCATATAATTTTACCTGTCAGCTGAGCTTTCTAAATACCATTTTCTGGGAGGATAATAGATGTGTCATCAGCACAATCATTACTTCTTGCTCTGTTTCACATTTTCATGAAATTTAAGAATTTTTTTTCAAAATTTCCCCTGCTTTTGAACAAAACAAAACCCAAAAAGAAAAAAAATCCAACAATGAAACCAAACAACAAACAAACAAAAAACCCAAAACAAAAACCAAAACAAAACCCAAACATAAAAACATCTTAAATTGAGCATTTCTCATGCATCCAATAAACCTGACATGAGAAATGAAAAATTTTCTTGTTGGAAAAACCCAAACTCTTTAATTTATGTTTAATTTCAGTTTGGCTACAAAACAAATAATTAAATTATGTGAATAAATGATCTGCATAGCTCAACATGTTATTGGTTCAAAATGTGAGCAAATGTACAGCAATCCTCAACCGACTGCAGTCAATGTGCCAACAGTGAATACCACACCATAAAATGCTATTGCATAAAAAGAGATTTTGCAGGTGAGGCTCATTACAATTGAGCTAAATAAACCAGTAGTTTATCTTCTAGAGCAGGAGATAGCTACTATATAATCAATTTTGATAGAAACTGATCAAAATTGACAAACAAGTACTTTCCTGTTTGATAGCAAACAAAGCAGGTTTATACTCTGTTAAGATTTCCCCTTAGGATCTCACAAGCTTACCGGTGTTACAAGTACTTGGAGAAAATCAAATCCATTTCTAATTCTGACTAAGAATCTAACAGACTAACAAGTTAAATGTTTGTTGCACTTGCTTCCTTTTGAAAGTAATTCCATGAGAACAAGAAGTAAAAAAGTAGAAAGATGTTTTTGGTTGATTTCAACCAAATTTTATGAGTTTTTGAAGTACTGAATCTGTAATTTAAGGACAGGAAGAAGTCAAGAAAATATTGCTGGAACTCATAATTTTGAAAACAACTTTTCATATGCAGACTTGATATAAAGTTGTGCTGCAAATAACAGCCTGAAAGGTGGCAAAGATTCTTCAGGGAAAAGATATTTTCTCCATTCATCTCAATGGAGCCATTCACCTTAACAATCATCTCTGAAACATAAGAGTAGATTTTAATAAGTTACTGGAAAAATATGATACAAAAGCATATCTTCACACTCCACTAAGAATGGATGCTAAGAATAAGAACCTTGCAGAACACACAGAAGCTCGTTTGCACTTAAAGTACTGCATTACCTGCACCTTGCAATGGTGAGGGTTGTAAAGGCAGCCTTACTTGAGTAGAATATATTTTGTATAGGAAAGTCCTGAGGGAACATAACTCAGTGCAGCTCTATTTCAGTAACTGCTTCAGAGAGCAAGTTAACTATCTTCAGAAACTTGCTTAGTCTGGCTTACAAAAAACTGCTGCACCTACTCAGAATCTGCCAGAATCTGTCTAAACATCTGTATTTTTCTGATGTCATAAGGGTATTGGTTGTTACTGAAATGTCAACCTTTCATATGTGATTTTCTCTTCATCGTTTTTAGATACTCAGAGCCCCTAAAACATTGAATTCCATCACCAAAAAATGAAATATAAGCATCATTATAGCTTAGAAACTTGCTGTCAAACCAGGCCAATGCGTGTATTTTAGTTCTTTTTATTTGAGCATATGTCTTCTTTATTAGATGTTCAATATGTCAAATAAAAAAAGTTTTATTTTTCTGTTTAGAATAATTATAGATTTACACATTTTATAATTAAATAAAAATAAGATTAAATCAATAGGAAACTTCAGAAGTATATAGAAGACTCTCAACTGAGTTAACCAGTGGGGTTTTTTTGTGAATAAGACTCTGCAGAAGCAGTTGAGGAATATTCAGAAAATGGTCCAGACCAGAAGTAGTAAGAACTAGCAGGTACTTTATTCTTCCTGTTTCTATGCTCTTCCCATCTTATTAGGATTTCAATGTTAAATTAGTACATTTACAAAACTATAAAATAAACAGGCATTGAAAAAAACATAAAGAGAAAGCTCTGAAAAGTCTGGGGAAGTTTATTTTCTTCCAGTAAACATGCTGGTTTCCTGACAAACAATTGAAAGTCACTGTTCAGCTGTAAAGGAAACTTCTCAGAGTAGAGAGGAAATGATCATCCTCTAGACTGTTTTCTAGTCAGAGGAAAACTCAGAAACATACACCTTCATAGCTCACTGATCCAACACTGAAACACGACCAACAGAAAAAGACATCACAATCTAGATAAATAAATATGATCATGTATCCTGGGGTTTCTTGATGGGAATAAATTTCTCTTCGAAAAGGAGGGTGTTTATCTCTCTGGACACGTGTTGGCAGCCAGAAGAAAAGTCAAGACATTACAATGTATTTTAAGTAAAACAGAACTGCAGTATGGACAGGAAATACTCAGTTTCTGTCTTAGGGAGGTCTGCAGCCTCAGAGCCCTGGGTCCCTAAGAAACTGGTTCATGCCATTCCTGATTGTGCTTTCACTCTATCCAAGTTTTATTAGAAAAATGCTTTGAGACTGCTTTCTTAAAATTAACACTGGCACAGAAAGACTCACAAATGTTAATATATCATTTGTCTTTCATTAAAATGAAAATTAATTAGATATAATGACCAAATTCACCAATCATTTTGGAGAAGACAGATCATTTGAAAAGAGCTTTACATCATTAGTAATACTGACAAGTCCTATTGTTTTAGCATATTTTGTTATGCTGTGTTTATCTTTAAACACTACTCAAAGAATGAATCTGTTTTGCAAAATCGTAATTTTCACGCTGTTTTAGGTAAACACATTTTAATGCTGCATATATAAAAAGGTGAAAGAAAACAAAAACCATCAAACCCTCAGAAAGAATATCCCCTACAAAGCCAAACAACCAAAACAATCACAAAACTTCTACTATCCAAATACTTAAGAGATTCAGAAAATGAAGTGAATGGAGGTTTTTAGGATCTGATTCAGGGTTTTAAATGTTTTAAATGGTGAGAATGTTCAGTTGTGCTAGTTCAGTTGAGCACAGACTGCAATGTTCTGCATACCCAAATAACCCTAAAGAATAAAATGTTATCTTATGCCAGGAAGGAGTTCTTGAAACAGTTTAATATATGTTCTGAAATGTTTAATTACTGGAATATTTTGCCACTGTATCCTAGAATCAACAGTGGCTTTTTGCATGAATTATCACAAAGAACATAGTTTAGAGTAGCTTATTTTTCAGCAGTGACTTAATTCCTATTACTCTAAGTAAGCTTCATTAAACTAATTGACTTAGCTGGAACCACTCACAGTAGTTAAGCTTTGCAGAATTGCAAGAATTAGCTGTACTGGAAAAGTTTAGAATAACACAAGTATTTCTGCCTATACTGGATAAAACTAGTGAATTATTTGATTTATGATGTATCAAACAAATAAATTAGCTCAAAAACTACAACTGGCATGGTTTTTATAATGACAACTCATACAGAAAAAGAATATCAATATTTATATTTTCTGAGCTTTCTGAAAAAAATCAGTAAGTGCGTAAACGCGTAACAATTCCATTTTCTTATGTAAAACCTCCAACAAGACAGATATATTTCTACTCGGATCCATTACTTACAAGGAGGAACAATGGTCTTGTGCTTGTGGCCCAGTCATAAAATTCCTCCACAGTTCTATTTCAGACAACTCATGCAACCTTAGGCAAGTGACTTCATTACAGGGACCTCAGTTTCCTCAGATCCTCTCCATACTGAAACTGTCATTTGCTTCTGCAAGAATTTTGCTTGGTTTGGATGGCTGAACATTATGGAGCAACATCACTATAATACAGATGTTCAGTATGTATGCTCTAAATACACAATTGGGCTTTCAAAAGGTCTAAGAAACTCATAGTTAAAATGTAATAAATAATAAATTATCATAAATAATAAAATAAAAGAAATATACAGCTGTTAAGACCTTTGTACTCAAGTTTTGCACCAGTTATTTCTAAGTAGACAGATGTACAGTATTTTATTAAACCAAAGCCTCATTATGAGGTTAATTTACTAACATTGGGTGACACACTCAATAATATGAAGTAGGAAAGAAATCACAGAAATGTCAGCCCCGTCACTGGTAAGCTAGCTTCTCTGAATAGATTTTCTTTCAAGATTTAACTTTAATTACCATTAAATCAGGCTTCAGATTTTCCATCAAAATTCACTACTTTGACGTCATTATTTGCTCATGTAGTTGTAAACTCAAAATGGATATAACAGTTATGACGTGAGACAACCCTTGACACCGTGCCAAGTGGTCTGCTGTGCATGAGGATAAATAGATGCCAACCAAAACTCAGAAAAGCCCATCTCTGATTCTTCATCAGAGGAATATCCTTGACAATAATCAGCTTCTAAAGAAATGTCATCCCAAACTAGTGACAATGTCCCTGCCATCTGTTACTTTCATTTTGAAGGACTTGTGAGTGCCATCAGTAGGAAATCACCTTTCTATGTTTGCCAAAACTGCTTTAGATCCTCTGTGTGTCCCTTTATGTCTCCTTCTACTTGTATAACTAATTTATGATCTATCTCCTTCAGATGTAGCTCCAGCCTCATTAAAACTGACTCCTGTTGCCTTGGCTGAGTATTGCTTCAATGGGAAAGCAACATCTGAGTGCACTGGTTGACCCCAAACTTACACTTTAACTCCAGCCCAATCAGCTGTCAGAATTTTATCAAAAAATGAGACACATTGTAAGAAGGGAAAGCTTTATCCACATTACTTAATTAGATATGTTTTAATAAAGACATGACCTACTGCCTCTCTTCCCACCTGCAAGCACTATAATTGAAGTTTCTCAACAGAACAGCAAGCTATTTTTGTTCTCTTGCCATTTTTAAAAATTGAATACAATTCTGCAGGAACTTGAGAAGTGAAAAAGGAAAAGATGTCAATCCTAGTACTATGATAAATCTCTATTTTTTTTTTTGTGGATGCACAGTTAAACACTTAAAAACAGTAAACAAACAAAGGTAGCAGGTATTCTAGAGGTTCTGGTTCGCACCTTGATCTTTTCCTCTAGTAGGAATGTTTGTTGTGTAGAAGAGTTGAAAACCAACACACATTTGTTTGTTTAGCCTCATATGGGTACTCAGGGTCCTTAGCATCAAAACCATCTGGACTTTCACAAGCTGTAAACACATAATGCCTCTTACATCAATCTGTGTGTAAAGAAAAAAATTAAAATCATACACATAATTCAGTGATGGTTTTAGGTATTAATGTAGGTTTATGGATCCATTTGAACTGACAAAGCAACTCACATAAAAAATACCCTCTATATGAATATGAATTTTATCTAAATTGAGGCAAACATTTTGTAGTGTTTCTATTCCAGGAATAACTATCAGTGAATAACATTAAGAAAATGTAAAATGTTGCAAAATTCATCTTCCAACTTTGAAAATGATAAAGAAATTCCCAAAATTGACTTTCTTTACTAAATTCAACACAGGTTTGATAAATCCTTAGAACAACATGTTTGGAGTAAGAATGATTTGCAAAAACAAACAAAACAAAATGAATGAGCAACCTCATCCTAAAACTGAGAATATCTGCTGTTGCTTATAGTTGATATGCAGTGGACCTGAATAATGTATATGAAGGTACATCAGCAGAAAGAGTAAGGCAAAAACTAATGTCTCTAGTGTAAGAGGCTAATAAGTTTAATTCCAGACAGGCCTTAGTTTTATTTTTAGTGTTATTTGAGGAGACTAAAAGTCAATGGGTTTCAAAGAAAAAGTTTGAACTATTTACTGACATGCTACATGAAAGACAACGATGAGATCAAGACAAACAGAAAAGACATGTTATGAAAAGCCATGGGCAGGTTGATAATCTCAGCACGTTCAAGGGAAAACATCCCTCAGTCAGCAAGTGAAGATGTTTCAAATGAAGTGCTGTGAGACAGTGTGCCTCAGCACACTGCATCAAAAGGCTCAGCACAGAGCCAGCATTCACAGTCCATAGCCCACTTTAAGCAAAACAGTTCCTGGTAACTGAAATACTTCACTGACAGTAAGCTTAAAATTTCATGTGTAGAAGAACTGTCAAGACTTCCATCACATTTCTGAGTGTAAAACCTAATCTTATCCAGATGTACCAACAGATGAAAAAAATGTTTTTTCTACGGTTAAATAATTGCAACCGAACTTACTGACCTGTAAAGATCAGTGGAAAATAGAATATTACAGGTCAGAAAGTGACCTCAAGTCAGAATAAACAGGCTTAATGAAAAAAGTAATTATGAAACCTTAAAGCGTAGACTAGAAATTGTCCATGAGACAAAGGAAATTGTATTTTTAGTCTACTCTGCTCTGGAAAAGTTTCAACTCAAAATTACCTAATGTAATGTCACACTTCTAGACAGTGAACAGTGATCTAGAATCTGTACTCTGTGACAGCAAATAGCTGTTATTCCGTTTAGAGAACACACGACTGAAAGATGTAAAAGACCACTGCAAAGAGATTAAACTATTCTCCATTAAGCATTCTGGGTAGCTCAACGAGAAATATTATGTAATTATCACAAAGCCAACACATTTTAGGGTAATTTCTACAAGCAAGCATTAGAACACATACCTTACTCTGGATCCCTCATGTTCTAAAATTCAGTTAGATTATAGCAATATAATAATATCTTATTATTTCAAGAAGCGTACACTTAACTAGAGGTTAAGGACATAGAAATGTCCAAACATGGGCTGAAAGACTTTGTCATATCCTTCTGTACATTTAGTAGATCATTTTCTGATGTTCAAAATCTTATTTAAATTGTAATTTTTCCTTGACTATATAGCATTTTCAGCAGTCTCAGACAGAAAGTGAAATTTGAACTCATCAACAGTGCAGATTTTTTCCTCTCTCTTCTTCTCTATTACTCTCTTACAAAAGGCCTCTCAATTTTGATGAAATTATACTACTAATTTTGAAAAGTATACATTTCTTTTAACAACCTTATCCCTTGAAAAAAAAAATTAGGGCTTTTAAGTAATGTTTTCACTTCTTCACTCTCTAAAAACTGTAAGAAATTCAGGATTTCTTACTGGGTTTCAGTTTTATTTCATCTTTAGATCTACTTAGTCCAATTATAACATCAAATGGGCAGAAGCATTAAAGGCAGAGCTTATGTACAAAACCCAACAAGATAGGTATGAGGTGTGGCTGACTTTATCCTTCCCTGCTAACCTTGCTGCTCTCCATTTCTCATAAAAGATAAGCACTTATATTAGTGCACTACTGGAATTGATTTATTTCCAGTAATATCCCTGCTAAGTATTTCCCAGCATTACAAGAGGAAAGAAACACAGCTTCATCTAGAAGTAATGAAAACAGTGATACACCCCCAGTAATGAAGAGCAGTAATGCTACCTTTCAAAAGTAGTCAGCAGAAACCTATTGAAAGCACTGAACCATCCCTGCAAAATTTTCTGTCCCATGAAACAGCTGGATGCTTCCATGAGTTTATCTCAGAATAATGCTTTACAAAAGACAAAATATAACATAGAGTAAAACCAGCACCATTTCAAAGGGTTCTCCAACTCCAAGAACAACATAACACTGGTCTCTGTGCAGCAAAACACACAATAGGAATGTTGATACTCAATCCCTCAAGGGATAGCACAATTTATAACGTTAAACAAAGATACTAGTTCAGACTCTGAATGATTCAATCTATTTTATGGATTTGAGTAAAGAGTTATATGAATTCATATTTGTATATTGGTTATTTTGGATTATTTTGGGGAAGTCTAGACCTCCAAAATATATCCAGAAGATAATTATATCAGCTGTAAAAATCTAAATCAAATCCTAATCCAAAATCAACCTTCAGCAAAGCTAAAAACTGCTGTGTTACATTACTAGTCATTTTTCTTGGTAAAATACATGGTGCTGTCAGTATGACAGGTCAAAATAGGCATTCTTTTACTGACCTGCCTCCTGCCCGTGCTCCTAAGAAGCTGTACCTCACAAAGCAAAATAAAAGCAATCTTTCCAAATAACTGCAGTTAGAATTTTAACTAAATGAAACTGTCAGATGTTTTCCTTGCAATTATCTACCTTTTCATTCATCGTCTTTCTTGAACTTTGGGTTGTCAGCTACGAGTCCCTGGACTCATATTTCAATTGCTGTTTAGAGTAGAAACTTGTGGAAACTCACATTTTGGTGTTTGGTCTAGCCTCCTAGCTATGATTTGTTGTGAGAGGCCATCCTTCATTACCAAGGTTTCCCTTAGTGTGATGAGTTAGGATGCATGAGTCAAATAACTACATCCCAGTAATTCTTTAAAGCAACCTTGAGAATTCACACCTATGTACCATAATAGGAAGACATTGGTGTCAAGGTGGTCTCATCTTCTTTACCTATTTGTAAACTCTAAATGACAGTGGTGGGGTGACCCTGACTGCATGACAGGTGCCCAACAAGCTTTTCCATCACTCCCCCTCCTCATCTGGACAGGGGACAGTAAATATAACAAAAGACTCATGAGCCAAGCTAAGGAAGGGGGAGGTCACTCGTAACTACCATCACAGGAAAGACAGACTCAAAGAAATTATTTCATTTATTGCCAATGAAGTCACTGCAGGGTAACAAGAAAAAAACTAAACCTTCAAACAGCTTCCTCTCACTCTGTCCTTGTTCCTGGGCTGTCTCACTCCCACAATTTTCTCCACATCCTCCCATGACAATGGCACAGAGGGACAGAACAGGAGGATTACAGTCAGTTCATCACACCTCCTCTGATCCTTTCTCCTCAGCGGGAGAACTCCTCACACTCTTCCCCTGCTTCAGCATGGGGTGCATCCCACAGGAGACAATTCTCCATGAACTTCTCCAACATGACTCCTTCCCACATGAACTACTTTAACATGGCTTTCTTCCACAGGCTGCAATCCTTCAGGACCAGGCTGCTCCACCCTGAATTCCCTGTGGAGTCACAAATCCTGCAGGAGCCTGCTCCAGTGTGGGTCTCCCACAAGTCCACAGGTCCTGCCAGGAGACTGCACAAGCATGGGTCCCTCCACGGGCTGAAAGTAGATATTTGCCCCACCATGAACTTCCATGGGCTGCAGGGGCACAGCCGGACTCAATATGGGCTGCACCATGGGCTGCAGGGGAATCTCTGCTCTGGAGCACCTCCTGCCCCTCCTTCTGCACTGACCTTGGAGCCTGCAGGGCTGTTTTTTTCACATATTCTCACTCTGACTGCTGTTCTGCAACAGGGATTTCTCCCACTGTTTTTGAACAAGGTGTCAAAGGGGTACTATACTACTATTGCTGATGGCCTCAGCTTTGGTCAGTGACTCGAAAGGTTCCATTTGGCAACGTTCCAGCACCTTCTTACTGAAAGCTGTGCCTGTACTCACCAGTCTCGAGACTTTGCTCAAAACTCAAACCCAGTACAATGATTCTTATCTATAATTTCTATCAGATTAGCCATTGAGACCACAAAGGAGATAGCATTTATTTTTCCCTAGTGTACACTCCATTGTTTAGCACATTCACTGAAGCATAGAAGAATAGCAAACAGTTCAGCTTGCAAGACCTCAGGGCAAAGCAGGAGCTCTCTCTGTACTATGATTAGTTCTGATAATAGGCCATAGGCCTGGTACCCTGTCATTGTTAACACTGTTCAATGTTAAGCAACCTTTAAACATTACTAAAAAAGCAAAACAGTTTCAGCTAGAAGGCACAAAAGGTACTCTGTTGGTATCATTCTCTCATGACTATTTGTATTTTCTAGGCAGATTCCTGTGCTAGTTAAAGTAATAGGTTGCTTTCATTTATGGGATACATTCAACGGGAAACTATCAGCTTCTATCACAGAAAATGGTATCTTCTATCCATGGAAACATCTAACCCAGAGAGTATCTTTGTTATACTTGGAAAACCCTCTTTCCTTAACTCTCATATTACCACAGAGAAACATTAGAACAAGAGTGACCAATGCAGCATGTCAGGCCATGGTTTTCAGCATCCACACCAACACACTGTGACTCATAACTGAATGCCAGCTATGGAAAAGAGGGACTCCTTAGCCACCATGAAAATGTCCTGTGTCTCTGTCAGCTAGAGTCTTCAGGTTCTTACTGATGGGCTGTCCTACCAAGGTACTCTTGGGAAAGTAAAAGCTGCTTTTCTGTCACTGCATTTGAATGAAGACACAGTAATACCTATTTTTAGCACACAGCAAGAAGCAGCCACTTTTATCCACTACTATTATCCACTGTTTTGTCTTTGGAACTAAATACACTTGAAAAGAGACAAGTTTCATAGAATGAGTTAATCACATTGTACGACATTTCTATGCATTGATTTTTTTACCATGCATATTTTACCCATTTTTAATTCTGAATAGCATTTTTTACTAATTTTTGATGGATAGCATATATATGTCTATCATAGCATCATAACTGATACCATCTTAAAACATTTCAAAACATCAGTTGCAAAACTTCATGCTGTCACAATTCTTAAGAAAACTTTCTAAGAATAGCAGAAAAACTGAAGATTCATTTTCCATCTCTGAGCTAGACTCCACAGAGCACATAACACCCCTTTAAAAGAGACAGTAAGAATTACCAGCATTCCTTGACAACTTTCACTTTTGATAAATAGAAGAAAGATTAAATACTACAGCAGACAGTCAAAATTCTACTGCTAAGGATGGCACACACTGATGAAAGTGAGATCAGAAATTATTACAAAGACAAAAAAAAGATAAGAAATATGTAAAAGGGCATTACTAGTAATGTTAGAAAGGTTTATTAGATGAGATTTTATTATAGAAACAACTGAGAATAGCAAGTACATGAAGTTATATCTTCATAAATATATTAAATCTGTGCTGACTAGGCAGCTTTTAATTTTCTGTTGAATTGTGTGAGACTGCACAAACTATAAATACATACTTTCTCTCATGCTTGTCTAAGTGAAATAACAGATAGCCTCAGAAGTTATGACTGGCAGTGATTGTTAGGCTAATGTATGAAAAGTGGCATCCTTAAGCAGAAGATATATGGAGAAATGGAGGAAGAAGGCTCAGTGATTTGACCAAGGCGACATGTGATGAAGCAGTAAAGGTGAGTTAGATTTATAGCAGAGTCAAAAAAAAACCTTTGTTATGTATTTAAGCTGGATGCTCATTATATTTGTTTATCTTCTTACTAATCTTTAATTTGTTGGGTAAATGAAGATTTTTTAAAATTACTATATTACTATATGCCACATGCTATTATTACACCAAACAACATCTAAAATGAAGCAATTTGACCAAGTAAAAGCCTTGTCTTCGATTTTCTCATCAATATGTTTCTCTCACAGTCCTATCTTCTACAATTGTTTCAAATGTAAACAAAGTCCTGAAGTCAAGATGTACTTGAGCTGCTGTCTAGTCTTACAGATTCAGTAAAGCTTAAGAGACCACCAGGTATTTTGCTTCTATAGGATTTATGCAACTAAACTAACTCTAACTCTTTAGAGCTATTTCAAGCCCTAGCTGTTTCTGCTCTCTTCCAGAGCAGAATAATCTCAGTTTTCCCAGGGAGAGTGAGGACAAGTAGATTATTGAAGCCACTTAGGGACATTATCACCTTCTTCCCAAACAGGGTAATTCAACAGGATGATGGGCCTGTATTCCATCGCACCTCTAGCACGTCCTTTGAGAAAGAAGCAGAGATTACATTTTCTGTCAAATACACTTTATTGTAAGAGATAAGTGAGGGACGTGTTAGGCTGTTTGGAGGGTTCTGAAAGCAATATTACCCATTCAGTCAAAGATGGAAAACTTGACTCTCCAATGACCCTAATGCTTACTCTAATCAGTGCAATAATATTTGCCACAATTCACCTGCTAAATTATGAGGCAGAGCAATGAAAAGAACGAACTTCCTTAATGTCACTCAGGTGATTGGTCTATCCTGTAATTCCTGACACTAAAATGAACAGATTAAGTAGCAGGTAATGACACAGTAGCCAAATTCCAAACACTTACTGCCCATTTCAGCTGGATTGCTGAACCCCTCCCGAATCACACTTTTGCAATATATGCAATGTCCAAAGAATCACTGATTACAATTTCTGTTTTACCTGATATGCTACTATATGGTTGGGACTTTTTGTCCTAAAGGAAAAACAAAACCTTTAGCAAAATAATGAATCACTCATGCAGGAATTCTAGGGTCAATGTCCAAACAGATCTCAGATCCCTTTTCTCTACAAAACTATCTCCAGAGAAAATCCTCCCTAGTTACTAGTGGCACAAGGCCTATAAGATGCAGCTGAGCAGTGCCCATTTTGCCTGATAAATTTAGGATATATATATAGTATTTAACTCAAAAGGAAGCAGTAAGAAAACACTCGCATTATTGCTGTGTTTTCCACAGTGGCTAACCTGTGGCTAAAATAGGAATTTAACTCTCTGCAAAGCTGTATTTATACGCTTATTGGAAAAATAACTTTCAGATAATAGACTAAAAGAGCTCCATTGGGAATGAGACTATGTGAGTATAAAGAAGGCAAACAAATCATCAGTACCAAATGATGATACACCTGCACATTTAGTGAAAAAAAACCCTATTTTTCTAATGTTCTTTTGTATATATTTCAGGATCTATGATAGAAATAATTTTTCTAAAGCAATTGTATCAAACACATAAGATAAAGATCTTTATCAAAAACAGATAGTCTGTTTCTAGATATTTTTCGCACTACCTGCTAAGCACTAGCTTGCATCTCTAAGTCATATTCAATAATGCATTCCCATTTAGCATGCCTCTTGGCAGGCTGGCCAGACTTCTCCTTGGACAGCAACTCCTATACTACAGCTTGAAATCTTGTGATCTGTATTTTACACCGTTCCAATATACACTGCACACTTTGAGTTTATACACAACATGCCATCTTCCACAGGGACTTACATTTCCAGGCTGAGCAACAGAAGAACAGTACTGATTAGAGGAGATTGCAAAAAACAGTGGAGATTATATGCAGTGAAAGAAATACCAGAATCACAAGTTTTTCACTGCTGGAATCTTTTAACCTTCCCCTCCCCCAACACACCCAAGGAATTCTGTTGACTTTTGCTCACTAGAGATTCTGCCACTTCTAGCATCACACAGAAGATTGTTATTGAAATGTCAGAGAAGCTGATAAGAAAAACAGTAGTGAGAGCATAAGAGGCAGTAAGATTTTCACTGCTTCACACTCATATTCTATGTTCTATAGTAAAAGCACAAAAAAAACTTGAGGCAAAGTGATAGTTTGTGTGTAATTACATAGAGGAAATGAAATTTAGAGGCAATGGGTTATGCATTTTCATAGAAAGCACGGGGTTTGAGTTGGAAATAAGGGATATTTCTTATAGTTTTTGTTTAAAAGCCATAGAAAATAGGTTTAAGGGAGGTGAAACAATTGCAGTTTTTTAGTATTTTTAATCTGTCCAACTTTCTGTTAGGAAAATTAACACTACCCTAGAACACACCAAGAGAAGGCACAATAGTATTTTATTTTGGTGACGCTAAACTCTTTGATTCTACATCTGTGCTCCTCCTTACCATCTTTAACATCATCCCTACTAAATAATCTTTAGGGTCCCTTCTAATCCAAACCATTCCACTCCATGATGTTCATGGCTTGTTTTTTGGTTTTTTGGGGTTTTTTTTAGGTTTTTGTTTTGCTATTTGTTGGTTTTGTTTTGTTGTTGTTTTGGTTTTGTTTGTGTGTTTGGTTTTTTGTTTGGTTTTTTTGAGATGAGTACAATGATATTTGGATTCCATAACTGCATTCATAGGGTACTTCTACAGAACATGCTCACTGGGATAAAGAAAATGTCATCACCAAGTTTTATCATTCCTGGTGGCTGATTTCATAGATCTTAAATCACACTGAAGGAAGAATGTGAATCCTCAAACTTGTTTCCAGAAGCTGAGGGTGTGGGGGGGGCGCATGTCTTTCCTTTGACATTTGAAGACATAGCAACAGATTGCTCCCACCAAAACCCTACAAAAAAAATTATTTGCTTAAATGATCTTGACCACTAAACTCCACTAAGAAAACCCAAGAGCAACAAGCCTCACAGTACACGTGGATATAACTATGCATTTGGGTAGCAATATTAAAACCAGCAGTCCTAACACTAAATATAAAATTTAAGGATGAAGGGACATTTGCAGTGCAGAGAGTGAGAATTCATAAGGGTGTTCCTATAGTTTCTGTATGTGGGTGTATATGGGGGAAGTGTGTTTTATTTAAATGCCTACTGACAGTGAAAATGTAGCAAAAACATTTACATGTGCTTTTGGAAATGTTTTTCTTAATTTATAATTATTTTCAAGCTAAGCAAATGCTTAGGACTGCATTCAATCCCAAGGGAATAATGTAAGCACTACCTCCTGCTTATCCTTCACAGTTATGTGAAAGAGTATTTATTCCTGTATGAGGCAGATAGTAGAACCAATCCAACACTTTACCAGAAGGATGGTTGGTTGCAAATATTTGCTTTCCCGGCTGAAAAGCTAAAATACAGGTGTTCTAAGAAAACAACTGGTGCCTAACATCAGGCTTAGTTTTAGAAATTAAGCCCTTCAGGTTTTCAGTCACTGTTGGTTTATTTTAGTGCTATGTATACAATATGTGTACATGTAACAAACAATAATCTCAAATTGAGGAACTTCTACTTGGTTTTATTTACTGCTAATTAATGCAGTAAGGCAAGTGAGGCATGGGACAAAAAAAAGAATGCTATCAAGCAAAATCTTGGATGTCAGGGTAATGTACACAAAGGTTTCCCTCAAATGCTTTGTTCTTCTTCCTGCTTTTCTCTTCCCACACTTTGCTTTATTCCCCTTTTCTCAGATGTTCTTTGCTCCTTCAGGTTTACCTGCAGCTCTTTCTTAGCAACCTTGCTGAAGCCACAGCCCTTCAAGGCTGCTCCTGCTCCACGTGGTCCCTCCTTCCAAGAGCATGTCTACAGTCAGATGCTCCCACACCCTCAGCTGCCACTTTCTTTCCTAGATATTTTTCTGCAGTGATACCAGCACAGCAGATAACACTGTGGTTATTTTTGTGCCACCAAAGCAACATTTACATGTTGTTATTTACTTAAAGGAGCAGGATAAATCCTGTGTTCTGTTTTCTCCCTGGTGGATTGCAACTGTTGCTACCACCAGGAAAGATGAGAGACTGCTGGAATGACCAGTCCACATTTCTTGAGATGTTTTGCACTGAAGAACTTCAAAAAATCAAAAGCATCTCAACATATCGTTGTGGATTTACTGAAAGAAGTGCAAAATGGATTTCTACAAGTGAAACCAGAGTGGTGACAGAAAGACACTTTTCAGAGCTATAGGGAACCCAAAGACCATATGGCTTAGCAAGAAGATTGAGGGAACAGAATATGATACCACTCTAGCTTTTACTCAGTAAGGTTATTGCCAGTTTCCAACAGAATCTAAGTCCAAATTTACAAAAAAAAAAAAAAAAAGAAAAAAAAAAAATAGAAAAAAGAAAAAAAAGAAAAAAAGAATTTCCAGACATTCAAAACTATTCATTTGATGCAAATTGTCCCTCTGAAAAGACACTGTGTACCTAGATATTTCCAGGTTGGGGGGGAACAGAATCAATAAAAATGCCTATTAAATGCTGTATGCGCATTTTGTAATCAAAAATGTGCATATGTTGTGACAAACCAGTGATGACACTCGTGGGCTTTGTAGCTAGCAGTGTCTTTGGGGTCTTTTGCATTAATCCCAGGATTCCAGCTAAACTGCGACCCATAGTTCATGTGCTATTGAAATCTTTTCACAACCAGCAATTCTCAGGATTTTAAATTGGAATAGGGGAAGAGGGGACCTATTCAAAATTCATACACACATGTTTTCCTTTATGTTTGTCAAGAGATTTCAAAATGGCTTTTGCTAACTGAAATAACAGCTAGAAATACACTTGACATTTCACTTATTTTTGAGTATTTTTAACCTCAGTGCAAATGTTTCATCTCTTACATTATCTTGTATACTGGGATGCAGTTCATGAAAAATTTATCTTCCATGTGGCATCCAATATTTGGAGATTATACCACCTGGAATCTATTTATTCAAACACACCTGGTGCTGTCCTCTCTTTTTAGACTGTATTACAACTTAGCCTTGCCACTACCATGAATCATAATTTCTGGGCTGTAGAGAAGCCTGTTTACTTCTTTCCCAATAAGTTACATACATTTTGGAAAATGACTGAAAATATAGTAATGCCCAGTGCCATTCTACTGGAGTTTCTCTACCAGTTTCAAGAGTGATTTTGTTTTTATTTTGTAATTTTTTGTGTTTGTTTCAGAAATGCCAGCAAGGAGAAAAGGACTAGGCACTCTTAGTATCAGAAGCCAAACTTTGGTTACCCCTGAGCATATTTATTACTTTGTTTTCTGTTTAATTTCACTGTTTCCAAACAATTCCTCATCAGTGCATTCCCAGAAGAAATCACAAGCCCTGAAATGAGGGATTTTTTTCTACAATTACATGACAGAAGGTACTTAAAACTCTGTGCACCTTAATGCAAATCTTACTCTGGCAGTTCATAGAAATTCCCTCTGCTAGGGCCTGAACATCAAAAGAAATATTTTATATGAGTTCATAGTAATTCTTCACATGAATCAAATTATTGTTTGGAAGTCAAATACCATAAAAATTGCAATTACTATATTTTGCAATGACTATAATGTACATCATTAGAAGCAACATTAATCAGTTTCATCTTTGCCCTTCATTTCACAATGGAAAACAATCTGTGATTCTTTTCCAATATTCTGGCATTGCAAAGATGACGTTACAATATTTTATCAGCCTACTTTTGCCGAGCCAATTGTTTTTTCAGATCACTGGGTAAAGAAGGAAGTTTATTTCAAAACTGTTAGATATTTAGTATAAAATAAGAGTCCAAGGGATAAAAATGCCCTCACTGCTACTGTCCAAAAATAAGCCTTTTACACATTTCTTTTTAATCATTCTCTCTATAATTTGCTTCTATTTGTTATGCTGTCTCGCTGATATTGGTTTGCCTTGAAAAGAATTTTAAAATCTTGACATTTCTGTACCTTTTTTATTCATGAAGAATTAACAAGATGTAATAGGAGTTTCTCGATCATCCAACTTGAAGCAAGTACAGGGTTATTCCCTTAATGATCTGTATGGGGGGCGGTTTCCCTCTCCTCTCTGTATAAATAATGGAGTTCCAAAGCAATTTGTGAGAACATTTCAAAGTTAGTTATTTGGGACTAGCCTTCCCAAAATACCTCTGTCCTTATTTATCTGCTATTTCTATAACTTTAAGTAAAAACAAGCCCAAAAGAAGTTTATTAAAAAAATAGTGGCAATCAAGATTCCAGCAGACCACACACTACACCAGTCTCCAGCACTCACCTACAATGTCACCAAACTCAACACCAACCTACAGCATTTTAGTATCTGTTTTCTCAGTGTGTCTGACTCTCATATGATTCAAGCATGCTGAGTTACCAAAACTTAAAGCACCCAGAGTTCCATGGTTACTGCTCCCACCAGACTCCACAAGTCTGACCATGTCTTCCTTACTTGGCCCTCGCAGATCTACTGGATCTTCCCTGGTCAGCTTCCTCCTTGCCTGTATCCAAGATGCTCACAAGAGACCTGGACTCTAAAGGTGTCTTTGCACAAGAAGTGTGTTCAAGTGCACACTAAAGGTTAATGCTTGTGACACTGACACTTGCTCTAATTCTCCAGAAAGAGGCTTGATCTACTTTTTCTTCTTGATGAAGTTGTCTATAGCAGATGCCCATCAAAATGCGACACTTGCTGATCTTGTCCATGCTCTTAAATTCCCAAACAGCTCCTCATCTTTCCTGAGACACAACTACAGGCTCCGCACTGGACAAAGCACATCTCCTCTTCCTTCCCATCCTGATCCTCTCAGCAGAATGCACACCTCCAAAGTAGCCCTCTAATTATGTAACCTATCCTTTAGTACTTTGTGATTCCAAAGAGATCATAGCTCTGAAGCTGCACATCAACTTCTCATTCCTCCTGTGAGATTCCCATGCTGCAGGCATTCATGCACAGCATAAATGAAGCTTAATAAAGGAAAACACAAACTTCTTGCATTTAGAATAGAACAACCTGTGCAACAGGACTCTCTGGAGAGAAAGAAGCATAACAGCAATACATCCTTGTTACAAAGATGACCTAAACCATACCAAGCTACGTGCAGCAATAGAGCTGGAGGTCAGTAAGTTAACACAAGTGATTATTGCCCTCCATTCTGTATCTTCGGGACTACATCTTCAATACTGTGCTTTAATTTTGAGCTTCCAAGTATAAGAAAGATCCTGTAATGCCAGAATGGACAACCATTCCTGGAAATTCAGAAAGGGTCAGCAAGATATCTGGGGTACCGGAGAACGCAATGTGCCAGAACATGCTGAGATAACTGGCTTAGTTCTATTCCTAAAAAAATAAATCTAATGTGTGATCTTACTGCCACAATGAACTACTTAGTGAGAGGGTAAAGACAGATCCTCCAGAACTATCAGGAAGTACACAGAGCCAGGGTGAGAGGCAATAGGCAAAAAATGCTTGAAGGAAAATTCTTATTAGATATAGGGGAAAAACACTTTCAACTGACAGTGACCAAATACTGAAACAGGTGCCCAGAGAAGCTGAGGAATTTACAATTTTGGACATGTTCACAATTTAACTGAACAAGCTTCAAGAACTTCCTCATCCCAACTAAACTGGTTCTGCTTCAAGTGTGCAGGAAGACAAAACAACCTCCAGATGCCCCTTCCAACCTAAATTATTCTTGGATGATATCACTATTGAGGTCACTAAAACACATCAGATAGAAAAATTATTTTTTCTCCTTTTTAGTTTTGTGAAAAGTGTTGGATTTCCTTCGTACAAAAGAGTGAAAAAGACACCCAAATTTCCTGAAGTTCCAATGCAAAGACAAACAATGCTGCATTAATTCCTCATCTGTCAAAATATGAAAAGAAGTAAAAAAAAATCAGGAGCTAAAACCTAGACAATATTAGGTGACGATATTTCATTGGAATATTGGAATACCTTTTGTGTATTTCTAAAAAAAAAGAGGTGACTGGGAAATTCTCAGTGTAGCATTTCTTCCTCAGGATTTTTGTTTCCTTAAAGTTAAAAAAAGTGGCAATAATGATAATGACAATTACAATGTCTAGTTTAACATTTTTTCTTTTTTTTAAGAGTGTAAAATCGTTGAGATATTTACCTATTTGGCAAGCAGTCACAAGATATTATACATCCTGACAGACCTCAAAGCACTTCACAACTCTATAATAATAGACTAATTCCATTTACTACTGAAGTGCAGCCAACTATGAGACAGAACACAGCAGTGGTTTAACAGCACAGATGAACACTGTCAGCCCTTTAGATTAGTAGGTAGATGTAAATTTCTCATCCATTTAAAAACCATAGGGTGCTTTGAGACAGAGTAGAATAAGCCAAACTTCTAAGTAGCAAAGAAACCAGAAGTAATACCACTGTTCTTTTGGAGAGATATTCCTTTTTTGATTTTTACATTCTCATTCTCTTTTGGGTTTTGTTTTTTTGTTTGGTTGGTTTTTTAATGGAGAAACATCAGAATGCCTTATCTGGGGTAGCTAAAAGCCCTATTCCAAATTAATACCGAATTTGACCTGAGTCTAGAAAAAAATAATTTCATCTGTGGAACTCATACAAATGTCTCCTTTGATGGCCTGCAGTTAAATCCTGACTCACAATAAACTAAACTACTGAGTTTGTTCTGATCCCAGCTCAGAAATGCTTTACTTTTCCACAATGCTTGTTCAAGTCCCCAAGTAAAGCTTAATGACATACTCTTGATATTTAAACATACAGGGCTCAATCTGTTGCTTAAATATAAATGTCTAATGCTATTTATCATGCTCCAGGATTATGTGAGACATTGTCAGGAGTCTGGCAGATATAACAGGATCTATGGGAGACTCATGCCCATCTGGAAAGGCAGCTGGAGGCTAGATTTAGGCAACTAAATCGAGTCTCCACTGCAAATTTCAAAAGCATCAAGCTGGTGCTACACACGCCACTCTTCCTACAGTTTCAGCCTGTTTTATCTGGTGGTAACAATTATTATGGAAGTGCCAAAATAAATTTTTTTCTTGTTTTTAGAAACTGTAAAGTCTTCCTACAAGTGTTTCAGTTAAAAATTACAGATTGCACTGGCAAAGAAAGTGTCTGATTCTGTCTGGTTAGGAAGAGTGCCCTTAACTAATTAAATCACCAGAATCTGAGGTCGAATTATCATTAGCAAGACAGAGTTCTATAATTAGTAGGAATAGTTAATTATTGTACCTACATTTGTCATGTAACAGAGGTTATAAGCTTTAGTTGGTGAGCTAATCTGGCCAGTGTCACTGTTCAGAATCGAATGCAAAGAGACTGAAGACATGTAGTCATAAGGACCAATTCTTCAATTTTTTCACTCTGCATAGTTGAAGAATAATTGTAACAAATAGGAGAAATACAGTTAATAGTCTCTTATTTTGGACAGTTTAAAAGGTTCAAGAGTTAAATATTTCTAATCTGAGGTCAATAGGTACTGGAGAAGTATTAACAGTCAATTTTTCAGCCTTATAGCCTATGTCCTTAGGTCCCAATATGGTGTGAAGAATGAAAGAAAAAGTAGTTTATCTCTAATTTAGCTTGCTACAAAAGTATTTTTGCTTCCTTTTCTACATTTCAGAAGAGCTGAATTGTCTGAGTCATTCAGCATCTATTTCTCTCTGATTTTTTCCTTTCTACGTCCCCATTTTTCCCTTAATTTCAGCACATATTTAATGAACTCTGACATACTGATAGGAAGGTAAAGAGATCTACCTCCAGCTCCTACATAAATATATGAAAGAAAATAACGTTACAGAAAGGCCAAATGGCACAATATAAACTTCTTGCCATGGACTCATAATACAGTGAGTATATCATATGAACTATATCTATAAAAACTTCTTTTGGTATGTCAGACTTTAGATGTGACTTTTTTAATGTGGGTATGAAATAATTCCATACTTCTTTAATGTGCTAAAATAAGTCTTATAAGTTAGAGAGATGAAAATACAGATTTTACAATAATGTCTTTGAAATGGATTCGTAGATTGGATAAAAATTGGAAAACATGAAGTTGCCTTCATTCAGAAATTATTGTCAAATATTCACATAGCCACGAATCCTTAGGCAAACTACCTTAAAACTGTGGGGATTTCAATTTTTTTTTCATTTGTCAAAAGGTGATAAAACAACTGATTTTCCTTCCATAGGCCATCTTAATTGACTGCAGTTGTACAAGAATTCTTTTAAAAGGCTATCTCTTTACAAATTATATATGTGCTGAATAAAAATGTTGTCCAGTAAGTGATCTTCGATGCAGTTCCATCTGAGAAAGTTACATACGATTTTGATTTTTACTTTACTCTTAGATGGCCAAACAAACAAACCCCTCCCTCCCCAAAGTATATATACACAAGTGTATTTGGCCATTTTATACTAGGGTATATTAGCAACCAAAGATGATATCCATTCCCTTTGCAAACTCTTACCAAGCACCTCAGCATCACAGCACCTCAACTGTGCTATTTGAAAATGATAAGAACTATGATTTTAAGCTACTTTATTATCTTCAGATATTATTTGAAGTGCAAAATGTTTCAAACTGATAACAAATATAATTCAGCAACTATGAATGTTACCTCTCTTGTTCTTCAATTTCTCCTTTTCTTGTTTCTAGTAATAACATGCACAAACAAGTAACCTAAGATGCTTTCTGTAGAGGGCAACACATCACATTTTTAGGATGCAACACAGCATGAACTCAAAAACTCAGAGTATGTATTTTTGCTCTCAGATGTGAATGCTGTATCATTCTCTTTAAAACTGAGCACAGAAACATGGGCTAAATTTGATGTGGTGCAGAGAATGAAACAGCTAAACAAGTAAACCAAAACAACAATCTACCATCAAAGACAAATGTTCTGGTTTGGGTAAATTTTTAATTAAGATAGATTTCAGAAAGATCTCACTGCTGGAGCTGGACACCAGCAGAATACAGAGCGCTATAAAAAGTTCCAAATAAACTGCAAATTTTTTTCAGTAAAGACCTGCTGCTGCAGAACAGCAGGAGAGTTGATTGATACATTCACTGGTTCCCCTCGATGAAGTGTGCACTATTTATTGGGGCCACAAAACCTCTGTTTCCTAAGAATTTCAATCGTGTCACCAGATTTTATCCTCCTGCACAAACACAGAGTTACTCTTCCTATAGTCCATCTCAGTTCTGAAAGGGTTAAATAGTTTCTTAAAAAAAACTTAATGGTACTTTTTTAAATTGCTTATTGCAGTTTGTCTTCAGGTAAACAAAGTCACTGCCAATATTTTTTTTCATTTAGAAACTTATTCTTCTTCTCCAGAAACAGTGTATTAGATTATTTGGCCTACAAACTATTTATGCTGTGGTGTTTTTTCTTTTTTTGGAAATGAATTGAATGTTGTGGTTTTATTAGTATTAATTTGCAAGGCTTTTCCTTCTGGCTGCAGTATTAATGCAGAAAAGAAAGTGCTGCTTTGTGTATAAACAATTTTCAAGGTCTAAAATACATTTCAGAATTAGAGGAAAAAAATCTTTCTTTTTCACTTTAAAAAGATAGTTAAAATGTCTTTAAGCATAATTCTTTCTATGCTGGGCCATACCTGGCTTTTTGTTAAATTAATCATTAAATAATCATTATTTTTTATAACTCTGTGAGCATTCAAAATAACTAAAAAATTAATTGAAATGCAGCAGTCAGCCACTACGAGTTACATTGTAGCACTGCTTCACCAGTGATATTTTGGTATCTTTGAATTTTTTTGTTTGAACTCAGCATAAGATGCAAATTCAACTACAGTGCAAAGCAATACAAGAGAGATATAAGTATTATATACAAAAAAAGAAACATGCTTTTAATTGGAATTGGTTTCAACATTTTTAATGGTTGGGCATAGAACGAATTTACTGGGGTCAAGGGTGTGTGTGTTGTTTAAACCAATAAAGCCCACAACAAAGTCCAATTTGGTGCAAGCCCAAAAGCTAAACTTAGTTCCACCGTCAAAAGAACAGTGCAAATGGTCAAGCACAATGAAGCAGTACTAGAAGAACATAATCAATTCACTGAAGAGGTCTGGGCAGTCTATCAACTCTTGGTTTTTTAATTTACCAGGAACAAGCTAATGTAACCAGCTGGTGGTGGCAGTGCTGTTTTAATAGAAGAATCAAAGGATGAAGAATTCCTACAAACTCATCAGTGAATAGGTTGTGGAGACAGAGTTTCTCCAGGTTTTAAACAAGGTCTAAATGGTTGAGGCTTGAGGGGAACTGACAGTGTCAAAAACTCCACTGCATTTGTATACTCTATGCTAATCTCCAGTAAAGGATTATAATCTTCAGGGTTGTCAACTGATACCCTTCACTACACAAAAGTCATCATAAAAGAAGGATAATTACAGAACTATTGAATCTAATGGAAGAGAGAAAACTGGAAAGTGCACCAGTCTGTGGCTGTGATTAAAGGCAGTATCACTTGTTCATGTTGTGAGCATGAACAGAGGCCATCTCCTTCCTCTGCACCAAGCAGTCTGTTCTGCACACTCCAGTACTTCACAATCCTAAACACAGGATGTTCTTCTTTTTTCAGTCACAGAGAAACTATTGTGGAAAGACCTTTGATATGTGACATCTGTTTGGTCTATCTTTGCCTTCCCAAATTGGATAAAACCAGTCAAAATTTTCATTCTTGGGTACTGCTGAATTCAAACACCTTTTTTTTTAGCAGATTTCAAAATTAGCTGAAGTTTGATAAACACAAGCAAGGCAGAACATTAAATCTTCTCCATACAGGATCTGCTCTTACACACAGCTTCCAATATTCCAGCATTCCAAGGGAAATACCAACAAGGACAGCCATAATACACACTGCTGACACTCAAAAATGTGCTTTTCCACTTCAAAATCCAAAAATTCAACAGCTCTCAAAAGAGTTACCAGTGAAGACTAAAATTAGCCATAAAAGTTCATTCCATCACAGGCCTTTTCAAGTGTATTCTGAACTGAATTATTAGCAGATGGAATTTGAATTTCAGCATTTGTAAAATAATTCAGCCCTGTGAACAATGGGTTCTCTGCGGATTTCTTCAGTTTTTCTTATTAACCTCTGCCAGTAGAAGCAAAGAAAAAAATTCTTGCATCATCTGAAAGTTTTTCCTTTTTTATACACTTACTGCAGTGGTGACCATATGGTTACAGCCCTGTCCTTTTAATCTCTTTTTACTCTCCAGTGTTTGTGTGTGTTATTGAATAGCTGCCATACATCACCCCAGAGAAGGGCTGTGTTTCAGTTTTGGATAATGGATTTGCTGTACCATAATAGTTTTTTACAGTGATTTACCTTATCAGCAAAGCCCTTAAAGACTGATCCCTTCTGAAATTCAAGACTTTTACATGGTATCAGCTTGTTACATCCATTTCTACTGTTAATCTCTTCAGTTTAGTAGTTTTACTTAACGTAACTTGAAGAATGAAAGAAAGCTATTAAAATGTGATATTCGCTGTGTGGTGCCTACATGGAATAGAGATCCACTGTTCCACAGGTTTCACCGTATTCCCTTTTCAAACCATTCCCTATTGGCCAAATCCACAGAGGACTGTAAAGACCTTTTACATTTTCCTACAGCCTGACTACCAAGACTGTCTCCTGGAATCAAGAGACCCATTTTGAAGTTGGTCCCAGCTGCTTTGATATTTCCAATGAAAGCACTCAGCACAACAGCTGGTTTTACTCATGTTTCTGGTATTCCTTTTGCAGGTCTCCTAGGCAAGATGTACTGACTGAAGGGAAAGAAATGAAAAAAAAAAATTTTTTTTCTCTCAGAAAAGTATATAGGCATCCAAAGACAGAAGAGAAGATTTTACATATTGAGAAAGGGAGAAAAATTGACAACAAAAATATATCTGAGAATTCAGAGGTCACTGGATCCAACTTCTTCCTGCCAAGCAAACGTAGTCATAATTGTCAGAAGCTGCCAAGAACTGTGATAAGAATTATCCCTTTTCTCATAAAGTTAGCTATTTTCTAGCTAGACTATACAACTGCTTTTTAAAATACTCCACCAAAATGTATTCATGTCTAATTTCTCCGTTTACCTCTCTGCCAGCAATGGATTTTAATGGATTCTTCCTGCTCTGGCACTTACTTGTGTCTTCATGCATTTAGAGAAAATAAACACAGTCCCCTTTCACTTCTCATTTTTCTACATTAATTATGTCATCCTCTTCCAGATTTCCCTCATAAAGGAAGCCACTACTCCTCTGAGTATTGTAGATGCTATTGTTTACTGGAATTTGAAATCATCATCTGGATATGGAACAGATAAAAGAGACCTTTACAGTATAAATTTACGACTGAATTTTTATTTTCTCTACCTCTGCTGGACATTCCTCCTTCACTGGCCACAAGAACAATGTGTTGGACACACATTTTCTGACTCCTCCTGGGAAGAGTTTAAGATTCAATTGGGTGATCTTGTAATGATTGAGCCCCATTCAAGGAAGTGACAATTTTCAAAATTGCTGCTCTATCATACATGCTGGCATCAGCCATGAAAAGAAAAAGCAACAAAGAAAAACAAACAAAAAAGTAACAAATCAGACTGTAAGAAAACAGTAGAATTTGAAAACATTTTTACCTTTATAAACCATCAATAGTCATACTTAAGTATATAACTTTAATGCTGACTGCTGGGAAAGTATGTCTGGACTTCTCTGTACGTCAAGCAATGTATTCATACTTCAGATGGCAAAGTAATCTTTGCCTGCCTCTACAATAAGTGAATAATAATCTGATAAATGAAAAAGAAGTATTGGATAACAATTACCTGACATAGCTAATATTCAAAAGATTACTCTAAGAATATTAAAAATATCCCTAAATGAGGATTCTTTTAAATTGCATTATAAAAATTGTATTGTACTACAAAATAGAAGTTCTAGTCAGCAAAGAGAGGAAACTTGGTCAGCTATGGTAACCTACAGCCAATATAGGTTGCAAGAGAAAAAGCACATGATTCAAAAATTAGAGATATGTGAAACTCTAGAATGCTGCTCTTTAGGTCTATTTTGGCTGAAGGAAGGTATTTTTAGATGTTTTTCTGAAATGTCTTTTAGGGTAGTATGAACATCCCTAATGGACAGCTATTTGAATAAGATGACCATCAAAGCAGCATATCACAAATAACACAAGGTTCATTTTCTTGTCTGTGCAGACAAAACAAAAAGTGAAAACTAGAAATGCATTTATGTAAAATTTGACCCAATTACAAAACCTCCACCACAGTTAAGCACCTCTGACATAAACTGGCTGGGAAAGCTTGAAGCCATGCTTTACCTATCTCCAGAGCTCCTAATAAAACAACTTTTAAAGCAAAGGAGCCCCTTGAAGGAGAAAACAAATACAATCTCAAGCAAACAATCATAAGTAATCACAATAAAAAAAGAGAATATTTATGAGTTTTCTCAAACTCCTTCCTCAAATGTGTTAATAGAGTCAGATTTCTTGATCCCTGTTCTTCATAAGTTCATGGTTTTATTAACAAAACGATGACACTGAAGGCAGATTCAAACCCAGCAAGACAAGCCTTTAAGTACAACTTTAATCTGATCGTGTAAGGGCTTCTTATCATGTAAATGCCCAGCTGAGCATCTGTTCTTTGCACACCTCACATGTATTACACCATGGAAAAGGGCAGTCCCTCCTCTCTAGTCTGCATGGGACACAGCAAGAAAAAAGGTGCAGGAGGCCACTGGGAAGCCGCCAGTTCTCTGCCATTGCAGCATCAGTTTTCCTTTGAAAAACAGGGTTTTTAGTATGTTCCAGTTCTGCTTGGAAAAGGGAGGATGGCATGAGCATTTCTCTGATCACATCTTTCAAGTGAAAGACAAAGTGAGATGGGCAAAGAAGGCTGCAGGTGATCTGAAAATGAAAGTAAGGGGAATTCACTTCCTCAACCTGTAAATGGCATAAAATAACACTTTTATTGTTCTCTGGTTAAAACCAAAGGAACTGAGCAGTCAGGGGCTCCATTTTTGCCATTTTATGCATTCAGATGGTCTTTCAACTGTAGTACTTGTTTTCAGAGCCACAAGAAACTATTAAAACACAACAAAGATATTTCAAAGTATATACAGTGATTGTAATCATTTACAACTTCTCATTTTCCCTGTACTTTTTTTCCTCTTTCAGTAAAAAGAGCTATCAGCAAAACATGTATTTTTTAAAACTGCAACTTGTCATCAGATTTTATATATATCACTGATGTGTTTCTTTGCCTGATGTTTGATAAATTAAGGGGTGCTGATCCCAGAAAGAAGCCTTTTCGGAGAAATAATATTCAGTAGGATGATCTGAAACTACATTAACAGCTTTGACAGAGAGCAATATACTCCATGATATACTCCTGCTTGTTCAGAAGCAAAATCATGTCTCATTTTAATTTTGAAAATAAGATGCACTGCTTTTCCTTTTGTAACTCCTTTCCAGTTGCATAACCAAGTACCTTCACAGCACTGAACAGTTTCAATATGGTCCAACAGGCACAGAGAAGTAAAAAAACCTCAGGGAGCAGCATATCTACACTGGAGCCTTTTGCAGGCACATTTCCAGACTGCTTGTTGTCCAAAGCCTGGTTTGGATTTCTCATGTGCTAACAGGATTTCCTTCCTGACCTTGAAACTACTCCTGACTGAGAAGCAACCACGGTAAATTTTGGGTGACAGAGAACCACCCTTCCCAGCAGTACTAGGCCAATGCCTCAGATCATTTGGAGAGTGAAACGCCAATACAGTTATAGCCTCATCATCTTCCTGCTGCTGTTCTAAAACTTTGCCAGCCACTGACACAAATCAAGATATTTCTCGCGGTTCTTCAAAGCTGTTTAATGAGTGATGGAAGTTGATAATAGAAATAATTGTTATGTATCCTGCTCCAAAACTGACAGAAGAAACACCTACCAGAAATAAAGAGATATAGAAGAAGGTTGTTTAACTGTGCACAACTATCATCTTCCTTTCAGCGTAATAATGGTTGTGTATCTCTATAATTAAAGATAATTATAGACCATAAAATTTGTACAGCAATTAACCAAAAACAAGATGATGCTCTGTGCTGCCAAGACAAAGACATCCATCACTGAAGTTTCTCCCTGTTGTATTTGGAATTTCCCCCATTCTATTTCTGTTGCCTTCAGCATTACAGTATATCTGTAACTCAAAAAAAATTCCTTGATTTTCAAAGTGCCATGTTAAATCTGAGTTGCTCCATTATTTTAACCTTAATGGAATAATGAAATGAGACTTTTATAATTATGCTTTAGCCAAAGAAGCACATTTATCTCTAATACCAAGAATGTGTTGAATGTACGTCCTGTAATAATAAATACTATAATCCTTACAGATATGCTCTTCACTAATGCCATTGCAGATACTCTCACTATTAACTCTACATGCCTAATCCCTTTCTGAATACCTGATTTCTGTAATTTCTATAATTATATAGATTACTCAGGCTAGCTATGCACCAAATATAATGGTATTTCCTTCTTAATGCTAGTTCTCCATTCACTTTAACATCCATTAATAGCATGGAACATTTATTTCTTGTGATGTGAGATTTTCAAGAGACATTTTGGATATATTCCACTGAGGGAAAAAAAACCCCAGACTTACTATCAAGGTTTTCCATGTAGTGACAAGAACATGTACAAATTAGATTACTATTTAACAAGGAATAATTCAGAGCCCTGAATATCTGCTCTATGTTAAATACCTGTACCTATACATACTGTACATCTGCAGAGATAAAATATAAAGCCCAAAGTACCAAAAGAAATATTTCAGAAAGGAACAAAAGATGCAAGCACAAAAACTGTATTGCCACTCTAATTTCTATGTATTTTTTTAATAACATTTAATGCAATTTGCCTTTTTTTCTTTTTTTTTTTTAATCTAAAATGTGGATTTCCTTTATATTTGGTTGAAAAGTAAAAGCAGAATATCATGAAGTGAGGCTAGAAGATCAACAGTTACCCTATCTTCTCTTTGTATTGATGGTTAAAATCCAGGACCTACAACTGGTTTTCATGTAATTAAACAACACTTCTACTGTATAACATAACCACAGATATGCGTGCAACTGTCTTCATGGGTTTCAATTTGGAATCATATTCATTTTTCTTTGGCAGGAAGCATTAGGAATTTCTCATTTTCTCTAGGGCTGTTTGGCCTAATTTCAAAGGATTTTTTGGATGCACTGTCATCATGAAAGTGCGTTATTTATATTTAAATTTCCAGCCCCTCCATGGAGAATGCTACTGAACATTTCATTCATTCCATTTTCACTGGAAAAGTGCACACTGCCTGTGTTTCTTCTCTACGACTGGAAAGGAAAAAGGACATTTTGTTAGTGATTTATCTATTTTCTTTACAGATTGGTTGAACAACTTTTATCTAATGGGTCAGTCAATATTTTCTATTCCTGATATTTGTGGGCCTCCCCTCATGTACACAAGACTGAATCCATAAGATCTTACGGCACTGCATCCTCATTGAAATAATAAGAGCAGGAAGAATTCTAATCTCAGTGCAGGAATTATTCATTAACATCCCATGGCTACTTTGTTAAAGTAAACCTGTTTCTCCTTTGTTTCTAACTTTTTCACAACAGCACTTATTTGAAGGGATGAGAAATACCAGTGAAGCACATTAGCAAACTGAGTGCGCAAAAATAGACTTTTGGTGACATGTTTGCCCATTCTGACTACCGGAAGAAGTCAGTGGATTAAGTTAATCAAAACAATTTTAAGGGAATAAAATTCCATTTGTTTTCACTTTGCCTGGAGAAAGGAAGAGAAAATGCTAAGTTTATGTTGAAATGGTGCAACCTGGTCATTCTCACTATTTTTTTTCAAGATGAAGGATGAAAAGGGTCACTCATTTCACACTGCTATCTCTTGAACTTCTCAAAAATAAAACAAATGTGGCTGCAGTCCAAGAAGCTCAAGCAGTCATCCAAGAAACTGACAGCATCTTTCAGGAATGAAAAATGACTGTCAGCATGAGAGACAGTTCTTAGTTTGCCTGTCATTATTTACTTCTAAGGTCTGACTAGTCTGGGGAGATGTCAAGGGAGCAGCTGTCAGACTGAAGGCAAAAGAATTGGGAAAACAACCTAAACTTATATTTGAATCATGATTGATCATAACCTGTACTATGCAATCAGATAAGTATAATGAGGAGGCAAAACAAAAAAGGTGTTGTGCTCTCTCAATTAAAATATTAGCAGTAGTATGAACTGATAGTTTAATTTATAGCTGCTCAGAAATATTCTACAGAAATGAAATCTCACTGAAAAATAATGGTTTGCTGAATTTAAAGTCTCTTAAAGTATATAAGAAACAATTAAAAAAACCTTATTTACATTTGTAACTGGTTTGATTTTCTGCACTTTTTGTCAAAGAGGAGCAAAGCACGAGAATTACTTGAAACACACTTATCAAATTTTCATTTTTCTCTACAATGCATCTCAAAGTATCTAATAAATAATCAGTAAGCATAACATTCATTTTTAAAGCCGAGGGAAGTAAGGGACTCATGTAACAAACATCACAAACCCACTAACAAAATCCACTGGTGAGCTGAGAAAGTGTTAAGATCTTCTAGTTCACAGTCTGGGAGTGGACCTCACCTTTTATTCCAATTGTCTGTGTCTGAGTTAATGGTTAATTATGTATCACTTCCTTCTGAGTGGAGCTGACTTCAGTTTATCAACTTAGTTGATTTCTGCCATCTAAAACTGATTAAGCTTCTGTTATCTAGGATTTTAATCTGATGGCTAATTCAAATAGTACACAGATCAAGAACTTTGTATTCCTAAAATAAATCTGGCATATCAGAAATTTGGTTTTGGAACATACACAAAATACATTCAGACATTTTGAAAAAGATCTTTAGAGCCATGACATAACTGTTGAATGCTGCTTTTTCAGCATAATAATCTTGATGGGTTTGTATTTGAAAACTTTCTGCACCACTGAAGAAATTTAAGTAAAGTAGAATTATTCATTTGCAAACATCATGATTTCTTTTTTCATTGCATTAGCAAAACATGAATATTTCAAAGAGAAAATGAAAATGTCTCTTGAAATTAAGTGTAGATATCTCAAAGCTTTACATTAAAAGCTAAATTAAGAAATAAAAAAATTGTAAAAATATACATTATGATTTACCTGTTCCTGTATCTTACTACCTACCATTATTCTAACTGCTACTCTTTGCTGCATCAAGGTTTCTCTCTCTCTCTAAAGGAGTGTACATCCCTTTCTTTTTCTTGTTTCACAAGAGCATATGCAGGGTACATAACCAGAATGTCAGATAATTTTTCACCTTGTAAAGGTGATATAAGGGTGATGCAGCTTTATTGATACACTGCAGACCTTACTGAGCATGTGTAAAGATAATAGGTTGATTATTCACAAAATCTGTTAAATTGCTGTTATGAATAGTAAGTTGTGCTGGGTTTGGCTGGGGTGGAGTTTATTTTCTAGTGGTATGTTCTGATAGTATGGGGCTGGTTTAGATTTCTGTAATGTAAGAATAGCTTGTTATTACCAGAACCAGTTTGTTATTGCCAGGACTATGCTGAGCTTTCACAGTTTCACTGAAATAAGCCAGTAGCCACCAGTTTTTGGTTCTTTCAGGAATTATTTTTGAAATCATAAGATTATATAGATAGCATTGAATAGATATTCTATCAGCAGAAAAGCAGTACTATTGTTTTCACTTAGTTTCAATGGCAGATTTTGGTGTAACTTTGAAGGTTCTCTTACAACTGGCCTGCAACAGATTAACACTGGCTCACAAGTACCAAACAAGGAAAAGAAATATTTCATGTCCAGACAGCTTATCAATGATACAACCAACAAACAGCTACTCTCAGTATTGTTCTAACCATTAAATACTGTCATCTCTATCAGATTAGTCTTGGTGGCATAATCAACATTAAAGCAAGTAATTCATCTGGCAAATGCATCAGGATAAATCACTTGGAATGTATCAGAAATGAAAAATGATCTCAGAAAATCTAACTGACTGTTCCCAGGGATTAAAATATATTAGAAAGCATCCTAATTCTTAGGTATTAATGCTGATATTACATTTCCTGAGTGCTTCAGGATCCACAGTAAAAGGAATCATGCCTACCACTGTAAGCTTTCAGAAAGACAAAGTAAAAACAAATGAGAAGTCACTTAACTTCTTTTCCTTAAAACCTTTGAGTGCAAAGCATTCCATGTACACAGTTTACCAGGGGCCTGGGAAGAATCTGTCTCCCCCAAGTCTGACAGCCATTCAAAAAACCATACATTGCTGAAACTGTTCTCTACTTATTTATTCTGCTTCATTTTATAATGAAAACTCTGATTTGCAAATAGTATCTGGTTTTTGCTTTTCTTGTATTGCCTTTATCTCTGATCTTTCAGTGAGGCTTTTACTGACATTACCCCTTTCCATTTTACTCTCCTTGACCTAAAAAGTAGCATAAATGCCAGAATTGTTGGGGAAGATGAAACAGGACAGCCTTATAATTATGCTTGGCAAAAAGACTGTAATGATATGAAGCCTATAAGCGAAGTAGAAATGAGAGCCAGCTTTGATATCTAAGATGCAAAAGCCAGTTACTGAATAACTAGAACAGACAGTGGCATGGCTGGCCAAAGAAGAATCCCTATGATTAAACAATACCCTAAGAAAGTAAAGAATGCTGGAAGTCCAAAGGTCAGAGAGACTCTGCTAATGCGGCAGGGAAGAAAAAAGCTTTTGGAAGTAGATTTTAAGGTTTAAAATTTAACAAATATGGTAATGTAGTAACTCTTATAGGCTATATGTAAATTCTATAGGATTTGTGTCTTGTGCTGGTCGGTTACTGTGAATCAGAATATTCAAGACAGAAAAAGATATAATGTATTGAAACAAGAATTTAGCTCTCCTGCTCTTGTCCACTTGCTCTCTTTATTTCTCTGGGGCTTGCTCTTAGCTGTGGCTGGCAGGTTGAGTACGCCCCATCTTTTGTTACCCACGACCCTTGTAATAAAACTGCATGTTCTAAGAGGAGTCTGGACTTTAGAGATTCCTCGTTACCATCCCGCAACCTTGCCAACATTCCTACAGTTTGCAATCAGTGAAAAAACTGTTCTTATGAGTGTAGAAGCTACACACTATGCAGCACAGGAGAAAAGCTCTCAAGAGGGACAAATTAAGTTTTATGGATTTTTCCCTACAGTAACAAACAAGACTTGCACCTGATCTGTGAAAAATCAGGCTCCTCTTCAACAGCCTCCGTCTGAGAAACTAAAGTTCTTCTAAGGGTAAGGCTCTGGAGCTCAGCAAGTCTTATCCGGGAAGAAACTCTACTGTCAGTTCTTCCTTCAATTTTTCATTTCCAAAGTAGTATTATCCCTCTTGGTAAAAACAAAACACAAGGAAAAACTGCAAGGCATTTGTCATACACTATTTCTTCAGAGCCATACAGCATGTTTTACAAAAAGTCTTTGTTACTATATCCTTTCTTGCTGTATTCTTCAAGCTTTCAATTGAAATTTTATTTCTGCAATCTTTTGTAAACATTATTTCCAAAAATTTATTATTTTTGTGAAGGTCCTCTACACACACCCAGATCCAAAAATTCAAGAGATGGGACAGCCTAATTTATCAGTGCATATAATGAGCCCATTATTCCTGTAGGATTAATCCATGAATTTTCTAATTTGTCAATACATTGACAGATGGCAATTCTTCCCCTCTAAATACATTTAATTACTTCATCCATCCCATTCATCAGGTTTCTTTGAACCTTCCTGTAAACTTCTCTGGGTTTGCAGCCGCTTAATTCAACTTTGACTTTCTATATATATTGAGGGATGGGAACCCCAATACAAAATCAGGATGTCCCATCTGCAGTCCTTCCTGGTCTTAAATGCCAACAGAATTACCAACTGTGAGCTGCACAATCATAGAATCATTTAGACTGGAAAAGTCCAACTGCAATGAGCCCACTGAGCCACATTTACGTTCAACAAATGCTGAATTTGGTAGTTTATGGATAAGCATGCATAGCCTATTACATGTTCAAAAAGAACATGTGAATGCTTTTGAAGGTGTTTTCTGGGGGTTTATTCTATGTGAAGTAATCACTTTCTGTATTTTAGCAGCAAAAGAATGCACAGGACAACACACAGCAAAAGGTAAATCCTATAATGCCATCATGGAAAGAAGCACAATGTCTTCTTTGGACAATATCAAGTATCTGATAGTGTTTAACTAATAACTATCATGTGCGAGGTAATACACAAAATAGGAATAACTGCCACCAAAGACAGGGAGCTAACACTCCATAAAGCATGTCTGATTTGTTCCATAAAGATTAAATATTTTTCAGGAATGTGTTGTTGGGTTTTGTTTTCTAAAAAGAGCAAGTATAGCATAGATGTAAACATCAATTACTCCATCCAAACAGAACAAAAGGTTAAAAAGGTTACCTTTTTTTGAAAACACTGTTGCTGCTCATATTTCTGATCTCTTTTCCATGTCTCTGGCTAAATGCTTCTATGGAAGTTTGAAAGGTGGCACAAAATGGACTAATAAACTGAAAGGGAAACAAAAGGTGTTTTCTTTTATATTTACTATTTTTCATATGGGAAATATAAATTAGGTATTCACCAGTTTTACACCACTATTTTTACCAATTGTTTTACTAAGATATTAGCATTAAAAATATGTACAGTAAGTGGAGCATGAAACATGGGCATTTATCCAAGTTAACAACATTTGAAATAGAAAATCATCTAAGTACTTCCTAATAGAGATGCCAGGAGTATGAAGCTTGTGTAAAATCCCATCCCATGTGCTTAATTTATCAATCTTACTCATATCCATTAGNATGAAGCTTGTGTAAAATCCCATCTTTTGGTAAGTGATACCTTTGTCTCATAGTACTCTGAAAGAGAACTATTCCCTTAGGAAAAATCACAGCGTCTTCAAATAGATTTCTTTGGCACCCACTTTTCTGAAATTACTTCAAATTTTTGTCCTTTTTTTTTTCAAATCAAACCACCTAAAATCACAGAAATACAATTGCCTCAAGCTGAGGGAAAAAAAAAAAAGAGAGAGTCTGATATAAGAATATTTAATAGCTATTATCTAGGATTATACCTGCATTTAGATGTCTGTCTCCCACAACTCAGGTCAGGACAGCAGAACAGACTACTCCCCAGAACTGTCACAATAATAGTTTTGGTCAGCTCTTTCACTTAATGCAGCTCTCCATATCCAAAAGAGTATTCCTACCAACTGTGTCCTAAGATGTGAAAATGCAGTCTGTCCTTGCATTATTATTGACTCACTCAAAGCTCACAGGCTGATTGAAAAGGGCTGCTGAAGACCCTTACAGAAAGTGCTACCAATGTTTACTACTCTGGGCTCAGCCAAGGAGTTTTCCAAGAATTATACCCTCAGAGCCTTGAGACAGCTTGTGGAAGGTCTCTCATTCTGTTGTTGAGACATTTTGACTGTGTTCTGGAGAACAGGAGTGATGCATTTTCAGGTTCATGGTGTGCAGCAGCAGGGACATTTAAAGCTACACTGCTGCTCTGATTCATCTCAGATGTGTTTAGGGTGACAGTAGCTGTATTTTTCACACTGCCTGGTAGCATTCACAGATTACTCCAGCCATAGGTCCCCCCATGACTTAAGGTCTGTAGCATATCAAGTAGAAAATAATGCAGAGTTCAATGTGATCTAAGCTTACACAGATAACAGCAACAGAACTGGGGTGACTGTTCTATAAAATGTCTGCATAATAAAACAATTCATAGCATTTAATTCTTTTGTGCTGATCACCTTGTGAAATCTCAGGTGCTTCCTATTTTATTGTATCTTTGCCTTTCTCTGTGTATTTACACTTTGTATTTATGGAGATAAGTGCAAGAAGACAAGCTAGAGAAATATGTTCTTAATTTACCAATCTTACTCATATTCATTAACCAACTATTGGTGATTTACCATGTATTTTTAGTTGCATCACCTGATAAAGAAAACTTCTTCAGCAGAATTTATTTTACCATTTCAAAGTATGTTAAGCAGCTGATATCTCTCATAAACATACATTTTTACTCTCTCTTCTTTTCCTCTCCTACTATTCTCATTAAGTCAATGTGAAGAAAGCATATGGCTTCTTCAGGTAGAAGTACGTGGTGATAGCCATACCACAATTACAAGCATTGTTTTCTCAAATCACAAGGCATGTTGCCTTGAAAAAAATACTATAGACACATTCACAGACCCCCCAAATGCATGAGAATGAATTAACACTGACATTTTAAATTGTGGACAGTATCTGTCCTCCAAAAGAATAAAATAGAATTGGGTAGCAAACATGAGTGAGTGACCATGTGTGTGTGTGGTGGATAGGATATTGGTAAATTAATATTCCAGAACTCTGAATAGATTTGGAATTGAATTCAGTGACGAAATTAGCTTAGTTTTATTTTAGCCAAACAGCATTATCCAAACTTACTTACTCTTCTCCAATGCTTGAAGTATTTCCATTTACAGAATGACAATTCTCTAACAAAACTGGCAATGAATACCAGAACTGAAGTGATACATCTTCTCTTTGATATCGATATTTAGATTATTTAGACAGACATATAGATAAATCACAGCCTGACATCTTATCTTTGAGGGAAGCAGATCTGCTAGAAAAACAACTGTGCACTGCAAGCGTAAAACTCTACTACCATACATTTACATTCATTTTTAATGAGAAAAATATTAGAAATATTTACTATAGTCACAACAAAAATGCATATGTAGAGCTGGAATTTGTTTTCAGGCATAATGCAGTTTCCAGAGAGAAGAAAGAGAACTGAAATTCTTGGTATCCATTTTTCACACCACAGATGCAACGTTACCATATCAATTCTGTCCCTTTGCTCAACAACAAATGCAGGCTATACTTCATATGAATCACTAGGATATCCAACTTTTCTTTTAATAAAGCAGTTTGAAACATTTATCAAACAGAGGAATTGTAACAGAATGAAACTTCAACAAAGAGGAGGACTGTCAGCATGCCAGTGAAACAGCAGGAACACCGAAGAAGGAACACCGAAGAACCCAACAGCGGTTTTGAAATCAATACCTTAAAACTAGGGAATTTCAAACACCACTTTTCAGAACTGGGGAGAAGGGCAACACTCTTACACCTCTTTAGTGTACCATGTTCAAAGTACTGCAAGACTTCTATCAACATTTCCTGTCAAAATAAGATCATTTGGTCACGTATCTGCTCTTGGCAGGCACCTCCCCTCCAAGGGCAACTGCAACCTTTCAGCTGACACCCGGTGCACGGACAGCTGCTCCCGGTGCTGGGGCCAAGCTGCCAGCTGTGGGACAGCAGCCCTGCACCTCTGCAGCAGCCAGGCCAAATAACAGCTCTGGAAACAAGAGAAAACTCTTTAGCAAAGCAGCATCCCTGAGTCTGCGCCAAGGAAACTTCCCTCTGTTTAGAGAAAAAGAGTCCATAACAAGTATATACCAAAACCATAGCATTTTCCTATTTTTCAGTCATCTCCAAGAGCTCTTGATTCTTTGGCCTAAAAGATCATAGGACCCTATAACAAAAAGGGTTTAAGAGCTAAACAATCCTTCAAGCCTTTCTACAGAACCAAGCACACTCCAATTTGGGCAAATTCAAATCTAGAATTGTTGTTCTGGCATTTTAAAAGACGGTCATGGAGAGTAACAGTGGATAACATGTTTGTTTAATTTTTCATCTTCAGAAGCTGTTTATATGTAAATATATCAAAGCTCTAAGGACACTGGAGGTGGAGGGGAGAAGCATTTGTCAACATTGAGGGTATAAATTAAGAAGTTTTAGCTAACTGACTGGTATCAATCACGACATATTTACCAGAAATATTTTTAATGACAAGACCATAAATTGGTGATGTACAGGACATAATCCTATTTCTGTCCCAAAGGGACTTTGGTGATAAAACAACTTTGTAGTAATTTCACTGTCAGCCACATCTGCAGTCTGATAACTGAAAAGCTATAAGTGAGTGAGTAGAGATTGGGAATAAGGTTGTATTTAACATGTGATACATGGTATAAATAACACTCAGTGTACTAAGTTGCTGAGGATGAAAGTCTCTAAGCAATGCAAATACGTTTAATTAATAGAAATAAAGTGAATGCAATTTAAACACATAAACAACTGTGTTTAATATACACAAAGGTTTATAACAACTAGACTGAACTGCATGTGGTTTTGATATACTCTAACAAAGCCATCTTTTTGTTCTTTCACCTTCTGCCCTGAGTGAGTGGAAACATGTCAGATACCTAATAATATTAGCTATGCTTTCTCACAGGCATTAATGCTTGAAACATTTCAAATCAATTTTTTATAAGCCCAGTACCTCAGCAGTTGGAGAAAGACTGAAAAAATGATGAGTGGCTCAAAACAACTATGGTGTGTGTGGGAGGGGGCAGATCAAGTTCAGCAAAGGTGGAACGGTGCTCTGCCCCACACCCCATCCCCTTTGGAGCCTCTAGTGCAGCTGTCAGTCACTGGCACGCTGGAAGCAATGTCCCACCCCTGCCCTGGAGCACCAGTATAGCCCCAGAGTGGCTATCAGAGCAGAAGCCTCACCTGGGGAAGGATGGCCACAGCAGGCCAGAGCAGATAAAAAACATTGCACAAAGATGCATGAGGGTTGTATCCCTTTTTACTGGGGCTTTGGAGGAAGCGTTTTCCTGATTTTTGTATCACTGCCTCGCCTTTGTATGATTTAATCAGAAAAAGAGCTTCTTGGGACTGGACACTGGTGCATGAGGACATCCTAAAGGGTTTTGAGACAGGAATATATCAAGCTCTTGGTCCCATTCATCCAGAAGACCCTTTACAGGGGGAGTGGGGTTTCCTGAAAGAGGACTGTCAATACATGGCAGCATGGCCAGAGGATCCCACTCATCCAATCCAATTTCACTCAAACAGCTTTAAGGATGCTGAAAAGCAAGACTCTGTATGGGAAAAGGCTTTGTGATGAAATCAGCCCTACAAGAAGCAGCAAGATTGTAAAACAGCAGACAATAATACTGCAAGGACCCTATAAGGTCCTTAAGGCAAGGATTTTGGGCACACCACCCCATTTTGGGTGGAACAGTGGGAGAGTATCAGGAAGTGGTATGCCCAGAGCATTATAGCATTCACAGAGGGGAGTTGTTTCTTCTCCCTCCACCCCCCCCCCAAAAGGGTGTTTTTAAAAACACCCTAAAAAGGGTATTCTTAAAAGGGGCTATTAGGTAGCTAAGATTTGCTAGACTAAAAGCAGTAGAAGAAACTGAGAAACATTACTAAATTAGTAGTAACTAACTTAGTAACTAAATGTTACTAAATTAGTAGTAACTTTGCAACATCTTTGACAGTAAGTCTTTTGTTCTTCAAGCTGGCCCTAGAAACCAAAAAGACAATCACAGTAGCCTATCAAAAGCCTTCATATATGTCTTTTTCTGTATCACAAAAATGTCTGCTGGAAAGTAGCTGCATAAAGATGTGCACTTGAGACTGTGATAGCAACCTAACCTATATGAGAGTTCTGTTCTGCAGAAAGCACACAGAAGCGTTTGCTTGGGTGCACACACTACAGACTCCTCACCTTCAGACAGTAATTGAAACTGATGAAACATCAAAGATTTATAACTACTTGAAACACCACTTCTACCCCAAAGGAAAAAGTTAACCTCAGGCCTTCAACCCTCCAAATTAATAACCAGTCCTTAAGAACCCAAGATCTTTATTAGGTCTTCATATTTAGTGTTCTTACCGTATCTCCTATAGTTCCCTCACAAATTTGCTTAAATAGGAAGAATTATTTAATTCCTAGCAATAAACTTGGACCAAAATAAAAGAACAACACAGTGCACATTTGCAAGTATGCGTCAATACATTAGCAGCAAAGAAACATATTATTATTACAAAATGCATGCCTGAAATTACAAGGCTTCAACAGGATTTTTATTTCAAATCAGCTTTTAAAGAGTATGATTTGTCTAACGTGTTATTAGGAGCTCTTCAGATGAAAGAAAAAAAATGGATTAATAACAAAGAGCATACTGATTGAAATCTAATTTCTATTATCACGGCTAAATGATGTTTTTGCATGCAAGCTGAAGCTGTATATTTTGAGATACACAGTCCCCTAACAAAATGTCACTCATTTCTCTGCTCTTACTTGGAGCCATTTCCTTCTGAATTGAAAATAATAGTGCCTCAAGTAACTACACAGTATAAAATGCTTCAAGTTAGAAGCCAAGTCTCTAACTAGACAAAAGATTTAAATCAATCATTCCCAAACAATGTTTTCAGCTGAAGAATAATATCCACATAAAACCACTTTAAAATATTATGTACCTGGACTATTATCAGCACTACTCAGATGATTAATTTCTCACCCCCCAAATCACACAGCAATAAAACTCCTAACAGAATTTCTATTCTATCAAATAATGATTTTTTTTTTTTTAACACAGAACAAACTGAATCATGAAGAACTGTAGCAAATGAAAGATATTGTAGCAGTACAAAAACAAAAGAAACATATGATGAGCTGTCCCAGGTTCACAGATCCTCAGTGTACGGTCAGGTACTCAAAAATCCTCTAAGCTGATCCAAAGGGTGGGAGTTAATTTAACCCCAGAAGTGAAGCCCCCTGAGCCAGACCAGCCTTTTAAAAGCACAGAGGGCTCCAGCCCCAACCACATCTTCCAAGCCTTCAGGGTTCCTTGGAGCTACTTCTAGCAGCAAAACACCCCAGCTAGGAGCACAGCCCCATTTCTACCTTCCAGGCATTGTAGCAGACAGCTTCCATAAGAGAACTGGATTTAATTAACTTCTAGTGGAAAAGCACTGCTATTCCTAAAGGTTACTAGGGAGCCAGTTGGGATAAAAGGCTGAGGACATGCATTTTGCTTTCCACTAATCTGCATTTTCTGATGTGAAAAGCAATTCTTGCAAAACGTAGATCAGTTCTCACCAGTGCTGACACCACTCTGTGGCTGCCAGAACACCTTTGATGGCTGAAAGTGCTGAAAATCAGACACCTGCAGCACATGTGTTCAGTTATCTTGTTAGCTCCAAGACTGAGGGGGGATGTCCACATGAATTAGTACTATGTGCAGCATAGCTTTTGCTAACCATTTACAACAACAGGGACTAGGAGTTTTCCAAAAAGCAGAGAGAAAGACGAGTCATCATAAAATTATAAGTGCAGTATTAGTACAAACGGTAAATGACAGTTTGTATGGAAAAGTATGGAAAGCTGAGGCTTTCTGATCAGCCACAGCCAATAGCTACACAGTCACGTTAGGCCAACTGCAATCTAACTTTTAGTCTGGACAATAAAATAGTACTAAGACATTTAATTTTTTATTTCAAATTGATGGCTTCTATCACAAAATCTAATGAGCACATCAAATAAAAGAACTCATCTTCTCAACACAATGATGAAAAATCTATTTTTCTTTCCCTAGCAATGAAAACCTTGATCTTAAATCCTCTGATCATGACACAAAGTATTTATGAACCAGAAAAAAAACCTATCTACGAGTTGATAAAGGGATGCCCAGTGATTGTATTTTTTATCAGTCTAATCCTGCAGGAAGCTACCAGCATCTGTGTCAACTGTTCAGCTAAAACAAGAATTTTGACAGCACACCTTCAACTTTTTTATCCAGAGGACTCATTTTGCATCTTCTTGTTGTCATCTTTCAGCAGAGAACACAGACAAGCTGCAGTTTCCATTGCATAGTTTTTCTACCCCAGTTTGAGAAACCCTGCCTACAGCTGAACAGATTCAGACTACTCTCTCCTTCAATTAATAATTTATTTGCAAAAATACCATCTTATATTAAGTAATTTAATTTTTAGAATTGTTGGAAAGATCACCAGAAAAAAGACAAGTTGGCTGGCTGTGTGTCAAGCCTCACATTTAACTTCTGACTCGTCACTAGACACAGCACATCACCTCAGCCAGTGACATCTCCTCTACTGGAGCATTTCTAAAAACAGTGGCAGGAATCATACTGAAAACACTGGAAACCAGGATGCTCAAAATCCTCTTTCTGTGTGAGTGCATGACTATTTGGATGACAGATATTCAGTCTCCCAACTCTGGAGCCCATGAATTGTCCCCACAAATGTCTCTGCACAGAAAAGACAAAAACAATGCCCTGAACAAAGCTGAATCAATTATCCTTTCAAAAGCCAAATGAATAACAGAGATCCAACATGAACCTCAAGAACTGTGCCTTTATCAGGCAGGAAATGCTTATGGCAACGAAATCAAACCTCAACAGCAGAAAAGTTAGGACTGTTGTTCCACTAGCAGTACCAGAAACAATGCTGCTACTGAGCAATGACAGTGCTCTGCACACATTGCCCTGGGAAAGAACAAATGTCCTTTTTTAGCCTCCTTTTCTGTACTAGTACATTAAGTCAGAGAAGGTCATTAATATTACTTAGCAACCCCTCCAAACCGAAAATTTTAATCCGAGTTTACACTTCTGCCAGCCACTGTGTAGTTGTGTTTTTGCAGTTCCTACCAGAAAAGGTCACAATACTGCTATTTTGGGAGAAAGTTAACTAATAAAGGCGTTTATCGAGTGCCAGGTCACTTTGCTGATTAGGTAGGCCCTGTATAATTTTTTTTTTAGAATTTTCTTAACCATTAGGATTGATTTTAACTTGTGCTGCTATGAACCTTCCTATGTGAAGCTTGCAAATGATTAGTAGAACCTGATGAATATTAATGTGCAAAATAAAAAAGGGGACAAAAATATCTTCTGAAAGGTATTACCTTAAACACTCTGCCACTGTACCTTAGATGCTGCTGTGATAAAAAAAAATACATTAAGAAACATCTCTAACCAAAGGTTTCTTTACTAAAATCAAATAATAATCACTACCTCAATTGAAGATCTAATCAGTGTTACAGTAAACTTACTACACTTACATGTTGTTCAGAACACCCAAGAGAACATCAGTCTGTTTTCTTTCTGAATCAATAAATAATCATGATTTCTTGCAATAAAGGAATTCATTTCTGAAAGACAAAAAAAACCAAACAAACAAAATGTGAGGTTAAATTATTCACGGGTTTTTTAGTAACCACATTGTGATAATACAGGAAAATACATTACTGCAGCTGGAAAATTTACAGGAACATGGTACAATTTCATTAAAACCTGCATAATTAAATATTTCTTTGTAAGGGTTAGCATTCTATTAATATTTTATAAGACTCAAAATATATTTCATGTATAGGTTAGTGTTACTTGGGCTGCAGGGACTTAAATATTTCTGTTTTATTTTGTACCACCAGGAACAAAGGTTTTATTTTCAGGAAGCAAATATTCGCACTTTCTACCAAAAATGTCGTCCACAAAAAGTCTAACAGAAAATGGACTCAAGTCCAAAAAAACCCTTACATTTTTCTTATGTAAAAAATATCAGATTTTCCTTGAATATTAATGGGGAAATGATCTGAAGAAAATCCTGCATATTATACCCCAGAGTACCTCCCTTTATCCCATTTCAATATGTATTAATGAGAACACATGAAGAAAAGAAACAGGTAGGCTGAATAATAGACTCTTGCAGTAAAATCACTTTAAGGGTGGAATACACTGGCAAGAATATTAAGACTATACATATACACGTGTGTATATATACTCCATATACAGTTCATTTCTACTGCATTGACAGAAGTGTAAGAGGGCATAACTTTCCCTCTAGTGGGAAATCAAACTGATTTTTAAAATTTTGTGTCATGCACCTGTAAACAAACCCTAGTGTTGTGACTTATCTTAAAATAACAAAACATTATAAGATTTCCATCAGTGTCAACAGGCAATTTCAAGCATTTTTGACAATTGAATGTATTCCTTCAGATTCTTGATTTTGTAACTGAATAATTAAATTATTGGGTTTTTTCCTTACTGTTTGTGAGCCCTGTGAACCACCTCTCAGCCATCCTATAGATAAGGACACTAAATAATAAGGAAAAAACGGCTTAGAAGTTTCTAGTAATTTTTAACCTTTCAAAACTGAGAAAAAATATTGCTGAGGGTAAGCTGCAGTGAGAGAAGGTTAGGTTATGTCTAATAAGTCCACTCACCATCTAAAGCTTAATCAAATTTTTACAAAGAAACAAGTGAAGGCATGCAGGTGAGGTGCTCATAGAATGAGTGCTGGTAGCACAACACAGCTTTCCAGTTTTGTCAGCCTTTCATGGAACAGTGATCCTGACATCCTGCATTTATCTAGCCATAAAGAAATACAGACTGGCTACAAGCAACTTGATTTAGTGCAAGTTGTCTCTGCCCACAACAGACAGGTTGAACCAGATGACCTTTAAAAGGGCCCTTCTGACTCAAGCTGTTCTATGATTCTTTTATTCCCAATAGCCCCTTGCCTGGTTTGGTGACTTCCACCTGTTCAAAAGTCACATATGGGTTCACAGAGAGTAAACAAATGTTAAAACACTGTAAAATGATCTTTACATGTCAAACTTGGGTATCTGTAGCCTTTCCCTCACCAAACTATGTCTCTTACAAGAAAAAATTTCCAAAGCTTCATTCATGTGCAGCTCACCTGCTTTGACCGTCATAGAAACACCTCCACAGGACTAGCTAAAATATAACTTATTCCTGCCTAAGAATGCAGCAGTTCAGTGCAGCCTCTCTGCCTTGGATAATGTAGTGAAGCTTTGTTTTATGTGCTTCATTATTTCACTATTTCACACCCATGTGCATAGCCACATAACATTAAGACTACCACCTAAGAGTGTAAGTGTGATTAGGGCCTGCAGTGACAACACAGAAATATCAAGCCCCTGGTACACCAGGAGAATTGTGAATATACAATATTGTATAACAGTGTATGGAAGCAAAGATCATTAGAGTAAAAATATTAGAAGTTTGAGTAAGAAAAAAATGAAATTAAACCAGTGAAATGTAAATTTTGGGGGGAAAAAATCCATTTTAAGACATTTAAGAAGTCATTGGTACGGTATATCACAGAAGATAATTGAGGGAAGAGGAAGAGTATAATGGTTTTATGGAAAAGTTAAAATATAAAGTCCTTTAAAGCAGTTTGTCTCACAATCCATTCTCAAATGGTGACCTAAACTATCACTATCAAACATGAAGAGCTGAAACCAATTATCTTCTCATGCAAAAACTTATTACATTTTAATAAGCACTAGTGAAAGTTTAGCACTGTGAGTTTAAGGGAGAAAAAGGAGCAAGAGAAGAAGGTAAATTAAGGTGAGATACTCTAAATATGAAATCACGTTTAATCAACATATTGTAATATTGATGTAATTATAAAACTTTACACAAACATTAGTCAAGGGTGTTTTAATTAGTGTTGTCTATACCACAGAGGGTCTTGAGCTTGAGACACTGTAGCTAAGAGAATGATAATGATTAAACATGGCAAGTTTAAAGACAGTAAAATGTGTAAGATGTTTTCAACATCCACACCCCCAGAGCAGTGTCACTTACTTTTATTTATTAATATCCTCCAAATGCACGACTTCAGAGGAATTCAACTAATCAACTAGCACATACACTAATTTACTGAAAGAGAAACAAAGATGTTCAGACAGCCTTCTGCCTACTTGCCCTCTAGTTACTTTGAGAAACTATTACAAAAAGCATCCATGACAGTATTTTTCCATAGTTCTGCTATCCTTAATATCATATTCCCAGTGTTTAAAACTAGAAAATAAAAGGCACAACTTTGTTTCAACTGCAGTGAGAATGAAAACAACTGGTCTCATTCTTCAGTGTAAAAAGCCACACTACAAACCCTTGGGAATTTCAGTGGCTTTTTTTTCCCTGCTATCGCAATTTTTGTATTTATCAAAACCTCTCCAGCACGCAGATGTAAACAAAATGCCCCACCCACAGCTAAGTGAAGTGGAAACATTACTATGTCATTCATACAGTGAATTTCTCTTGCATTGGTACTTTAATTTGCTGCTTCAGCAACAGGATGATGTGTTAAATTACTTTATTGTCCTCTGAAAGCCCCAGCTAGGTGCCATGCTGACTTTTGTCAAGCTGTCTGTCCTGCAAGTTCTCCAACTAACAATTTCTAGCTAATTAACTTTACTTCCAGGCTATAATGATACAATGAATAAATAACTTATAGTTATCTGTGTTTCAATTATTCTTGCTTGTATTTTAATTTATTATTAAAAGCTTGTATTTAATCCCTTTTCATGAAGACTCCCTGAAAGACTCATCATCTTTTCAGGTATTTGTTATATGCTCACTTACTCCAATAAATCATACACTGCCTTTAATATTTTCTTTAATGTTTTTCTAAAACCTTCCCCTTATAAAGTCTTATAACTCTTTTTGTAGTTATAAGTCACATTTTGACCCAGACATTCCAAAGTTGTCCTTAAACAGAGACTTCTTCTGCACACAACCACATCTCTGTGTTGCTTTTGTACCATACTTTTTTGTTTTGGTTTTTGGGGGGTTTTGCCACAAAGGCAACCCATAACACTTCCCATGCAAAGTAAATAAAGTTTTCTGGATGACAGAAAGAACAGCAGAGTGCATGCAAGGGCAGCCAATTAGCCCACAACAAAATGTGTTCAGTGCTAGTCAGTCCCTTTAAATTAACTTAGAGGAGCATAACATAATAGTGGAGAGGGGACTAAAACAATGCTTATAATGAGCTAAATAGGGAGAAAATGTAGCAACAAAGCTTTTTTTTTGCTGAAAAGAAAAAAAAGAAGACTGAATTGTGTCTAATTTCAGTAGTGTTGGGTAAATAGAAGGGCCAATTAAGGACTTTGCTTCAGGTTCAATTTTCATCCTGAAAATCAGGTAGGATCCCTGAAGCTTATGTAACATCACTCTTACATTTGAAATTATTTCTTCCCCTTAAAAACATTAGAATGCAAATACAGCAGTGTCATGGACAACTACTCAATCAAAATCCCTCTGAGAATTCAGAATGCAGCTGTCTAAGAGCCAACACAAGCGCAGCACAAAACAATTCAAGTTACTGCTGGCGTTATTAAAACAGAAATTTCAGAAGTTACACAGCTACACTGAATTATACTGGAAGAGCTCAGGCTTTGGTCAGTATTTCTACTGCTCAAAAGCTAAGCAGTAAATAATTTACCTACTATTATTTAATAGTATATTAGCTTGGGTATAGTTTTATGCTTTATCCATAAGGAAAGGTGATAGCTTCAAACTATCTTTCTAAGGCACTGGTTCCATAGAGAACCATTAAGGTACGGTAGCACCTGCAATTCACAAGCTGCTCTCCTTACAGATTTGTTTGTTTGTTTCACAACTGCAGCACAAGGAACAATCAGTGAAAGCTGCCCACAGGAAGTGAATTGAGTAGCACTTTGAGCTTCCAGGAGTCACACAGAGCTTGTCAGAAATAACTCAATTTATTGCAAGAAGTGCTGTCTGTGGCTGCAGGAGCCTTCATGACATCAAGTGGTGTTGTTTTGGGGTTTAAGAGTTACACTGCATCTCACAACTAAATTACAAAGACTGGAATTTTCTCTTGCAACACCACCAGAGAGACCTACTCTTTCCAAGTACACCCTCCTGCCCTCTTTCCTTAACCCTAATAAATGCATTAAACAATCCAAGTACTGCCCAGACAAGACATTATTATAACCAACCTATTTTCACAATTCATTAATATTATGAAAAAATGCAGAATCTTTTTGGAAGCCAGAACAGGGCTGTTGCCTCCCACAAAGAGAGAAGAAATAAGTATATTGTAGGCATTAGATTAGCTAGTGTTTCCTCTGTTTTAGCCAAATGCTGTACAATTCTATTCTAAACATTATTCCTGTATTTCCCATATAGTGCAGGACCAAATCTCTGGAGGAAAAAGGAAAACAGTAAAAAGCAAATTCTCTTTCATTTCTGGCTGTCTCTGTGTTACTGGGTTTAAAAAGCCACAGAGAATCAGCAGGGTATTTGTGAATCCTGGTCACTCACAGACCTGAGCTGTTTGAAATCAATGGATTTTAAGGTGTCCTGATAAGGGACACTCAAAATTTACAGGTTAATACATCCAAGATTCACTTCATTTCCCTTATCTCCCTCATGAACTTTGCCATGTTACTTCATCTTCAAATTTAGCAAAGGGGAAGTAAAAGTTGCTTGAGATTACTGATGGAACACAGGTACACGGCTCACAAAAAATAGGGTCAGTGCATAAGTTGAAAAAGGCTTTACTAGCCTTCAGGCCTGAAATTGAAGCTTTGCATGTAAAGAAACTAAAGTCAATCTGGTTGCTGTATTTCTACACTCTTAAAAGTGAGGAGAAAGGGGACCATATCAATCTAAACAGAACTGAGAAAACAATGCATGTTACATTTCAATTCTGAGACTGTCTTATAACTAAAATGTAAGATGTTGCTTAACCTTCTTTATTGTGTTTAAAATATGTAATCCAGTTCTTGGCAATTTCTTAGCATTTAGTGAATGTAGCAAAGAGCTGCTTTTCCAACAGGTGTTCAAACATGGATTGCCTGCTTAAAATCTAAATGCTTGCATGAAACTACAAACATCATCAAAACAGCAGGCAACCCAGAAGCAGTCCAGACAATGCCATGGGAACCCAATGTCATTCACATAAATTTGATGGAGTATTAAAAAAACCAGAAATATAATGCAGGAATTACATAGAATAATAACAAACTGTCAGTTATATTAAAAGCAGAAATCATGAGTGAGACAGCAGGTGAAAACCCTGATTTTTTACCAGACCCTGTGGGGTGGTGGTTTCCACATAACTATTCTTAAACTCATGGATAAGAAAAATACAGAATATTTTCAAAAGTTCCTGACAATTGCCAAGACAGATGCTTTTCAGTATAATATCTAAAAGGCTATAACATTCATGAAAACAATTAACAAGCAGTAATTAAATTCTATTATACAATATTTGCAACCATTTATTTACACTCATGCCTCTACCTGTACATATGAAAATTTTTGCCATAACAGAACACAGACAACTGCTAAAGTTAAAATTTATCCTAAGATATAATGGAAATTTTGCTTATAATCACTCCTTTTTAACAGAATTAAAACCTTAATGTTCTATTCAGAGTAGAAATAGTCTTATGAATAGGCATAAGAGCTTTCTGTATTAGTTATGTAAAAAGAACCAGAGGAAAGGTGCACCATTGTACTGAAATAGGAAACCTAGGTGGCTTCCCAAAGCAGAGAAGGGTTACAGATGAAAATAAAAGTTTTCTGAAAAATGTCATACTTATTTTCAGATGTTGATTTGCCCTCATCTAAATATTCCCTAATCTTTTTCTTTAAATTGGTATTGGTCAAATTATACCTCATATTTGAGGGTGTTTTAGTCCAGTATTATCAGGAAAGAAACTAGTTCCTATGAATAAATTCAAAAGCGAATATTAGAATACATTCTGAAGTAAATTAAAAATCACTTTGAAAATCTAAAGAATTTAAGTGACACCAACCTACTCCTTCAATACATAATTCAAAATTTTCAGTAGCATTGACAAGTTGTATAACCTTTCAATAGAAAAATAAAACTACGGAGCTAATTGAAACTAATCAAAATTTAGCACATTAGTTACGAACTTGAAAGCATTTGTGAATTGTCTATAGATGAACTTTAAGAATATGAAGTAAAAAATCATATTAACAATATTATTATTAAGCCATTATCAACTTGCTAATCAAAAATGAGTTCACATTTTTTGACCTACATATTAAAAAAGAGCCAATTATTCATCTGTAGTTTCAGAAAACTACACTGCTGTAGTACCAGCAGATTCATTAGAAAGGACTGCATAAAGCCTTGCAGCACCATGTAAGCAGAATCCTGACTAATCCAGTCCAACAGCCAAACAAATCAAGTGAATAAAATAACGCTTATCAACATACTTTTGTCCTCATCTTTTAACTTAGAGTTTGAACAAGAACCAGTTTATTGCTGACTGAACTCACAGCAGCTGGAGAACACCCCATACTGTAAGTCTCTAAAAGAGTCTTTAAGGAAAGTTTGAAAGATGAGCAGAAGGAAAAGCTAGAGGTCATTCCAAGTGCTAAAAGAAGCATGAGAGAGGGCACAGAGCTGAAAGTGAAAGAAATGAAGGAAGGAAATTATGTGTAGAATTGAATGAATATCACTTTTTAAACCCAGGAAGCAGCTGAACACACACAACTGCCTGCTTACTTTTCACTGTGCTGTGGAAGAGGATTGCAATGCTAAAAAGTCATGTGTTGGAATAGTTTAATGTGACAAAAAAAAAAAAAATCCAACAAAGGTTGATGCCTTTTCCACCCCTTACAAAAATAAATAAAACAAACCCAAGAAAAACAAATTATTACAAATCAAACTAAACTCATTGCTCACCACCAGATGACCATGTTCAGCCAGCCCTAAGCAAGAGCAGTAACTGCATATTTTCTCCCTGTCACTGTTTCATTGCTGAGCATGACACATTATGGTCTGTAATATCCCTTTGGATGGTTGGGCTCAGCTGTGTCCCTTCCCAACTCCTTGTGCAGCCCCAGCCTGCTCACTGCTGGGCAGTGGGTGATGAAGAGCAAGTGTTGATTTTGTGCAAGCACTGCTCAGCAGTAACAAAACATTCTCATGGTATCAACACTGTTTTCAGCACAAGTCCACACAAGCTACTCTGAAGAAAATTAATGCTATTCCATCCAAAATGGGTACAAAAGCTTCAGAGGGTAAGACCTAAAAGACCTCAGCCTTGAAACAAAAAGTTAAGAACTGCAAAGGACTCTGAAGGTGAACTTCAGGTTGCATAAGGCTAGAGATCAGAGGGGATTTGAGACAGATGTATGAGGTGAATTTAGTAAAACAATAAGGGAAGTGATTCCAGTATATACACTGGAGAGATCTACTGGTTATGAAGGGAATTAGCTGGCAATGCACTAGGAGAATATAAATTAATATAATTATTTTTATAGAATGCAGTTAGTATGCCCGGAAGATGCCTTGCTGTTTGTTTTGATTTCTGTCCATAATTCTTTCACCTCAAGCAGTCTTATTGCAAATCTTTCAGATTCATTTAGAAGTGCTCCCACCCTCCTCTCCTGCTCTGCTAAGGCATAATGGCCATCCTCTTTTTGTATTGTTTTTCTGAGTCATAATCTCATGCTGAATAACACAGTCCATTCCCCCATCCACTTAAGAAGAGGTTTAGGAATATACCTATGTAAAATTATAGAGAATTTGATATAAAATTACATTTTCCCAGGTTTGAAATCTCAGTCTATTTGAATCAGGTTGCTCTTTGTGCAGAGAAGGCCTTTAGTGCAAGGTCCACTTAGCGATATTTTCAATTTTCTGCATTTATACTTTGTAAGAAGGAACTTATCATGTCAAAATAATTTAATAACCATCACTTAATTTATTTGTTCTCCATTGCTAATATCAACAAATCCTGGCCACCTTTCTCTTTTCTGCTTAAACATTCCTATAAAAATATTTATTAACTCTGGTCTCACAACTAGGATTATGAATTTTCAGACCCGCTTCCCCAGACACAGAGAACACCTGAAGGTAAGGATGAGAGATAAAAAGACTGTGTTATTAGCAGAGGAGAATCTTTCTCCTGATTCTCAGTTCCCAGGCAACATTCATCTCAAGGATGAGACCTTGAAGTGATAAAAACACAGACCCAGAAAACTATTTCACATTAATACCCAAGTTTCCTCTGTCCTTTGAAGGAGCTGAGAAAAACTTTCAGACAAATATGATACTTTTAAAATACTTACAATAGGCATATTTTATAAGGGGAAAATGAGGTATGGATTCCACGATTATAATGATGATGATGATTAAATGAAAGAACAACTCAAATGAAGGATTCAAATAATGCTGATTGCTCAAGCAGGAAAATAGAAATGAACTGGCATTTTTTAATAATTGGTTTAAAATTAAAGAAACACTTAAATCAGAAGTTTTTATGCTTATTAGTGTTGATTGATTTCTTATGGTGGGTGGAAAAAAAAGAAGGGAACCCTGAAAACTAAGTTTGACATCCAGAAAATTAAAGGAAAAAAATAAATCAGTGAAACAGAGCTCTGATCTCCCCACACCCACTGCATTCTATCCTGAATATCTGAAAGATGAGAGAGGCTTTAAGAATACTTTTAGGAAATAATTGTATTTCCTCAACATGTATCAGTTTCTCTACCCTATTTCTTTTCCTTCTTACTGCCTCAAGGGGACAGACTGGAGCAACACAAGTAAAAATAACAGGAATTTTCAGCTTATTTTGAGACTGTAAGTTAGTGTCAGTTGTGTTTTCTTAGGAGTTAGGCATTGAACCACTTCAGGTTTGAATACTGCTTTCTTACAAGTTTGTTATGATGACACTAGCAAATGTCAGGCCATGAATCTACAAACAATGCAATAATTGGAGCACAAGGACTCAGACAGCCAAATGTTCTAAACTCTGCACAGCTTTAAGGTTACAAACGCTGGTAATTCTCAGTGCCAGCACTGCAAGGATATGAATTGTCTATTCTTAGGAATATTTTTACAGTGACTAATCTGTATTCATGACAGTAGCAACCCACAAAAGAAAACTGATTTCCTAAGCCTTGCTCAAACTCCTTGAGTAGAACTAATCAGCAAGAAGACCTTGATCAGGAGCATCCTGATTCAAAGCTCAGGTACCATTGGCATAGCACATTTGTGACTAACTTCCCACGCACAATAGAGCTCCAAATGTGCAGTAACCAGTTGGCAAGTACAACACAGTCAATCCCAACCCTTTCATTCCCTAACTCATCCTTGGAGCCAGTCTTTTAAAAGCTTACCCAGAAGACCAACGCTCTACTCTTGTACCTGATCCTTACAAAAGCACTCTCAGTATGAAATCTGAAGGTTTTAGGTACTGAGAACAGCCAGAAGGATGTGCATGGCTGACAGGTGCTGTGTGATCCCAAGCAGGACAGCCGCACTCTGCCCCATCGGGAGGCTGTCAGTCCTGTTCTTACCAACTTTGCTGGGGCATAGCTGCAAATCCAACAGAAATCAAACCATCAGCTCCTGAGTCTCTAGTTTGGAAAGGTTAGTCTTTTGCTTAATCCTCCCTATATATGTTTGATTCCAGCTTTGCATATATTTTACTGCCATCTCATTCTATTGGCTTCCTATATACATGGTAGTACATTTATATTTATGTTTTTTGGGGTTTTTTTTAGAGTATAGACAGAATATATGACTCACACAGAGAAAATACATTACATAACAATTACCTCAATTTTCCAGCATTTTTTATTTCTAAATTCTCATGTTACTCTAAATTTTTACAATATTGGAGTCATCTGAGTACATCCAGGGGACCTTCATGGTCAGATTATTGCTAAGAATACTTTGTCATAGAATGTATTTCTGCCGAAGGAAAACATAAAAGTTTGGGATCTCATTTATTCCTTCAAAGACAAAATATAACTTTTATAGCTACATCCTCAGACCTGAAAACAGTCAAGTATTAAAAAAAGTTCCTTCCTAAAGACATAGAACTTGTACCTTCAGGCAAGCACACTGAAAATTGATGAATGCTTACTCAAACTAGCAAAGACTACATTGAGCAGGCATTTAAATATAGCAGTGATCAGAAGAGCATAATTTCTTTTTCTGCTCCTATCTAACACGTGACTTTTTTCAGCAATAGAAAGCATAAAACACTGAGAAAAAACCCTCTCCACAACAGCCTGTGGAAGATGGCCACTAGATGCTTTGGAAGCAAGTAAGAGCCAAAAAATGTGCCCACCCTTTCAGTAGAATGTGTTTATTTTCTCACACTAAGAATCATGATATGAAGAGAGACCATAAATTTCTAAAAATAGGCCTTTGTAAAGTTATAATAGAAGCTTGTGGTAAGTATCAAAGAATTTAACAAGAGACCAAAAGCTTCATGTTTCAAGACTTATCTAATATTTAATTTTTAAGGGCAAAGCAGACAGCTAAGGTCTCTGGGAAAGGGCACATCATTAATAGCCTTTCTTGAATGTTAGTTTCAAGAACCTTTACCTGACACCTTTCAAAGCTCTGATGGATGCTGTACTGAATAAATGACCATGCAATACTCTGAAAAATCAATTTGGGACAGCATAAATATGCATTAGTCAAAATAAAAAGTTTCTGTGATTTGCAAGATAAATATTAAAAATAACTGCAACTTTATATCAGAATACCTCATTTACCAGGATTTCAATTTAAATCATCTTAATAAACTCCTAAAGCAGAATCAAAACAAAAACACCAAAAAGCAAAAATATTCCAGACTCTCTTTAATCAACACAACTGGGCACAGAAGCAGCAAATGGAGATGTTTCATTTTGGGAGTGATTATTTATAGAATGCAGCACAGCATGTGAACAAATGGAAGGGCTGGGTGGCACAGTGGGGAGGTTATTACTCCTGAAAATTGTCTGAACTTTTCCAGTATTCAGAGACCCCACACATAAGATGCTGGCCTGAGCAGTGCAGCAACAGGTAATTCATTACAGAAGATTAGAACATAGATACACAAGGTCAACTGACTAATTCAACTTCTGTGCTTCTATTTTATTTTGGTCAATGTTGTCTCCAAGAATATATTTTCTTGTCTGTTGACCAGTGCAGTGTTAGGATAAATATGAAAGTTATGAGAAATTTCAATGTCCTGCAACCTAATAGCTCTCACCCTTGCTAAGATTGTACTTGAGTCTGCCTAAATTCATCATTTTTTAATTTATTTCCACAAAATACATCAACTGGGGCTTTACTGAAAGCTAGTAACACTAGCCTGTTTGAAGGTCAGGAAAAAAAGATTCCTTCAGTTTAATTTTATATGTCCTAGAAACAGTTCCTTAGCCAGCTACAATGATGATAGAAATTGGCAATTTTCAGAAAGATGAATTTTCACTTCTGCAGCTCTCTGTGAAACACCTTTTAATGTAAAGATTAATTGGAGCAGAAATAGCTCTGACTATACCATTTTAGCTCCTGTCAAAACTATTTTGCCAGAGAATTTGAAAGAATCCCCCCCAAAATGCATATGATTCAGAATTAACATAGTGGTATGGGAACAGTATATATTATTAAGAACATTTCTGAACATGCCACATCTCTAAGGGAATCCAAAAAAGGGATTTTAAGAAGAGGAAAAAAAAATGAAGGTTTCTCTGAAAGTGAAAAGGGGGGAAAAAAGGCACAGTATGAGTGCAGGAGAGGAAATGTTTCCAGGATGTTGGTAAATTTGGATGTTTTGAAGATGTGTTGAACAATGAAGACATTGTATGTGGCAAACAGAGAGTCAAAGAGGTGACCAACTGGCTGAGGGTCAGTTTGCTCTTGGGTCAGCAAAGAAGAGCAGACAATCACTGCTGACAACAAAATCTTAATACAAAACAGAAAAACTAAGTAATCTGGGCTGTGGAGTTTGTCATACAATACAAAAGGAGCTTAATTCAAAAAAGAGAGCAGTAGCTGCTGAATGTTGTTTTATTTCTTATGTACTGAAGAGTGATTACGTCACCTCCACATTGCTCTCAAAATGCTTAATCTCTTCTGTCAAAACCCTTATTTTCCATTCTACAGCACAGGTCCACACTACACAATTCAAGGCCATAAACATGCAGAGGAAAAGTTTCTACTTCTTTTCCTGTAATTAACATAGTTAAATAATTTTAGGGTTTTTTAAGTAAAAATTGCTCATGAAATTACAGAGCAGAAGCTTCTCAAAATGTAGGACAGTTTCTGAGCAGGGGAGAAGAAGCAGTTGAAGAAAGAAGCCAGCAGCACCCTGTATATCCTTTGTCTATGGAACACAGTAATACAGTTATTTTTCAGCAGAGAGGGTTTTTTATTTAAAGATTACAGTTGTGTCACTGAGCTACATTTTCACTCACTTGGTATAAGCAGCCCTACTCTGCATCTTTCCTGCATTCTAGCTAACTACAACAGTGCAGCTGAAGAAAAACAAAAAAGCCCTTATTAGCCATTTTCCAGGGATGCTTTAAGACAGGCTGAGTTGTTTCCCTAACATGACCATGGTTATGTAACCCCATGTCATACCACAGGTATGGAGGAGGGAAATAAACTCTAGCAGAAGCTGTCACTCGAGCACTGCCAATTTCCTTAAATGAGACAACTCATGTGTAGATTGGAGGTAGATATCTCAATGCCAGCCTACTGAAAATGGAACACAAACAGGATCCAAAAATATACCATTGGCAATTAAATATTAATACAGGAAAATAATGAGTAAATTCTGTTCAAAGACTGGATTTTTTAATTACGGACAGTTTAAAGGTGAAATACCGTGGCAAATCACAGTGCACAATGATTAAAATGCTAGTCTGATATTTCAAAATCCTTTATTCTTGGCTCTAGTATGTATTCACCACGCACAGCAATTCTCTGTCCTCAAAAGTTAAAGAAAACACTGGAAAGATTATTTTTTGTTGTTTTTAGCACCAAAGGGAATTAGGAACTTCAATGACTTTTAATGCAAAATATTCTAAAGTCATATAAACGTATTATGGAATATAAAACAGGGGGAAAGAAAAATAAACAGAAGCATTTTGATGCTTCTAAAACTATTTTCCTAGAAAAATTTAACAAAATTGATTCAATTTTATTCAAATGTCACTTTGTATTTCAAGAGAAAATTACTCTGCCAAGGGAATATACAAATAAAGAGAAAGGTTTGATTTGGGAAGGACAAAAACAAAAACCAAAACAAACACCCTCCTCTGCAAGTTGTTCAACTCATATTACCTCAGTTTGACTGACTATAAAACTCTTTGTATTACATGAATTACATGCAAGACAGGAATAAAACCAAACACTTCTCCTGAAGACTCTATAAAGCAATGCAGCAGCCTGCTGAACTCAGAATACCCTTTGCTAAGAGTGTCATCAGGTGAGCTGGAAGTATTGGAGCAGGTGTCTGGAAGTGAACATCTATAAGGAGCAGACAATCAAACTCTGTCCCCTGAAATCACAGCAGCTAAAAGAATTTAATCTAAAAGGATGCACCACTTTATCACTACCCTCACCACAACATATTCCACAACATATTGGAGCAAACTTGAAACACATAGTACAAACTGGCAAAAAAATCAGCTATGAGGACAAAAGCATAAAAGACCAAATTCAAAAGAAGTGCCGTCTGTAATAATGTCTTGGTCACTGACAACTGACATCCCTCAGTGGGAAACCAAATAATGCTGTACCAATGGTGACTTTAGTTCAGTTTTGCAAAAGCTTGTCCATCCCAATACTTTGATTTCTGGAACAGAACAGGGACAAAAAATACAGCAGAATACAATGCACAATTCAGATTTCCATCATGTTTTTCTCTATAAAACATTCATAATTAAATTTAATTTTGATAAAGTTACAGTGAAATCTAAATAGAGTTTTGTGATATTCTTGCATGAATATAAGAATTTCTTGGGGGTAAAGGTCTCAGTTTAATGAACCAATATGCATTTCAGTTCAGTGTAGAATATCTCACAGATAGTGCTTCAGATATAATTTCTTAACAGTTCAGGAGGAGAGATGTTGTTTTTCAATGCAGTTAGAGGAAGAGTTTTATTGTTGCTATGGTAACAAATATATCTTTTTTACTTTTTTTTGTCATACCATACAATTGGCAGGCTTTAAGCATTCAGACTGGACAGCCAAGCTTCCTCTCCTCTCCATCAACAACTTGCCATAAAGAAGGGGGGGAAAAAAAAGGCTGCAATCACATCAAAATAAATTTGCTTGAAACTAGGTAGATTTTTGGCTTTCACAGGGCAAACCACAGTAGCTGATTGGATTGCAGAAGGATGTGTTTCTGCAGTTTTGAGTAAATAAAAATTGTAATTGAAATAGTCTCTAAAGAATAATTTCCTTACACTAAGGAAAAGAAAATGTAGCACATGGTAGGATTTCCACTGTAGAGAAGGATGAGGTATTTTCTGTCTTGTCCTTTTTTATCTTCCATTCTGAGATCTCCCATGAAATCTGAGATGGGGAAAACCACCAAGTCTGGCAGAAAGCTTTATTACTCTACTGAGAAGCAGTGTGTCCCCAAAGAATTGTGGGACAAAACAACTCAAAACACAGTTATAAGAGAACTTTTACACAAAAGCCGACTTTTTAGCATTTGTCGCTAAAAACAACTGAAAACTGAAAACAACACATCATTTTCTCTCTCAACACACAAAAGAGTAAGAATAAACAGAAGCAAGTCCAGTGGAGAGCCACTGAGATGCTCACAGTTAGATTCACTTGTCCCATGAAGAGAGCTAGGATCGTTCAGAACAAACAATATGGGGGGCTGGGAGGTGGCAGGGACAGTTTCTACAGGAGGATGTCTTCACAGTGGTGTAAGGGAGGAAGTCGAGAAAGAATGCACAAGTTGGAACAAGAGAGGTTCTGACTTCTCTGTCATGAGAATAATCAAGCTTTAACTGAGGCTACTCACAGAAACTGCAGTCTTGATGTCCCTGGAGATTTTCAAGACTCATTTGGGTAAGGCCATGAGTAGTCTGACCCCAAGCTGTCCTGGCTGTGAGCAGGATGCTTGACCACCAACCTAAACTACGCTATCATGCTTCATACATGTGGAAAATTTCTATAATAAATATTTTATATTAATATGTGTGTACTGTAAGCTATACAAGTCCATTCCCTTAATAGTTGCACTGATGCAGTCTGAGAGCTTTCAATGTCCCCTTTTCTGCGATCAGAAGTAGGCAGATCTTAAGGATGAAGGATTCTTTTTGGAGAAAGAGTCCTTAGTGTTTGGACACATGCTCATTACTTACAGATTTTTTTCTCTTATCTCTTGAAGAGTTCTGCGCTAAAACTTTATCCAGTAACAACTGCATTACACATACTAAGTGGGTGTGTGAGATCACATTCTATTTTGGACTTAAAGACCTGGTAGTTTTGTCTAGGTGCAAGCACCCCACCTTCAACTTACACCTACAAGCCAACATGATTTGTTTTCCTAAAAAACCTCTTTCACTTTGATAATAGCATAATATGAATAATCCTTTGTAGAAGGATCTAACAATTCTTTCAAGCCTATCTTTTTCCTGAGAAGTTGGTATCTTCCCACTAAGAAGTAGTCCTACTTCTGTTGATTTAAGACATTTCTGAAAAGACTTTTTTATTTTTAACTTTGTAGTTTGGGGTAATAATTAGAATATCCTGTGTATTACACTGATGTCTTCTCTTAATGAGTTCTGCTACATTATCTTCTGAATACTTCTTAAACATTGTCTTAAATGAAAATTTAAGCTGCTGGCAAAAGACTGAAATCTTGCTACTGAACGACTCTTTCATCTGCATTGCAAATTAGCAGCTAAGAACATGTCTATTGGAAATTATGCAGCATAGGTATGGAAATCTCACAAGATCTAGGATGAGGTTATTCTTCCATAAAATCCATGAACCTGAGACATAAGCATAACTTTATTCCACACTAATATTCTCATTACTTTCACAGGCTTACTAAATATTATATGATGTTAAAAGACTATATTTCAAGGCCCAAGTCTCATTTCATTTTTGAAATTGTGTCCATGGTGCTTTATAACTGCAAATTTAATAAGATTTCAGTGATAAAATGGGCCAATGTATCCAGGAGCTGTTAGAATTCAAATGCAGAAATATGGGACCAAGCTCAGAAACCACCTTGGTTACATCACAGGTCATCTCAACTGTTTCTTTTTCTAGACAAAAAAAAACCCGTAACAGCTTGTTTGAATCAGATTCAAACACCTATCTTTGAATTAAGAATACATTTTTTAAAGAATGCTTAAAATTGACTAAAACTGTTTTTGTTAAACACTGTTCTCAACAAAAGAAAAATCAATAATAGGTTTAGATAAAAATTGGCCTGAACACACTTCATTACTGTAAAACAACTCAAAAAAAAAATCCCAGAAGAAAAGCATTGCCCTATACTTAGTGCCTGCTTGACTAAATCACTCACTAAACTGCCTAAACAAAGTTATTGTTCTGTTCTAGCTGCTGAAATTAGTTTGGCACTTCTGCTGCAGTTTCTCTTGCTTTGGGGTAATCAGTCTGGATGACAGCTCTGCCATTGGTAGGGTGGACAAGTAATGATGACAAACAACTATATTTCCCACTACCGTGTAGGATTCACAAAATACAACATGATCATATCTTGTATTGGATGTATGGGCCATGCTTCTAAATGTCATCAAGCCAAACCAGCCACCTCCCTGGATATTTGCTTTTTTTCACCTCCTCACAGCAGTAATGGCTGAATAGAACAATAAGATTGCCAGCATCTCCCCATCCAATTTTTTGGGTTTTATTTGTTAAAGAAGGCTGGAGCTTCAAATCTGGCAAAACAAATCAGTTTGGTAGCTGCAATTCAGGCCTCACTCAGGTAGTAACAGAGTCAATAAAACCACCCAAATTTAGAAGTGTGGTGTTTTCCTTAGAAGACTGCATTAAGGGAAAGAGAAAAAAAAAAAAAAAGCAGGTCCTTGCTCTCCTTCACTTCACATCATTATGCCACATCAATAAATCTGTCTGAGCACCTGCCTGTTGTTATTGGCTATAAATTCCACAGTATTACCAACCACTCCAATTTCATTTTAGCAAACGTCTGTTACTGATTTAATGCTCTATGCTTCAAGGAGTTGCATCTTCAGTTGAAGATGTATGGAAACAGTAAGACTAACTAATCAGGTCCTGAAAAGGATTAGAGACAGCTGTCGTCTTGAAAGTGCTACTTAACATTCAGTAATGGTACTGATATCCACAAAACATAATAATTGTCCTAACTGGGAGACTGGAATCTATGGGTCTCCCTCCCATGCAAAGTCTTGAGACCTTGGAGTGAACAGCACTAGTAAAGAAAGAAAAAATTCTACTGTGCCATGTTATGTTACATTTTTTTTTTCTTTTATACTTTTTTATTTCTAACCTCATTTTGTTTTATATATGAATGGTGAAGCCACATTCTCAGCTTTGATGAAGAACAATCTATGAGCAATCTCTTCCTTAAGAACATACTTGAAAGCTATTCCGAGATCATATCTCAACCAACACTGATAAATTTAGCATATTGAGTTTCTCAAGTCTTTCACTGGTAATGGTTCCCATAATCACAGGCCTTTCTGAAACTCTTCTTTGAATTCATCTCAGCAATTTATATTTGCATAACAGGACAGCCAATTTGGACATTAATATATCGAGCAGTTACACTGATGTACAGAAAAACAGTATCACCTTTCATGATTTGCTTGATGTTTGCCTTCTAACTTAAACGCATTTTTGGGCTAAAGGGTATTTAGACACTCCTGAGAAACCAGCACAAGATCACGTGACATAAAACATGAGGCAAAGAACTTTTAACTACTTAAATATTTTACCAAAAATCAAGAATTCAGACATTAACATGTTTTATATTCTCTGCTTCATCTAATGCTGGAACATACAAAAACTCATTTAACTATTCATTGCAGCACTTTGTTACTATTTCTACCAGAAATCATCTAACTCTACTTACACTGTCAATTAACAAAAGTACATGATGTGCATTATCATCTTCTCTATTATCTTTTTGTTTAAATTTGGCAGACTTTAAAATGTCACGTCAGAAGTTTGCTATTAGAGTAAAACTGAGATCAAGTACAATGTTGTTGCCTGCCTATTTTCAATATATTAAATATGAACAGTGGAAGACATGTTGAGATGGTCTCACAAATACTCTAATTAGGTGACTTGCATTAAATTCTACTATTTTCCCAGCAATTACTGCATGTAATCATACACAGACTGTATGTTTTATTTTGACAGAGTTTTACCTTAACCCCATTTCTTGAAGGTATGAGTGTTTCTTTTCTTCAAATATCTTTGGGGTTCTACTAATTTATGAGGTTCCATTTAAATGCCTTTCACTTGACTGCTGCTCTCCACCTCTCCCCAGCATCTCTCTGGTAAAATTTCTGAAATTTCCTATGGAGTATCTGACACATTTAGTGTTAATTTCCTCTACCTTGATGTCTTTATTACAATTGGATGCTTCTGTTTCCCCCTTTAAAGTTCCCTTATGTAAAACTGTATGTAATTAACAAATGTCTCTGCAATACAAATATCTACTGAATTTCAATTCTGACCTAGCTTGACTTACCACATTAATTGAATTAAAGTGGTTTCCTGGAAGGACATTGCTTATTGATGAGATGACCTAATCGAAGTTATCTTGGCAGCTATCCAAAGTCAATATGGAGCCATATAGAATCTGGGGTGTAAAAGCAATCAGATGGAAATTTGCTTTCCAGTTCCTTTAGAAATTAGGGTATTTCAATTCTTAAAGCATTCCTAATACAACTGCAGTAAGCTCTGGGTGATATTGTGTCATTTAGAAGCTGTATCTCAAAATTATCCTCTAAAATTACTGACTTGTTTTGGTGAATATAAACAAATCACGCAGATACTGCGATTGCTGGGGACTTCTCTAAAAAAAATAAAAGGTGTCTATAAAGGAAAGCAAGTTTTAAGGGTTGACATAATTAGATTTGGGGTGTTCAGTGCTTTCAGGCAAATGTACAGGGCTCAGGGAGAAAGCAGATGCAGAGACAATGTGTGCTTGGGCAGAATAGGGTCCAGAAAGGCTCATATTTTGACCACAGAATGTATTTCACGGCAACATAATATAGCCCAGATAGATTAACAAATATTTGGCTTACTAAATTACAGCTCTCTTCATGATTGAGGGGAGACAGTAACAGAAACCCATAGAGAGGTTGAAAAATTATGACCAACCCTAAAAATTTATGAAGCAGAAGAATCACAGCAAGAAACAAAGGAGGGCCCTGGGATATGCATACCAAGCATCTAAATTGATCACATTATAATCTAGGTATTACAAAGGTATGCAGATCTACAGCAGGACCTAGTCACCTAGTCCCACCATATAAATATGAAAATTAATTAAACAGAAAGAATTTGGACTTATGATAACTAAAATTTAACTAAATAGCTGTCTATTGGGAAAGGAATAATGTGTGAAGAAGACCTCTTAGCAGCATGTACAGTGCCCTATGACAATTTCCTGACACTTGGCATGTTGTTTGATAACAACACTTCTATACAGCACAGTGGTGGAACCAGAGAAAGGCAAAAACTTCCTACACTTGGGAACAAATCAAGCTAGGGAGTTTTGAGGGTTTTAACTAAATTTAGGTTCTCAGGAAAATATTGGGAGAGAAAAATCAAAACAATCAAATGCAAAATATCTAGTAATTTCTTTCTACTACAATATAAAAGGTTTTTTAATGGTTTACTATACTAGCACATAAATTCAGGGTTTTGACACTGCCCCATCTGATATAAACAGGAGGAAAAGCACAACATAGAAGAAAACAGGTTATCACGGAGGCAAAGTTGCTCAGAGAAAATTTTCAAAAGTATCATCAATGCCAGTTCATCAAAGGAAACAAATACATCTGTTGAATACAAATACTATCCACATGATGCAGGCCCACTCAGTGTTTTCATTAATGACGAGGATACTGAAAGATAAAACACAACTTTCAGTTCTAAGCTTCCAAGTGGTTGTCATCTTGACAATGTGTAACTATGATTTAAAGAACCAAACTGAACCAAGAAAACTTATCTTTAAAGGTGGACAATATTTTGAATTTATGGTCATCACCCTCCGACACAAATAGTGTAGAAGTGTGGAAAAATGGTTTCACAGAAAAGGATTTGGAGGTTTTTATGGTTCAGGAGCTAAACCTAATTTTATGCTGTTGTAAAAGCAGTAAATTGTATTTGGGATGTACCTGCTAATACACAGCCTCAAAAAGGCTGGAAGTTATCCTCTACCGTACTTATCAAGGATAAAGACTCACACAGACTATCACGTCACATTTCAGGCATTTCAATGAAGATTAGGGTCAACTGCAAATGGTCCAGAGGAACAAGAAAAATTACAAAGAGATTAAGAGCTGTGAAAAAGGAGGAGGAGAGAAAACAATAAAAGAGCAATAGAAAGTTATGATAATAAGTTTCCAAATACCTAAAGAGCTGTGAAAAAGAGGATAGCAAGAATTCATTTTCCATGCTTAGGGATTACATGACCAAGAGTAACAGATTTAAACTGCACCAAAAGGAAGAACCAAGTTAGTCCTAAAGAAAAAAAAAAACTTATTCACATGGAAGATGTATTAAAATATAATATGGAAATTGTGATGCCTCTGTCCCCACAATCAGTCCCTTCAGAGGCATTGTGGCCTACAGACATGGGCTGCCAGAGACCTAATGAAGTCTGACAAGGGCAAATGCAAAGTCCTGCCGCTGGGATGGAGTAACCCACGCCAGCTGCACACAGGGCTACATCAGCAAAGTGACAGCCAGCAGATGGAGGAAAGTGATTTCCCTCTACAGCACTTGTGAGACTCAACTGCTGTCCGTGGGTACACACAGATTACAAGACATGTTGAAGTACTGAACTGCAGGCAATAAGAGTTAGAGCCTGATGAACATGATGGATAAGAAGGACTGAAAAATGAGGTTGGTTAGTCTTCGGAAGAAAAAGTTCATGGGCCATCTTACCTTAATGCCTACTGGGAAGCTGTCAAGAATAGAGAGACCCTCCTGAACAGTTCAAGTGACACATGAAAGGAGATTAACACAAACTGCAACATGAGTAATCTGCTTAAACTTGCATTTATGTTTAAAGAAAAAAAAAACACCATGAAGGATGTAAAATATTAAGCTGGCTTCTCAGAAAGATGTGTATGTCCATCTTTGGAAATACCAAAAAACATGGATGAGCAAAGTCCTCAACTACCTGATCTCATCTGACCGTAAGTAGCAGCTGTACCAAATGATCTCCACAGCTGCTGGCCATGAAATCAAATCCTCTAGAAAAAAAAAGTATCAGGAATGACATAAGCACAGAGTTGATTCTATATTGCAAAGATGACTGCATCACCTTGAGCTATTCTGTCAGTTCTATAACTCTAGAATTTTCCATCCTGTTGGGGGTATTTTGAGGATATGTCAGTTGACAACAGAGGACCTATCAGCAGACAATTTCACAGAATGGCAGAATAGTTGAAGCTGGGGGGACCGCTGAAGATCACCTGAGTCCAATCTTTGCCTTAAAACTCAAGTCAGTCAGGGCAGGTGGCTAAGGACCATGTGTATCTGGATAGAGGACATCAGGAACACAAGACTGCTGGTGATCTGCTTAGCTTCCTTTTTTATAAGGTTGGGTCTCACACAGTAAGACAAGTTTGCATGGTACATATTCCTATTAGATCTGCAGACATTTGAAGATGCTATATTATAGTGTCACAGGAAAAATGGACCTACCTGTGAATCAGAAAAAGGCTTGCAACAGCCTTGATACATTTTTATTACCTTATTTTTACTACCATCAGCATCACTTACAAGAATAGTGGAGGGAATCTGCTGCCATTCCTCAGCACAGCTGGAAAATTTAACTCAATTTTGCCTTCCACCACCCCTTTCCCTATGTACTCTGCATGCAGTTATTTGTCATAAACAAATAAATTAGCCTTAACTGTTATGAGCAGGCAGAATGCTTTCAATTAGAGGTAGCACCTTCAGACTCTGTTCACTCAGCAGCAGGGGGACAGGAAAATGTTTCTGTTATTGAACTCCTTGGCACTGTCTTGCTCGAGGATATTTATTTTAATAAACACAAGGTCGTTATGCTGGCATGAGGACACCACAGGTTCTCCCTAAGTGTTACTATCTGATTACATGTTATCTATCTTGCTGTTGTATCTATAGCTGAATTCTGTCAGCCTCAACTGAGCAGCTCCTGTTAAAATTAGAAAAAACCTCAAGGGAGGGCAGTCTCATAAACAGAGGACTCTAATTCTAGACAGTTAGCAGACAGCTCCATATGCAGGAACAGCTCCAGCTCCTTTGCGCTGCTTGCTCTATCAAGCACCTGTCACCTCACAGTGAGCTGCAAGAATTGCATCTATCTCTGCATACTAAGGACAAGGTTGTTGATGTCTTACTCACCTGTTTTATTTTGTATGCAGAATAGAATGTAACAATGGAGGTGCTGATCATTAAGAAGCTTTTTTGAAAGTTAGAGATATTTGTATATTATCCTGAATGAATCTAGAAGGAACAATTGCATACTCTGACACTTCTCTGTTGTAGACTAATTATACTGTCAGATCAGCTAATGCCACTCAGGTTTATAGATGTTTTAGTCCACCTCTGCTGCCACAAAACACAAATTTGCCACAACAGTATGATGAAAACTTGCTCTTTATCCTGAAAAAACTTTTTAAAACGATCAGTGTGCCTCCAGTGAGAACAGTCTCATAGTTACTTCTTCTCTGTGACAATGAATGGAGAAATAAATGCTCTTGGAAAACATTTGAGAGGTGTAGTACTGATCTCTGTCTTTCTGTGTTGAAATGACCAAGTAGTCTTCTCTAAAATTTGGAATGAAGAGGGAAAAAAAATTAAAATGTCATTGAAGGGGGAGGGACCAAAAACCCCAAACTCTCAAGCTTTCACTTCCATTAACATGTCACTTATCAGTGACTGAGCTTTTCCTGAATCAAAATACAGAGAGCACACTCTACCCTCTGTCATCCTTTACATTGAAAAATACAAGGAAAACACCTTGGTGGAATTCTGTTGACCTAACAGATACAGCAGTGACTGGGGCTTAAGTGAATGAGGGAGGGGGGCAGAGGGGATTTCTTTCTTTACTTATTCTAACTCAAGGGAAGTTTGAAAAAGAAATTATTTTGGGCTAAAATAAAAAATATGATGCAGTATATGTCTCAATTCCTGAACTAATAGAACAGGATGCTTCTTTTTTAAGACTTCAATTATGAGAGTCTTTTTTCTAAAATCAGAATGAAACTTCAAATGTTCATAGCAAACATAAGTTGCATCTATGACTTACTATTGCATTTGAAAATAATGTATACACTGTGTGTACATTTTCTCAGGCTCAGAATTGTAAAAACATTAGCAACAGTCATAGTAATGTATAAAAGTAGAAATACTTCTTTACTTCCTTCAAAAATGCATAAAAATATGGCATAATGAATAATAATAATAATAAATAAGCAATTAATCTTCCTGAAAACTCCACCATTTATAACGAAACCTGTAATTCAAGAAGCATTTTTAATTATCTTTCACTTTCAGGCTGTCAGCCACTATTTTGATCCATTATATATTCTTTGTTAGGAAGGATCTCCAGGATATCTGGTTTCTTAAACATTTTCTAGCTCTTCAGTTCCCTCAAGATAAATATCTTGCTCTGTGTTTTAGTGAAGACAAACAACGAAGTTCTCATTTTTAAATCCCATAATTTTTCCTGCACACACTCTTCAAAAACAGTCAAGGCCTTCTACACCTGGAAGATTTAATGACAGTGGACAATTCAGACAACACAATCCTGTGTCACATTTGCCCATCAACTATTACTTCCACCTAGTACATTGATTGAATGCATTTTCTAAACTTTTCTAATGTTTAGGTACCCTAGGTACAGTCTTCTCAGTAACCCTAACCACCCAAACTGCTTTACAGTTTGCTTTTAAATGTACTGTGTGTTCCTCTTTCTGATATTTTTCATTATTGAACATCTCTTCTGACTCACTACACATGGTAAAGCACAACTGCCTCAGGTTTCTGTGGTTTTTTTGTGCCTATTTTGCATGCACTCCACCTCTACTACATATTACTATGCACATCCAGCTCCATTCAATCCATTACTGTCCCTGCTGTTCCCACAGGTGATTCAGTGTTTTGTAAAACAGATGGCAGAATCACATAATCATAACTACTATTGTTGTTATTATTGTTGCTGCTGTTATTATCATTATTATTATAGTAATAATAACAGGAAGGAAGCATTTATGTAAAATCTGAGGTTTTAGATAAAAATACATCTCTTCCTTAGTTTGTTACAGGCTTTACTGCAAACCTTTTGCTATGCAGATGTTGAACCTGCCTGGAATCAAGCATCCTTCTTATGGACCTGCTGCTTGGCAGCTGAAATTTCCCTCAATGTGTTTGTCCTTCAGCAAGAAAGTATCCTGCTTTGAGTTCTAATTACTCTTTGTGGGGAGGGGAGTAGAGAATGGAAGATCTTTATAGTAACTCTTAAAGTAGTGGTGGACTACAAAAAGTAAATAAGAAACTCTAACTAGAATATCAGACCATAAGATTTAAATGTGGAATTCAGACCTGACAATGCCATTGTTGAAGTGCATCTCTCTTTGCACTGAAAATCTCCTTATCAAAAAGAAGTATTCTTTTTTTTTGTCTACTCTCCTATTGCACAGCATCACTCAGTCTTAAATAATGTCCATGCTTAGTCACTGATATCACGCCTTTGCTTTGAGCAGATTTGCCCCAGGGATTAATGTAACCAAATTTTAACATCATCTAACACAAGGTGTTGCATAAAGGGAGGAACAGGGACACCTATTGTTTAATACAAGTTAGAGATTTAATAAAGAAATCCTCTGAGTAATCACATATTCCTGAATACTGCTGTGCGTTTTCATTTAATAGCTCCAAAACTAATTATTATGTAGCTACCTCAGTGTTTTGAGAAACGTAACATGCAGTTATTTTGTGATTGCATGTTATTTTTTCATATCAACCTTGTCACTTCAAGAGGCCTTAAAACATAATTAAAATATCAGAGATCCTATGATTATGCTGAAAAGAGGTTTGTGTGCTTTGAAAATTCATCATTCAGCTACACCATTTAATGGCTCTTCAGAAAATTTTAGCTTAAAAGACATTAAATAATATGTATTTAATCAAGCAGCAAAAAGAAAAGTTCCCATTTCTTTCATAAGGTATGTCATTACATTCAGCCATCAAGAGCAACCTCTTTTGGGTCTGCTCTGTAAGCTGCTGTAAATGGCAATTCAATATACTTCAAAAAAAATTTTAAAAAACCCAGGGCATTTTCTGCAAGTGGAGCTGCCAAGTACCAACCTGTTCATAATGACAAGGAAGCAAGACTCAAGCAAACTGTCTATTCATTAGGCCCTTCATTGCTCTCACACAGAAAGGACTTGAAAACACAATGCATACAACAAGTAGCTCAAAATTAGGATTTCATTGAAAAGTCCAGATGATACATACATGCTCTCATAATAATAAGAGATTTATTTTGTGATTCTAACTCATACACATTTTTAAAGTTATATATTCCAAAGTGAAATTATAAAGTCTACATTAAAGTGGTGGAACAACTGTGCTAATTTTCAATGACACAGGCCAGGATATGAAAAGCATGTCAAAATAAATGTGGCATGGAGCTGGAATTCACTTCCCTTTTTCCCAGACACACAAATCTCCAGTAAAATCCGCCATAGGCTTCTCTACTGTAATCGAAAATCAAATCAGTAACCAAAAAATAAGGTGGTTTCAACCCAAAGTAATTTTTTTTTCATTATCAGCAGTCTGGAAAAGAATTTCAGGAATGAACTACAGGCCTTTGGAAAACATGAAATTAATTACTCATCTCAGCACTTCTCCATCAAGATGTGGTTGTCTAATTTTCAAGTTCAAATGCTTACTGGAGTATCTTTTAAAGCTATATTGAATTTTTACAACCCTAAAGTTCATCTGATAGGACAACAAGGAAGTCTTCAAGCTTCATGTCAGTAAAGACGTGCCTATTGTCTAATAACATGCAATCATAGAATATCCTGAGTTGGAAGGGACTCACAAGGAACATCAAGTCCAGCTCCTAGCCCTGCTCAGGGCAGCCCCAAAAATCACACCCTGTGCCTGAGAAAATTGTCCAAGCACTTCTTCAACTCTGGAACTCAGGCTGGTGCTGTGGAACAGGCTGCTCTGCTTCCCTGGAGAGCCTGTTCCAGTGTACAAACACCTCTGTGGGAAAAATATTTTCCTGATATCCAACCTAAACCTTCCTGACAGAGCTCTGTGCCACTGCCTCGGGTTCTGTCACTGGTTACCAGGGAGATCTGCTCCTCCACTTCCCCTCATGAGGGTGCTGCAGACCCCAATGGGCTCTCCCCTCAGTAACAACTATAAATAAATTATATTAGAGAATCTCACCAAAAAAACCCAACATAAGCACAGTCAGATTTATAATACTTAGAGGGTCTTAATATCATATTACATGTTGAATACTAACTTTCTCAGGAAGAAAGGAGAAAAGCAACAATCCACTTTAAAGATCAGAGAAGAATAAAGGAAAATGCATATCTAATGGCCTGAAATTTTAAATGAATAACTTTAGTCTGTTTTACACCTTTGAATAATCAGCTTCTTCTATTTAGACTAGGACTTATTTCAAAATTGTTTACCCTCCTAGAACATTATGGATATTCTCACTTATAATTTTAAATATTTGAAGTTTTTAATGGGATAAGGTCATCCTAAGAAGTTAGTATCTCACAGCTGAATTCAGAAGATACTGTTAATTAAATTAGAGAGAAAAGATAATCTCAATGCTCAAGATTCAAGTTGCTTGTAGATTTGAAAAAGAATAAATACTGTAACAAAAAGAATGGATAATACAGCTCTAGATTTGCTATGTTCTTACCACAGCTGGTGGCTGAAAACACTGTCAAGGATCAAAATTAGAAACTGAGAATTTACTGGATATCAGGTAGCCTATAACTATGGGCCCATTCAGCTAGCACTATTCAGCTTCTGAAGCTTAATTTTCTTAAAGCCATCATTTTCTTAAAAATTATCTGTAATAGAAAGTAAAAGCCCATAGCAATTAGATCCTTTAAAATATCTCAAATTATGGAAGACTGCAAAACCAGTACAGGAGTATAAGAAGAGACTATGAACTAAATGTCTTCATTACTCCTACTGGGAACTGTTATATTGTTAATTTCTCTGAAAAATCCAGCAGCTATATGAAGTAACTAGCACATATCATTCTCAGTTTGAGGAATGTGTGATTGAGACATTGAGAACTTCTGGGTAGCTTGCTCAAGATATTTTTTCAGATCTAGTATTTGCTAAGATGAACACTAAACACTTTGAACCAAAGCTCGGGCAGCAACATCTTGAGGGGGCCAAAACAGTGACTGTCAGAGGGAGAGGGGAGATTTTGGTTTTAAGGTTTCTGGCAAATGCATGGAGACATGAGTGGGGATTTCCAGCTGCATGCTACAGAATCCATGGGTTTCACAAGTTGTTCTCAGGATTTCCCAAGGCCCCATTTGATGCACCAGCATACCCTTTATCTTCCTGCAGAGATAAAGACTAGGTCAGAATTTAGACCTCTTTTCCCTATCCATGAGAATATTTCTATTTCCTTAACATGACAGAATTTTACTTGTCCTGACTGCTTTCACAAATGTGTAATTTATCTCAAATAGAGGAAAAGATGTTACAGATGTGTCTATTTCAAGCATTTAGAAGGTAAGTGAGACTTTAAAATGACTTGAAAGTAATTTGGTGAAACAAGGGGAGAGGTAAGGTACAGGAACTTTATGGTCAGCTTCACCTTCACTTGGTGAAAAAAGACTTCCACACATATCTGAAAGCTAAATTGGTAGGAAATGACAAATCTACCACCCAAACTGAACTGACATTAGTCAGAAGTGGGATGATAGTGCTCATAACCTTCTTATCAGCCTCCTCTAACAGGAGCCAGATAATGAGCTCAAAGTTAGAATGCCATACAATAGTGGCAGAGGGCACTTAACCAAGGATGCAAAATCCAGTGAATTAGTGTGGACATGTGAAATGCACAATGTATAATCAGAAAAATAGTATTCATGGAGAAGCTGACAAGCTTGAGCTGTAACTCTTGCTGTCAGCAACTGACCCTCACTATGTGAAATGCTACTGACGTTAACTAGCAAGGCTACAAAAGAGTCTTTATGGTGCAAGGAAACACCATTCTCACTTTACACTTGTAAATTGAGCAACAGATTAATGTCTGGCTATAGCAATATCAGTAGGTATGCACTATAGAAATCAAGTAAAAAATTAATACATGCTCCTAAAGTTAATAGAGCTACCATGGAGTGTTCTAGCTCTCTGCAGAAGAGGAAAGATACATTTAAAAGATGCCATGTAAAAAGTGACCTGTTTCATTTGACTTATTTACAAGGTCTGAGGTAGAGAGAAAAGTAGAAATCTTCTGCAGCGAGAGGTATGAATCACTGCAAGGACAAGAGGACACCCACAGTGCTACAGACAACTTGAATGAAGGGAGCCCAGATGGCTTTCAAATAAATACAGGTTCATTTCTGGCTACCCCAGCTTACTTATCAATAGCAAGGCATAGAGGAGTGAGCAAGCCTACTGCACATCCATCATTCACATTTCTCCATTTCATTATAGACAGAAAATGCACTTGCAGCATGTCAAGCTGAAATAGTTCTTGGCATGAGTCAGAGAAGAAAAACCATAAAAGATCAGCCAGGAGGAAATGCAAAATTGTTTAAAACTGGTGAAGTGTTTGTTTCTCCCAGTCTCTGGAAACAGAAACTGCTTCATTTTGCAGAAAACCAACTCAATTTAAAAAAACCAAAAAATGTCTTATTTCCTGATTATTGTTGTATTATAATTTTTTAGTTTCCATTCCTCCCTATTAGCTGTTTGAGAGAAGGACAGACATAGAGAAAAAAATAACTATTTTCTAGAATATATCTTCTCCTTTGTCCTTTGTTATCTTTATTTTTTTCTAGGATTATCATGGTTTACTTGCACCAAAGACATTAAGGCTAAGACAGTATTTTAAAAATACTTCAATATATTTACTGGGTTTAGTCATCCTTTGCTATGTCTAGAGGCTGAAGCACAAAAAGGCTTTGCCTACAGTGCCTGCTAAATGCACTCTAGTATCATCTTTATCTGCTCCCCTAGCTGTTCCCCTAGCTGTTCTGAACACCAGTGAAGAATCCTGCTGCTCTTTTTTTGTCTACACACTACTGCCTCCTTCTGACGGAAAGCCATCACACTAGTCTCCCTCACAATCCAGATGGAGGTGAATTCAGTCACCTTCCCATTGCTGAAACCATGTTCTACAGTCATCAGATGATAAAATGAACCTAAAAAATGCTGATGAATTTATTTTATCCTTCCTTTATCACTTATTTTGCTTCCATAAAAGGTCAAACAATGTTATATGGGAAAAGAAAAGTACCCAGTATGAGGTACTTATTAAACTATGAGCCATTTAATATTTGGCATAAATCAAAAGCCAGAAAAAAAACTTAGAATCAAGAAATTAACCATTTTGGGGGTAGTGAGAAAAGCTGAAAAATAAAACTTTCTGTGCAATACAACTACATCATGGACAGCAGCAGTTCATATTTTCTTTAATATTGCTGCTCACAGTAGGTGAGGGCTCACAGGCACCAACTCTAATTACTCACAAATACACCCACTGCTACAGGGATCAACAGGCCAGATGAAATGTTCACAGAACTGATCCACTACGAAAAGGTATATAAACAAACATATAAAACATACAGGAAATATTGTTACTACTGAAGAAATAATGATGATTATGATAATCATAATAATTATATATAAATAAATAAATTTCCATTGAGAACATGAGCCAGCAGTGTGCCCAAGTGGCCAAGCAGGCCAGTGGCATCCTGGCCTGTAACAGGACTTGAGTCTTAAGGAAACTTGGTGTGAATGTGGAGTGTGCAGCTGTGGCAGAGCCTTGGCCCCAGCTCAGGTGGGACAGGTGTGACTGCCAGAATGGCTCCTGGATAATCGGGCAGAGGTTTCCTTAACAGAGACCTCATCACTCCCTACAAGTACCTGAAAGGAATTCATTGTGAGCTCTGGGACTTGGTCCCTTCTCCCAGGTAACAAGTGGCAGGACAAGAGCAAATGGACTCAAATTGTGTTAAAAGAGACTTAGATTGGATATTCGGAAAAATTCTTCACTGAAAGGGTTATTAAACTTTAGGACAAGCTTCCCAGGGAAGTGATAGAACCACTGTCCTTGGGAGAGTGGAAAAAATGTATAGATGTGGTGCTTAGGGATATAGTTCAGGAGAAGAGCTGGCAGTGTCAGGTTAATGGTTCAATGACATGGTAGATGGTTGATAGATGACCTTAGAGGCATTTTTCAACCTTAGTGATTCTATGAAATTTAATTTTTAAAAAAAATTCCAACAGTTTGGTTGTGTATTTAATTCTGTTGCCATATTTTACACATAACATGTGTAGCATCCTACAGGCTTTCTTTAAGGGGTCATCCTTGGTTTTAAGGTATATCAAATAATTCATAGATCTCATCAATACAAATATTTCTGATCCAATGCATTAAGCAACCACTATTATAGAAGTCAAATGCTGATTTCTACTACCTGTCAGGAGAATACCTGCACCCAGCCCTTCCCTATCCCTACCTTACATAAAGGAAGGGAAATAGGCAACAATTCAGTGACTAGAGTACTAGTAAAAATAGAAGTACAACATTGGTAAGCTTCTCTTAAACGTTGCTCTCCATGGAAATCTCCATCAATCACAGTATATATGTTAAAAATATTTTTTTAATCCCCGAAGTAAACTAGAAAGTCTGTAGCACCCTACATCCACAAAAATATTGAAGTTCACAAGCTATGAAACATCCCAGCTCATAGGTGTGTCCTGAATTCTGCTTATATATAACACCAGACAATGAAGAAACAACCCACATAAAAGTTTTATCTTCCTCTGCTCGAAGGAGTGTGTGCCAGGCATGTGTCAGATGTTAGTCACTATTGCTTAAGGCACAAGTACATAGACTATGCAAATGAGGAGAGAATATTCTATCAGACTGAAAAAGTGAAGTTTCTGGATTGGTCAACAAATCCCTAAACTCTCAAAGTGAAATCAGAAAAAATAAAATCTTAGGAAAGAAAAATGTTTCTGCATGCTTTGGAATTTTACATTAAGGTTTTTTTTTTTTAGATAGCTCATGCTCATACCATTTCTCACAAGCAGAAGCTTGTGCCCATGGTGAATCAACCATTTCCTATACTATACCAGAATTGTTAATCTTCTTTATCCTTTCCTTAGAGGAAAAAAAGTTTTAGTATTTTATTTTAACATTGATATTTTCATTTCTTGATACACTGTTACTGCTAAGGTCTTATAAGATTTTCCTTCCTATTCCAAGTGGGCTGACAGAGGAAGACAACAGTAACACAACCAGAAAGAAAACAGATCTCCTGTGTCTTTGGTTGTTTTGCACACACAGAATCAATCAAGTGAGAAAACCACATCTCTGAAGAACATTAACCAAAGGAATAAACAGCATGATGTACATGCAGAAAGACAGTTCTCCAATAATATTTCCCCATCACAAGGATTTATCCCAAGCTTAGAAAAACAGAAAGTGCAGTCACAACCATTCTGGAGGAATTAAGGATCCTGACTGGTACATGTAGTCACAAGAAGACAATCTGGAAGTGGAAGAATAAATCAGGAAGGTCAAGTAAAACTGATACTGACTGTCTGGGACTCAAGGACTCAGTCATCTGTTGTTAGTTTTGAGGGAGTGAAAATGGAAGAGCACTCAGTGAACCTTTGGCACACTCAGGCCAGGTTCAGACACAAGGCACAGTGCTTAAAAGTGTGTTGCACTTCAATAAATGACCCACTTGAAATCAATATTGCCACAATGAAAAGAGATTTTACTTAATGAGGGGAGCACTATTGTAATATTTCAGAATAATCTGAGGAAATGAGAAGTCATCCACTTTTCCCTATTTTTTTCTAACATCAGCCACATTTGACCATGTTTTTTTATACAAAGGGAAAAAAATTAAAATTGCAACAAACTAAAATTTTAATATGCAATGCTTTATATGTTCAGGAAAAAGTTGTGTAGTTCAAATTATGGATGTGTGTGAGATCAATACTTTCCTATAAGAATTGGAGAAAACTGGGAAAAGAGTTTTCCATCAGAAAATGCAGCATTTAGCAAGAATGTTGTGGACAGAATTTCATAGAGAGCAATGTCAAAATTAATCACTATACATTCCCATTTAATTTCAATAATGTTAAAATATGGCTTTGATGAGGCAAATATTAATCCCTAATATATCTTTTGTTTCAAACAATGACATAATTAATATTCTTGGAACAGTACACACTAATATCTTTTGAAATTATCAAAACAAATTCTTTAAGAAACAAGGATTTCAGTTTTTCATTTTGAATTGGAAATTTAAGAAAACAATGTCAATTTGTTGGAATTTCCCATTGGAAAAATAATTCAAGACTTTGTAACTTCAAAGTGTTGTTTGTGGCTAAATATATTCCATGCTAAGAAACCTAAGAAAATTCTGATTTTCAGTATATATGAACACGAAATGTGGGGGGGGTCTCACTATTTTTGTGATCACTAATTAAACCTTTGCAGTTTCAGCGCTGGTCAGTATCCAAAGAATTTAAGATCATGATCTGATCACTAACAAAAGTTATCAACTGTAGTGCAAGGTGAGTTACCTTTTTAGAGATGCTATTTCTATATTATTGGCATACATGGCTCACTATTGTCATATTTCTAAGTCTTAGTGTTTTACATATATAGGTGTTCATTGACAAAGCTCTTATAAGAAACTCAAATTCTGCATTTTCAGGAGAACAGAAGAGCATATTAATATCCCCTAATATTAGATAATGAAGTTGGGGGACTTGTCTCCTCTGGGGCTGTACATAATCCACAGTGAGCAAGAGAATTCTTCAGAGAATAACTCAGATCTTTCTGTCAGATTTCTGCTCACAGTCACTTGGTAAAAGATCCTCCTTGTCCTCTTCAGGTATAGAAGACTTGTTAGAGATGAAATTAGCATACCTTTAAGACATTAACATCCTCACGTAAAATGAAGAAGTACAAATACTCTTTCCTTCCCAACAGTTTAAACAATGCTCAAATTAGTACTTGTAAGGGAAAAAGATTGGTACAAGAACTGGGAGCTAAGACTCAAGCATCAGAATTCAAGTTAAGAAACCCTTATCCAGTACAAGTGTATTAGGAGTTCACTACCAATTCGAATTTTTTAATTGGTCATTGATTAGCTATCACATGGAAAGTAACTCCTTTGAATTCTTTGGACATAATTCCAGACATACCAAAAGAACTCCTTTATCTTTGTTTCTCCATCTGTAAATGGACACCTTCTGGTTTAGGTTACATCACTATAACATAAGGGATAGAAGTACACCCAAGTGGCATTCACACTAATTGCTTAATAATCGAAAAGCACCTTCAGGACGTGGAGTGTGTATTAAGTATTGCAAGCTCCTGCCTCTTTTCAGAAGAAAGTTACTAGTGCTTGCAAAAGCAAAAATTACTCCATGTAATTAAACAACCAAGACTCCTGCCAAGTCTGCAGTGTACAAGCCTGTACCCCAGTCAGAAGCCAGAACACTCAGGACCAATCCTGCTGAGCTGTCCTCATTACAACAGGGCAAATAAAGATGTTTTCTTTATGTTCCCTCAATAATTACATTTGATCTGCCTCACTGAGGATCTCCTGCTAGCAATGAAAAGTATGAAGTGTTTCAATGGGTCAATCTCTAGCTGTTTTATTTTCATTTAAAACATAGCAGACACTTCCTATTTATAATTTCCAAGGCAATAACCAGTGCACTTTCCGATCTTAAGCCTTTCCAGTGATGATGAGCCAATTACACATCAACTGCAAGCTCAGCTAGCAATTTATCCTAATTTGCCAATGAGCACAAAGTAAAATGGGCCTTTTTTAAGATTTCAGAGGTTCTGTGACCAGAGGCTCTTTGAAGGTGCATCAAAGTTACTTCAATGATTTTTTTTTTTTCTTCTCACTCAATTTTCAATACACCTTTGCCTCAGAAACTGGTTGATTGAAAAGATTAAGGTGTATCTCTTAACATGGATGCAAAAATAAATCCTTAACATGGGCTTATACGGACTTAAAACAACGTAACCTAACTTTACTAAGCACTGTGACCAGTTACTTGCTCTGCAAAATTAGAAAAAATTTTCACTGAATGGACAATACTTTCAAGTACAGAATGTACCTGAGCAATTTTTCATTCAGTAAAAGCAGGTAAAAGAACAAACAATCCACCTTGCATTCACACAGAGGATCTGGATTGGAGAAAAGCAACTCAGGTTTGTTAAGATCTGGAATTTGATCCACATGTGATTTCTGATATAAATATGCAATTGTTATGAAGCAAACAACAAATACTGCAAAAAAACCCCTCCAATAAATTAGGACAGAAACCTATCTCTGAAACAAAAAAGCTTTTGCTCTAATTCATTACATTTTAATTCCTCAGAGAAGGAGGGTGCTGACATTTCCAAACAAAGCATTTTTAGTAAAAAACTAAAAACCAGGGAGAAAACTTGTAAATTGCATTGCTTGGTGTTGCATAAAGACATATACTACAGTTTACGAAGACTCTGATGCCCAAATCCTTTGCAAAAAGAATGAACAAAAGGGAAATTTAAGGAAATTATGTAGAAAAAAGGCATTAGTAGAATTTTAATTTTTCACACAGTAAATTTTAGACCATACAACAATAATCACTGTTGCCTTTGCACAAGTGGGAAGGCAAAATAATTTCCACTACATTACATTATTTGAAACCATAGATTTTAGGTGAAAATAGATAGAATATTGAAATGTGAGATTTTTCTCCCTGTCAACAGTCTGCTGAGTCCTCCCAGCAGGGATCTCTAGCTGAAGAAGGGTAAGTTCACTGCAAGACAAAAAAATTTGAGGCCAGAAGACAACAAGCAGGATTTTCCAAAGCGGATTCAAAGAAAGACAAGACAAACTGATTAGGGAGGTCATTTCATTGCTTCCTGTAAGAATTAGTGAAGACTCATAGAGCTTATTTAAACTATATCTAAACAATTATTTCATAGCCTTTTAGTACAGCTTCCAGCTTAATATGACCCAGCCTACTTGAATCTTTGCCTGTTCAATGTCTCCCCGAGACAGTTCCAGGAACTGAGCCCGGGCCTAGATTTCAGTGATCATATTTCAGCAATGGGATGAGCATCCCTGAGTGCATGCACAGTCCAAGAGTACTGTCATAAATGAAACTTTCCCTACCAGCATTAATCTCTTAAGGCTCATCTTGTACACTTATAGCCAGTGAAGCTGGCTTTGGGAAGCAATAAGGCAATACATCTTCTCAGAGCAAATGTTGCCTAAGCAGCTATGCACAGAATAATACCTTTGTTCCCCCACCACAGGAAGAGACAGATTGCAAGGCATGGTAAAATCATCTCTACCCACCAAGCCTTTGGCATCATGTCAACAAAGAGAGTTACCACCACCACAAGCATGTGTTTGACCTTGAGGAAAGCTTAGTGTTAACTGGTACCAAAGGGATTAGTAAATGAACAATTTTTCCAACACAGTTTTCAATTGCTTTGATGAGCAATTAAAATGTTAATTAAAAAACGATCCAAAACTTGGTACTCAGAAGGTTATGAAATAATAAGCTCATGTATTCTTGCTGCATTGGAAGAGCTAAAAAGGTCACAATGCAGCTGGAGCAGAGAGGTGTAAAAGAGAGGGATTCTATTATACTTGGGTTGTTTGTTTACTGTAAGAGAAAAAACTCACCTTAAATACAGCTGGCAATGTGTTTCCTAAGTTAGACCAAAGATTTATATGAACAGTAATTTGGGAGATAGTGGGTTCAGGCAGAACCCATGACTCACCTAGGACAGGAAACAAAGCACCTGCACTCCACTGTCACCTCAAGAAGTTCAGAGTTCATCAGTCAAGTTCCAAAATAATCATTAATTGTTTAAATAATGAGGAGATTTTTCTTTTTTTTTTAGTCACTAAAATTTTGGGTTTACTTCCTTCCAGCTATCAAGCTCTCATCTGTCATCAAGAGAATTAGAAACTGGCTTCTATTTCAACTTCCTGCTGTGATTCTCATGCAATTGTAGAAAATTTTAGAACTTTACATCTGAAGAAACCCCCTAATTACTGTGAGTAACAACAACTAAAAAAAGATTTTGAAAGCTAGTAGTACTGCCTCCTTTGCTAGGTACCAGTTAAGACCTCTTCAGGAGAGTATAGTGGCTCACCTGTTCCTCCAAAGTTAGCAACAGAAATCTTGGGCATTTAGCAAGTCATGTTTTCCAACATATCTACAAATATTTGCTAGCAAAAAAAACCCCAACTCAAACACCTCCCACCCCCCCCCAAAAAAAAAAAAACAAACAGAACCAAACAACAAACCTCAAAGTTTTATTGACTTTGGTTGATTTTTTTTTAAACACTGCCAAGTCAAATTTAATGCAAGGTAGGAAACAAACCTCCTTATCACTATGCATTGAGTCTGTCATGGATGCTGCAACAAAGTGATTTCCCCTTAAACAGTCTCAATGACACAAAGTGCATTACCATTAAAATGAAAACAAAGCAATAATGTAACCGTAGCATCTTAAAAAACCACTGTGATTCACTGAAAGCAAACAAAAATGTTTCTTAGAATACACAGGTTCTTGCCATTCAATACTGTCGTGTCATGTTATGGTTATCTAGTATTTGAGGTTAAATATGGAGATCTTTTGCAATCTTGGTAACAACTGTAGCAGTTCTCCTATGAAACAGTGTTAATTTGTTTTTCTATCCCATAAAATCACATTTATGGAAACACACAGAATTAATTGCCCATATCTTACACATCAGTTTATCCATCAGTATTTAAAAACAAATAAAATAATAGAGAAAATACTATTAGGGAGTCAAACAGCAGAAGGCACAATAAAAATATTTACACTGCAAAATATAATTCAGACTTTTACTCAGAAGTTAAATTCTTTTCTAGTGATATAGTTTCTGAAACTGCATAGGAGTGTATGGTTACATAGAGCAAGCCACAAGGCCAGAAAAATAATTTCATAAGTAAGCCATGCACTAGATTGTAAAACCAATTAAATTTAACCCTACTGCCTAGAGCATGTTAGTAAAAAAACCCCAGAAATTATTTTCCTTATAGACTGAAAAACATAAAAAGTTATTACTGAAAGGTTTATTTTTTCCTATTAATACCACTAATAGGAAAAATAATCTGAAAATTAAAATTTAAATCATTGAATTACACCTTCCACTTCAGTATTTTACTGATATTCTTTCAGATTAATAAATCTCCAGGACTGTATTTGACAGCTGTTAAGGGACACTAGTAATGCTGCAGGAAAGAAATAAAACAACTCCCCTCATTGGAATCTGCCAGGTAAAACTTGATCTTCTAACTGGAATTAGCAGGAGTGGATTTTGGCCAGGCCCTTATAAAGATTAACGCTTATGATACAGATCAAATTAACATTTCAAAGAAACATTACTACAACTATACCATTAATTTTATTTGGATACATCTTCTGAAAAAAAGTCTACTTTTCAACATCATTAAAAGCATTTTACTGAACACTGAAATGTTCAAATGAGTGGTATCAGAAAGAAAAAAAAACAACAACAAGAGCAGGGCTGCAATGATTTTTAACGGGGGGGAAAGTCCCTGAGGGGTTAGCTTTCCCTTTATTTCATTATAAATCCCCTTAAGTCTGCTAATCCAACTTCATTTCTCCATCATCATTTATACTTTGCATGTGAATCTCCCAGCAGATTCTGGCAGTTCCATGTATTTTAGTTAGCAGTGTGTCAGAGGATTCTCACATTTTCTCTATGCCACAAAATCCTTGTAATGCTACCTAAATAGTGTTGTGCTATACATGCTAGAAAGATCACATTTCTTAGTTGACAAAGTGGACAAAGTCTTTCCTTAATGCAACAGAATCAAATATAGAACAATACATTTTTAGCATATTTAAGGAAAGTTGGTGGTTTCACCAATTTTTGACTGAATGTGACTTCCTAATACCAGTGCCAATAAAGAGCACAGAAGAAAGTCACTGAAGAACGTGACCAACATTCACTTTTTTAACTTATGTTTTCATTACAGAAATTAAGGAATGAGAGCCCTGAAGATAAACACCTGAGTGAAGCATCGCCCCTTTCCTACAAGGGAAGTCTCGGAGAAATGGGGTCCTTAGGATTGGAGAACAGAAGACTCGGAGGAGAACTTACAGCATCTTCCAGTACCTAAGTGGGGCCCACAAGAAGGCTGGAGAGGGTCTTTTTACCAGGGCATACAGTGATAGGACAAGGAAGAATGGCTTTAAACTGAAAGAGGGGTTTTTTAGATGTTAGAAAGGGAATATTTACTGTGAGAGTGATGAGGCACTGGAACAGATTGCCCAGAGATGTGGATGCCCCATCCCTGGCCAGGATGGATGGGGCCCTGAGCAACCTGCCCTGGTGGAAGATTTTCTGCCCATGGCAGGGGGGTTGGAACTTGGTGATGTTTAAGGGCCCTTCTATCCCAAACCATTCTTTTACTATCACATTATTCAAGACAGCAGTCATTTGTGACACTGGGGAAGAACATAAACTGCTTGACAGTACTAAGAATGGAACCAATTCCACTGTCCCATGTAACTGAAGGACAAGGAACAGTACCAATAGTTTTCAGTAGTTTAATACCTAAAACCCAGCAAAGAACAGTTTATGTTTCTAGAAAGTCAAGGGCACTTTCTGCCTAAATACAGCTATTTTTTAACCTAAATAAACTACTAGTTTATTTAAGTTTCCATCAAGCACGAAAACACTATGCCATTTCTCTTAAGATCCACAGTTGGTCTAAGTTTGCTACAAATGTGTTGACCTTTTCTCTACCTTTTCTTTGTACTTACATGGAATTAACTGTCCCTTTCAATTATCATCCCAAAAACCATATAAAACTGTTAATATGTAGATTCTTACAAAGTGGATCTCTCAACCTAGGCCCACAGTTTTAAGCACGTGTACTTCATCTGAAATAGGACAAGAATAATCCATTAAAGGGGAGAAGAAAAATCACAACACAAATAGAAAGCATAGTTACGGAACCCATAAATCTGACAGAGCTGAAAGCTTTTCAGAACAGAATATAAAACAGCAGGTATCAGGGTAGAGGAATACACAGGGGTTTCTTCCCCTTTCAAAATGTAAAACTGGATAACTATTTACTCTTAGAAATGGGTTAAATTGACTTTCTGCAGTCTGCTACTAATATTTTTTAGTTGCTTTGTAAAGAAAACATTTCTGATGTAGTTGCTATTTAATCTTGATTTTAGCTATAGACCACAATTCATCCTGCAAACCATATCTATATGGCCAAAATTCAGAGATCTCATGCTCAGGTTTGAAGGCTACAGCTGTCATGTGGAATGATGTTATGTTCAATATGCACATTAACGTTACATAATGTTCTTGTATTTTTCCTTTTTTTTTCCTAGTATCAATATCCCAAAGGTTCTGCTGAGATACCCTGAACACAAAATGACAGTTTGGTTGGAGTTCTTTGACTAAAAAAGGAGAAGGAGAGGAGTCACAACAGAAAAGTCATGACCCATGAGAAGAGGAAAAACTAGTTGAAGGTGGAAAAGAAACAAAAGAAGGAAGCGTGACAGTATGGTTTCAGTAATTCACCTTTTCTGCTTCCTTTTTACTATAGAAAAATAACCCTGGCAAATAAAACACAAGCATTTCTATCTGCTGGGACAGTTTTACTTTCCTGCTCAATTTACTTCAGCTGATTGCTGTTCTCATTCAAAATTGCTTCATTCTGGGAATACATAACTTGTGACTCCTTTCCTTCCTGTGCCATTTAATTTGTATTCCTTTGGTTTTCTCTTCTTCCCTCCCCAAGAAATTTCTTTTTCTTTCCTTCCTAACATTCTCCTCAATATCATTCTGTTTCATCTGCTGATATTTTTACATTGGATTCTGTGAGCCAGGCTGTAAGTTTTACAGCCAAAATATTTCAGTTAACAGTATAAAAGACAGATGGCAGAATTTGCAGTGTTTTAGCAGTGATGGTCTTTTACTAACAGTCAGTACAAGAGGAAAACAAAAGGTTGCTGAAACTTTTTCCCACAAACTTTTGGAAATATGTGGAAACACTGGGAAATCCTGGAAACTCCCTGGCTGAAAAACTCAAAATTGCAGATAGAGTCCTCAAAATTGCAAATTCATGAAAGGAAGGCAAAAGGTCTCCTTTAGGCAAGGGGGTAAAACCTGCCTCCATTACAGCATTACAGAACCCACTGCTTCTTTTCTACAAGAGAAGGTCCTGGTAAAAAGTTGTTCTTTGTTTACAACTTGAAAGCCATTCCAGCATGTTTTTACTACTTTACTACCATTTCTGATAAAGTGGATAAAGAAGAGATATAAAATTTAGCTGTGTTTTGTAGGACATAAATAAAAAGGTGCAGTGCTCAAGGGCAGAAAGATTTGGAAGTTAACCTTCTACCCAAAGTGTTTGCAGGAACTACAGCTTGCAGAGGACAGCCTGAAAAAATTTTTTTTTACAGTTTCATCCTCCCAAATACTCCTTCTCTCAAGAAAGTATGAAGGCCGAAAAAAAATGAGGATAAGAACCACATGGTATCACCATAAGGAGAGTAGGTGGAAATATTAAAATGGAGACATTTATTTTATAATGTGTATTTCCCCACTGCACCTCCCAGATTTACCCATCTTTTCATTCTAATATTTCTGTGCAGTCACCCACCTAATTTATTGCTGTGTTTTTCAGTGCATAAATGAAGCCTCCAGTTTGCAAATGGAGAAAACAATTGTACCAGAAATTGCATGCTGACCCATAATTTAATGTGAATCTGCACATAACAAATAGTCAGCTTTGCTGCTGCTACTGACTCTTTTGGAGCTTCCCAAGCTTTTAAAAGAATTAAATTTAAAAAAAAGAAAAAAAAGGAAAAAAATTTTTTTAAAAAATCAATCTTGTGCTAATTTGGCTCGGACTGGTTATTTTCAGTGAGCTTGACACAATTACCTATAAACTGCATGAAGTGGAGTTTGAACCTTTTGCATTGCAATGAGCTTCTGCCACCGGTCTCAGATTCCTTGTTACAGAGACATTGGAAGTCACACCACTTCCAATGAAAACACAATAAAAAGAAAAAATAACATACTGAAAGAATAAAGGAGAAGATTAGCACTGAGTTTTCTGTTTAATCAGTAATGTTCTTCCCAGGGCTGAGCAGCATGCCAACAATCCAGCCAATTGGGAGGGTTCCCAGTTCCTTTTGTGAGCTAGCTCATGGCTCCAGGTCTAACGGGAGAAAGGAGCCTCCTCACTCTGCATTTTGGTAGAAAAGTAGAAGTTTTCCCAGCTAATCCTAGATTTACAGTTACAACATGGAACATCTCGACAGCAGTAGCAGAAGATCTCTGCATACGGCTTCCTCTCCACAAGCCAAAGGTCTGTACAACTCTCCAGAAAATGTCACTATGCACAAACTCCTTTTGTTATCTGAAATATTATCTCTAAATTAGACCTATTTTACTTCTAACAATAGCCTTCTGCTATTCAATCACATTTGCCAGTTTCAATTAACATCTGAAAATCTTCTCTATTCACATTCCAGAGCTTTAAAATGGCTTAATATCCCATTAGCTTTTGCACACATAAATTTAACATTAAAATAAAAAAAATAATAAATTTAGCTTTGCTGGGATGCTTAAATAGGAGACAAAAGTGCAAGACTGCTTCAAATGCAAATGAAATCTCACTAAGACATTCACCTTTAACATTACTATCTATCAAAATAATAGAAATATGGATGAAAGATGCAGATCAAAGCAACCTTTCAAAATTGTCGATTAACGTGGCTATTGCAGGACATAATTTTTTTATGCTTCTTTGGGCTGTCTATAAATTATGGATAGTTACTGCTTGCATAGTGGCAATTTATTTAGACCTCATTTCCCTAGCATTATTAGCATTTCCCTAGTTCGCCTCTGACTATCATGGGGTTTTCTCCTTTAATTTTTTTGTTCAATGACTGATTTTTTTCTCAGAAGGCATCTGATGATGCAATACTGATCTCTATATCTTATCTTTCCTCCACAGCAGAGGAGGAATCATTTATCATTTTGCCTTTCACATAATGTCTCTCAAATCAGCAAAAAGCTCTTGTGCTGTAAGTTAGTTTTCCAGGAGGCCTGTAGAAGTCGTGCTCCCTCTCATTTACCTTAGTGAAGGCAGAAGAAAAGAAACAAATCTCTTCCCATTCCTAAATCTAACAGATATTTTATGAAATCTTGCATTTACTGTATTCCAGATAAAGTAAATTGGCAGATGTAGTAAACAAGGAAGTGGTTAGTCTAACCCTCATTTTCTTAACAAATATATAGTAAATGATAACATCAGGGAAGGTAGAAGAAAAGATCAAACACAGTATTTTATATAGATATTCTTGGTATGATTTAGCAGCATCGCAGGACTAGTGCAAATCCACTAGACATAAAATACAGACTCAGATGTTAAAGTAAATCTCCATAGCCCAAAACATGAGTTCTTGTCATTCTGCAGGACTCCCTTGGTGGAAGGGCTGCCCTGCACACACTTCTCCCAATCATAACTTCTCACCTCCTCAGAAGTGATCTTCCCCACCACTTATCTACTTATCTGCCACCCTAGAACTGTGTATCTCCAGGTTTTTTAAATTTGCGTTTAAACTGGACAACTTAAAGAATTTTACGTTAATAAAAATATGTGAAAAATGCCAGAAATCAGAATAAGAGTTCACTATATCACCATTCTCTAAATTAAAAATTTGCTATTTTAAATATTAAAAAAATTTCAGTCATCTATGATAAAATAATAACACATTATGTACAGACCAGCCATACCCCAACCAGTGAATAACAAATAACTGAAGCAAATAAATTGCTCATTTTCAATGGTTCATTTTATGCCATTAGTTGTTGAAAATCATTTGCTAAAAATAGCTGATATTTAGGAGTGACTGTTGCAATCACAGAAACAGGGTTGTATTAAAAGGTAAGGAGAAGAAGAGACTGCATTTGTAATTAATAGCACTGATAATTAATACTTCAAGTAGTCTGATCTGTCATGCATTTTATTCCAAGTGACCAGACTTGCTGAGTCTGAAATTATGATTTCATGCCTTACAGTAGAAAATGAAAACAGACCAGGAAACAGCAGCTTTTACAGGACATGCAGAAGGTTCTAGTGTTTGCAACCACCGAAGATGAAAGGTGTGCTGAGGTGACAGATGGGTCTCAGTCCTGTTGGTATCCGCATTACACCTGACTTACTCATTCCTTTGCTTGAAAACAAAATACAGCTAAAGCAAAGTGTTGTTGCTCTAAACCTGATGTTTTTGCTACGTGTGGTTTTCTTGATGCCTCCATTAGAAAACCAGCTGCACACTGGATCAAAAAACTCCTTCTGGAAAAACATCCATTTCTTTGGTCAGTACTCTTAATTTTCAAAACAGGCAGATCTCAGCAGATACCTGATGAAACTCACAACCTTCCCTTCTGTCCTGCCTTCAAAGTGCTGAGCACTTCAAAGGATGTTTTCTCTTAGTGTGATGGAGATGCCAAAAGCATCATACTAAAAATAATGAAAAACCCAGGAAAATAGGGAATACAAATACTTTTTTAAACTATTTGTCTGGTCACCCACCAGAATAAAATACTTCTAGATTTGAGCCAAAATTTGAAGAGTAAAATATAGTCATTTTTAGACATGGCCATTTTTAAAAATTTCCCAAATCCAAGATATTAAATGTTACTGTGTGCAAATGTGAAGTGTTAAACAATGGACAAAGCAGACATGCTAAAAATAAACTAATTTTGTCAGGGACTGCAGAAAAAGAAGCCAGATGATATTTTATTTATTCTACCCTACCATAAGAAAAAGAGTAAGATTTGTCATATTGTTTTATCCCAGATGCTCTGAGTTCAGGCAGAAGGCAAAAGTTGGCCTCATCAAAATGTAAGTCTCGAGTAATCATGTCCATATCTCTCCACCTCTAGGTATTAATATCCATATGTGAAGATATTAAAGATTTAATTGATATGGGGATAAAAGAACTAAGATTAGGGTAAACCTTGGATTTACACAGTGACCCAAGTTCTTTGTTTTCTGATAATTTCTTTCAGTTAGTTTGTTTTTCCATGTTTTTTTAATTTGCTACCAGATACTAAATTGATACTTTTATGGATTTTTTGCTGTATAACCTCACAAAGATTCCTTCTGACTGCTAAAAGTCACCTTTCATTATTTCACATATAACACCAAAATTTACATTTTTCATGTGGAAAATTTAGCTTTTACCTACACCAAATTCCATCTGCCACTTTATTATGCAGCTACTGAGTTTTGTAAGATTCTCCTTCAGTTCTTCAATTTAACTTCACTATTTCTATATTCAGCCATCAAGAAGCTCTCTTACTCTACCAGTTGTTCATTGTATGCTAGGTAGCCCTTGTCCCGCCACAAATATCTTTGAGTTCCACTGGTGACTTAGGGAGCTGGTAATTTGTTCCTTCCCTGTGTTTCCCATGGTTAAATCACTGATTCATCCATTCAATGAGTTCACTTCTCATTCCCCTGCTCATTGCTTTGTACAGAGGTATTCACTTGACAAAAGTTATACTGCCCTTTCCTCCATGTATTTATCCACAAGGCCTTTTGATTTTTGTACAGATTTTAGCAATTTGCCACACACAGTTGTCCAAACCTTCCTGAAGCCTTTTTTAAAACTTATATTTTGCACTCTTGAATTATCTGGGCAGCAGGAAGCAAGAGGATACAAACTACATTTATTGGTTATGTGTAGTGCAGTTTTACAAATTCATCTTCACTTTCCTTCTGAATTCTTTGTGGGTCCTACACTATTCATTTCATCTCATCTCTTGGTTGCACAGCCTCTGCTGCTGACAATGCTTAGTCTCTGAAATGACTTTGATCCAGTGTAAGACCTCAAAAGCTGTAATTAATGTGGGCAAACCAAGAAAGGAAACATTGCCTGTCCTCTGTAACCCCATTTTTAGATTGTATTATCATAAGCATTTTAAACTGATCACATCATGCCCTGAAATATGAACAAAAGCTTCTCCACAGGGACAGAGTATCATTAATTGGTGCTTCTCTTTTCAGATTCATATGCCAAAGTTCTTCAATTATGTTTTGTACAGACTATACAGCTGCTAATGAAGCCAGAAAGATCCAGAAGGACACTCATTCTCAGCAAATTCATATTGAGAAGAAAAAAAAACACACCACTGACAAAATCAATTTTATCAGTCTGTACTTCTTCCATAATATCTTTAACTGCTTATTTTAATATTCAGTATAATAATTAAGTTTTCATATACTTTAAATATTCGATATAATTGCAAATGTGTCACTCAGTCTTAGACATGCATTTTTCAGAACTGAATAAAACACCCAGCCTAATAAAAGAGAAGTCTAAGACACCCAGGATAATATTTCATTGGTCTGGATAGTTTTCTGGATAGCTGTTGCAACTCTGTTTTGATCTATGGGAAATTCAGGCACAGAATATTAAAACTCATCTTCTGGAATTCAAATTCCTTTGAGGTGGAGGCAAAAGGGTGTTCTAAGATGCACTGAACAGCCTGCTTCAAAGAGCTAAACTGCATCATTAGCAGAACTGGCAAAATAGCTTTGCAGATATGAAAAGCCAAGAATTTACACAGACAAAATCACTCACAGTAAGGCAGTTCCCTGTTACTACTCTGATGCTCTCAGGTCTCAGCCGCTTAATCCAGGTTTTATCTCACCTCCTTCCCCTTCTAATTTTCTGTTATCTCTTGAAATTCCAAGTACAGCATGGAATAAATGTAATCTTACACATTGTTACCTTGTCTCTTTCATGCAAAACACATTTTGGCAAATATTAGTAGACCTTCCAATATTCCACTCCTCCTACTCAGTGGTAGAATAAATACTTCACATTAATCCTTGATATAATAGAAACTAGTTGAATGGTTTATGGCCTTGGAGCCAGGACATATATTTCACACTGAAAATAAAATGCTGACCCAAGAGAGAAGACTACAGATTTCACATTGTGGGAAAGGAGGAAATCAAGGAAAAGAAAGGGACATAATTTAACAAGCTAGATGACTAAATCCATCCTTTAAATAGCTCTACTGAAAGCAATGGGGCTATTTCCAGCAAGGATGAATTCATGCCAGAAATATCAGTTATTGGATTGCATTAGCAAACAGAGTTTTACAGCAGCAAAAATTCCTTGGATCCATAGCTGCAAACAGAAATGAAGTAAATGCCTTTCAAAGCCACTGCCTCAGCCTTCTGTGAGGAACTTGGGATATATTATGCCTAGAGTGTTCCTGATGGAGTCACTCCCATCACCTGCATGGGTAAATTAAACAAGGGAAAGGAGAAAGTGTCCTATAGAGAAATTAAGTGATAGAATTAAGAGAGATGTGGGAAAAAAATTGAGAACTCCTAGCTAGACAATCCAATCTACAGCAGATCAGTTACAAACACAGGTAAACACATTGCCCTTCACCCCAGTTACACCAGGATGTGGAGACAAACAGGTGAGTGGCCACATCTAAGCAATAATAAAGTATTTCAAAAAAAAAATCACAAAAAACTCAGTATATGTTACGTAACTCCTCACTGCAATGTCCCAGTAAGNTTAAAAAAAAAAATCACAAAAAACTTAGTATGTGTTATGTAACTCCAACAGTAATTATATCACCTCTATGAATAGATGAAGTTCAACTACATAGTAGGATTATATCTCCAATAAATCCCCTAGTAACACTACATTGAAAAGTATGATTTATCATTACCATCTTTAAGGATCTAAAACCACTTGTTGCACAGAACAAAGATGAATAAATGCTCTAAACTGGCAATCTTGAAAGCATATAGCCATTAGTGATTTGAGTGGAATAAAATCTCTAAGAAATATTTACATACAGGAGCAGTAACTCAATAGCCACCAACTCCTGCATATAGTCAAATTAGAATAAGATCTGATTACTTTGGAAATCAGCTTTTCAATTAATAACCAGAGATCAAAATAGATAATGACTCAGATAAAAATCTAAAAACTCACAAATGAAAGAGACTTTTTGCCACTAAAAGATAAAGCCCTAAAAGAGAGAAGATAACTGTTTCTAATAACACTTACTATTAGCTAGCAGCAGCAGGCAGGAAGAAGTCCTAAGCAGCATTGAAAGATTATACTTTCATTTAGTATTAAAACTTATATGTCCTTTTTGGCTGCACTACATGGAAATACTTTGGAAAAGAAAGGCAATTTTAAATATTTGCTGTTTCCTAGGCCTTCACTGCTATCCATGGCCTTATGCTGCATAATCTCTGCACAATTCATAAACCCAATGTGAAATACACTACCAATATAACATATAATATAGATATAATATAAATTATAACAGCTACTGAGCTGTATTGACAAAATGCAGGTGTTGAGCATAAAGTGGCTTTACATACAATTCAGTGCACAATTGTCATTCTCCAGTGCATACCACATTTTTTTGTTCCATGATTCTTGTAAGAAATACTTGTAAATCCATTGTAAATCCATGCATCTTGCTACAACTCTGTTCTTCTTCTCTTGAAACCTCTGCAAAATATCTCTTAGGATTCTAATGTTAAATTGGGTCAACCCCGCTACATTCAAGGTAACCTTGTATATGAGAAAACACTGGCACACATTTAAATTTAGACAACACTTAAGCACCCTTTAGGCATCTTACAGGCTAAAGCATGGAAATGCAGCTGTAGGTTTTATTCTAAAATCAGCTTTCCAATTGTATACTTGCACACTTTACATCACACTGCAGGCAATAGTCTGCTCCTTTGAACATGGCCAGGTTGCATGTTGTGAACTGCTCAAGGACAGGGCTGAGGACAACTCATGGAAGTAACTGGACTGTACCCTCCCAGATCAGTCTTCTCACCAAACCTCAGCCACATTTCATAAGGGCAGCCTCAGCTAATCATTCTCTTGGGTATTGCTGTAAGCAGACAACTTAGCACAGGACCCACTGAATATGTGATCTAGGGAGGGCTTTCAGCTCCTGCTTGCATGGTGGGGTGTCCTGGCCACAGGGAATCAGGACATGGATGCGGTGTGGTACCCAACAGAGTTAAGCATTACTGGATTCAGCCACTTAGACCACTGGGTAACTGCAGGGACTCTGATTTAGGAGGAAGAACAAAATGAACCCTTGTAGCTGGTACTCTGAGCACGTTGTAGGAATTTACCCTACAAAAGCAGGCTCCTTATTTACTGTCTAAACCAGAGTAATAAGCCAACACCAATGGTTGTTGGTAATTAGACTTTTAAAGAGCTCACTGGGAATTTGTAGCTAAAAATTACTGTGCCAAACCCCAAAGAGCTGGCCATATTTTAACTGCCTGACTGTGGCTAAAGCAGACAGAAATAGTCTTAAAACGTGGCATAATTATTCAGCTGTGTTACTTGCTAGCAGTCAATGTTAATTATGCATTAAAAGCTAAGAATGTTATTTATGACTGTCCAGGGTAATATTTATTTATAATGTGTACTCTGGATTTTTTGACAGAAGGCCTTCTTATATGTTCTCTATGATTCAAGAGCAGGAGCAGGCAAGAGAGCCACAGATTTAATTTTATATATATGATACTCATCTCTTCCTGTATGGTAAATGTAAGCAGCCACTCAAACTCATTTTTGGATTTAAAATATTATCAACAACCAATTAAAAGAGCAAGTTGACATGTAAATCTTCTATGCAAGTGAAACCAACTTGAAGCATCCCTAAAAAAGAAGAGAGTATGTACAAAATATCTCCAACACCTTCCCCCTCACTGAGTTTCACAGAAAATTACATGATACTCAGCAATGACTTCAATGCAGCAATCAGTCAATGTATCTGCTCACTAGGTGATTTCACAAAAGTCAGAGCTTTAACAAATCAAAACAGATAAGTTTGGTTTTGTTTTGGTTTTTTTTTTTTTTTTAACCAAGAATTGTTCCAGATCACTGTGAGCCATAGCTAACCAGTAGCTAAATTTCTTTTTCCTGGATTTAGGAAACTCCCTCAAATGTAAACCACTTAAGTATTATAAATTCTGTATGAGACTTGCACTTGTGAACTAAGGTCAGAAAGAAGCATAATATCTTTGCCACATGCTAAGTCTACTGCCTACTTTTGAAATTAGATTTAACACAATGGCATTCCAGGGGGCTCTTTGGGAGAGGCAGGAGAGAAGGGGAAAATCTAAAGATTGTAAAGACTAACAGATGTGAACATTTGAGAGTAAATATGTTCAATGCCACCATTCAAGGAAACTGCACCAAAATTATTTCTGTGTTGTAAACCAGAATCCAAAAAGTTTGGACAGGAAGTATGAAATCTGGAATCATATAAAATACAATTGTAAATTGGCCAAATTGTACTCACTACCAAATTTCTATACAACTTTTCAAGACCAGATTGCTTACAAATAATTAAGAATAAATGTAAATTAACTAGAATTAGATCTTAAGATTTGTTCTGCACAGGAAAGGAAGAGATTTAAATCAGAATTGAAATGGTTTCAGATTTATGCAGGCCACTACTTTTGAACTTATGAAGCCCTATAAATAGACTTTCAAAAGATAACAACAACCCCTATTTCTTTTTGTTTTGCCATAAAACTACCCAATGCATTGAGAATTGAGACAAGGATTCCTGATTTTCAACCAGTTCTCAGTTACAAGTGTTCCTGGTCATTTCACCATTATTCAACCATGCTTACCTTTGTCTACTCCTGCAGGACATGTACACTTACAGGGATAACTACTGTTATTTGTGTGGTTCCTGATAGAAAATAAGTAGAAAAAAAAGACAGCACATCCCTCCCTCCCTTTTCTTCAAAACAGAACTTTAATGTTCTTAAAATCTGTTCTCATCTTAATCCCTCTACCTATGGTTGCCTTCCACTGTTATGGGTTAATGACCTGTCAAAGGGCAATGTTCTAGTGCTCCAGACTTTACTGAAAATACCCAGATTTGGGTTTGCTAAGGTCATTCTGAAAGGACAGGGAAACATTTATAAAAGTTTATCCCTTTTTTTTTTTCCTCATGTTGCTGTTTTCATGATTAATATAGCCCTTGCCTCTATATTATTGTGAAACCACCTAAGGAGACCTCTTTAACCTCAATTTCTTTACATGGATAGGCAAAGTGACTGAGATGGGACAGCTAAGACAGCATTCTTTTATTTTCTCATGCCAAAATAGAAATTGTTAGGACGCAAACTTGTTTGCAATACAGAAGGAAGTATATTATTGCATCAAACCCTATCATGAAGTAAGCAGATTAGGAACACTGGAAAATATGCCAACTTGAAATCCTTGCTGCTATTTCATTTCCCACAGGATTTTAGAGGCAGTTCTGAGGAAGCTGCCATCCTTGCAGTCTCTAAAACCTCTTCCTGTAATAATTTTCTTCTCATGAAGATTAGAAGCTTTTGCTAGTAATCATGATAATAAACCTCCCTGAAGAACTAGAGGCTTTCATCACATCCCAACCTGCTTTTGCAGCATGTATGCCCTCTTATTCATGCTTAAATGAAACACTCCTTTACTCTGTGCACAGATTCACAGGAAAGATTTTAGTAGCATTTGCATACTAAAAAAGGGAGTGATACCACCTCCAAATGAGATATTGTGAACTTACAGAAAATAAGGATGTAAAAAACGTGAGTGTGATTATGAGATGATAAATGCAGCCTGTATACTCACTTGAGAACCTGGCTTTGAATAGGGGCTGCAAATACACATTAGGTAGGGCTGGAACTTCAAATGGTCAGCCTCATAAACCAAACTCACAGATGTTTAAAAGAAGAGTCACTAAAATATCAATAGAAATGTGCTACCCAAGTTCCTGATCCTAACAGAGATGGGTAACTGCCAGTACCACACACATCGCTGACATCAGGTAACATATGAATAAAAAGTCATTCAAAAAGCCTTCCAAGCATGCTGTTTTAAAAGCAGCCTTCCAAACACAAAGCATCTGTCATGGGGAACTGAATTATTTTTCCATTTTGCAAGATGTAAAACACGCAAAACATTAAGATTAAAACACCTGTGCACTTAGACTGTGTCTCCCCACTCTTTCAGGTTGCAAATTTTGTCAAAAGGCACAAAATATTACTCCACCACCAGCCCTATAAAACTTTTATGGTAGCGATAATAATATATAAATCACTACATTAACATGACCACAGATTTGTGTAATTTACAATTGTGCTTTAACCAGATATTCAAATTCTAATTCATAAACATAGGCAGATTTAATTCTATCACTTGGCTAATCCTCCTGCTCAGATTTTGAAGTGGAAATTGATGTTCTGACCTATATTTCCAGAGATCTCCTTGAACTTTCCCAAGGCTGGACATCACTAAAAATCTTTTGTCCAACAAAGGACAGCAAACATACAGAAGTATAGGACAAACGGCTGATCTTTGCATCAAAGCAGTGGTGAAACATACCAACTGTGCATCATTTAGAATAAGCCCATTGTTGTTTGAGAGATGCTCAAAAATTATTTGCTTGACAAACATTTTCAGAGAAACTAAACGTTTAGCATTTCTGAAAGCCAAGTTCATTTAACACATAGCGATCCCTTAACATGCTCCCTGCTATCCCAGCACTTCTGCTCTCTGTCCTGATCTCTTCCATGTCAGAAGCCACAGAAGCTCCCTTCCCAAGTGATACAGGATAAGCAATATGGGTCCATAAGAAGAAATGGAAGGACCCTAACTCTGTCCATACAATCACGTTCTATCTGTGTAACACCTGATAACTCTCTACCTTTCGTTCATGATGGAGGAAGCCCCCAATTTCTGTAAACCCTGTATTTCTCTGCAGATATCCTGTTCTCCACTCTCTCTTGAGCCTATTAATTTTTATCCTTAGCCATCACACTACTGCTGATGTCACTAATGTCCCTTTTCCCCAAAGCAGGAATAACCTTTATCCCCAAAAAAGCAGCAGCAAAGCTGCAAGCAGATGCAACTGTTTCTCAGTTTGTCCTCTACTTCACTTTTAACTTCCCTTTTTCATTCCCATCACACAATCTTCACACTGTTCATTTCTGAATCATCACACTCTTCATCTTTGTTCTCCCATGAACTGACTCCCAGTCCCTAATAGGGGTCCCTGTGGTTTGTTTATTCCTTCAGTACCACCATGGTCTCTTATGTATCAAACAGCAGTCTGTATCCCCCATGGCAGATTCATCTTGTTCTGCAAGGCTTTCTGAGCACAATGCCACTCCTCTCTTTCCTAATTCTTATTATTAGCTGTCAGAAAGCTAAAACATTCAACTGTCAAAGGAAACTTCTAAAGAATAAGCAGAAATAATTAAAGGGAATGCTGTAATGGCCACCGAGAACTGCAAGCAAAAGCTAAGGTGATTTATCTGATAACTGCTTTGATGACAACAATTTATCTCCTATTTTCTCTGACTTAATTTTCTGGGTTTGTAATTATTTAAACTTTTGTATATGAGGAAACATGAAGTTTTTAGTTTTCTGACATGGTTAAGAGAATGCAAAAATATCTGGTAATGCTCTAAAAATCAATCTAGATATTAACACTCGGGGAACTTAACAAAGGTAGAGTGGGTAAGGTAGCTTTTTTTGAAAGAGAAAAAGGTTTATTTTACAATTGTCTCCAAAGGCATGATAAAAATGAAAATCAAGATGCTGAAGCAACCTGGAAAGGTTCTCAAGGGTTAAAAAGAGGTCATTGTAGGGGGGCATAGGTTGATTGAAACTCCATTAATCCACCCACTACAGTCACCACTACCCCTAACCCTAAGCCTAACCTCATCACCAGGGGTGGTCCAGATCAGGAGCAGCAATGCTGGGGTGGGATGGCCTTGGTAAGCCTTTTCCAGCCCCAGAGCTCCTGAAGCTGCAGGTTTCTTGGACTCTCCTAACCCTAGCCATGAACAGCATTTTCAATACAAAAAATTCTCTCAGGAAGAAAGGGAAAAGCTACAGTCCACTAACAAAAGATGTGTTTCCTCTTCCTTCACAGAAGGAAACCTAACTGTTCCTAAGCACATTCTCATGTAAAGAAAAGTTAATCAAAAGAGCAGCAACAAGGGGACTAGAGGGTAAATTAACAGCAGAAGAACACAATTTATAGCACAGGACTTACACCAGCTGGTTTTCCTGCTCTAATTCAGAACCATATTAACCAACTGTATTTTAATGTTAAGTAGGCAAGCTTTACAGAGCTACCTTGCTAAGTGCTCTCTCCCAATGTCAACCCATCAGCTGTCTTCACTTGTTATCATATTAACCTGTTCAAAATTATTAAATTAACAATTATACAGAAATATAATTATTTTTCATCTAATGTAAGAATCTCTCCAAATCCTATTTTAACAGAGTAACCTTCTCATTCATATTGGGGTTGTATTCCTCACTGCAATGTATTAGTTCTCTATAAAACTCAAACTCTTAACTTGCAAAATGCTGACTTCAATGAGCAAAAGCTCTCCAGCCCATATCCCAGACCTCTTGAGCCCTAGATCCTGGAACTGACAGATACCATTTCCACCAAATCTGTCCTAGAAAACTCTGAGATTCTAGTACTGGCCCTGAAACTTTGTCAACTATGATAAATGGGATATATATATGGAGGTTTGTTTTGCTCAATTACATCCTTTAAATTCAGGCAAACTGATGAATCTTGCAAGGCTGGGCCAAAAAAACCCAAATTCATTTGAATTAAATTTCTACAGTGACAGAGAAGAGTATATTGGGACAACCAGCTTGGCCCATCCTTAATTTTTCCTTTGTCCTTCAGAATTTCAGTACTTACCTAAACAATATTATTACTGTACATCTCCAATGTCCTCCTGAAGGTCTTTCTACTGAGGGGTTTGGGGATTTTTTAAAGCGCAAAGTTGGTCTTAACCTGTTGATCAGTTTTCCAAAACCAATACACAGATTAAATGGACTTCAGAAACATAAAAAACAGTAAGAGACTGGTTTCTTATCATAACAATTGCAGTTATGCTCCTAACAGGAGCAGCCTTTCTCCTAAACACAGTCATTACTATATCAATGACAAGCTAGGTAGGACACAAATGACTGTACTTTGCCCTACCTAGGGAATTAACTAACAAATCCAGCCATTAATTCTTGGTAACTACCATGTTATTGAGGATTTCTGCTGCACAAATCTTTTGTCATAAAACACATAGCAGTTAGATATAGCACTACACGTTTGCTGTGATGTTTATATCATGACACTAATAACACCTTGCTTTTACCAATCCTTGCACAGGGAAAGAACACAGACCCCACGATTTATGATGGAATTGGCATCTCCTCACATACTGCTGACTTTTTCCCTCCATTCACACGCATAGGTTCATCACCTCGGGACAACAACAAGCTTCTGCCAACACATGTTGGTTATGTTTATCTGAAAAAACACTGGAAATCAATGATTCAGTATTGCTATTAAAGTAAAAAATTAAACTAAACTATGTTAGGTTGCTTACAGGGGAAGAACAAAAATGTTTAGAAATGTTTCAGGGCTCAATGTGAGTCAAACAATACAAAAATAATTTTTCCAAGGACACAATATAAATCACAAAGATTGAAATTCATGCATCACCCTCACTGCAGTTTTTCTGTCCTTGACCTTTGCTATTTGACATTAAAAATGTTGAGCACAGGCACCATTCCTAGAAAAAGACCACTACAAGAGCGATCAAAAGTACTTACAGGTCATTTGTGACAGAACAGGGTACAGCACCCCAGCTTTCATTAAACTGACTGGGTCAAAGAAACCAATAGTTTTGGATGTTCAGGAGAAGCCGTAATGTGGAATTTTCTATGTTGTCTTTTCCCACACCCTCTAAAGAACTTATAAGTATTTTGTGGTTGGTTGTTCTATGAAAAACTTATTGAGAAAAGGAGGGGAAAAAAAGACAGCTTGCAGTGCCTTGCATGAAAGCCTGACTTACAACAACAAAGAAACTGAAGTGCTGAAAATTCTTCCGAAAATAATGACAAAACAGAGTTTATTCTGAAGAGCTATCCCAAAATGTAACCCAAATAAACAAAATGAAAACAACAGGCCACATACTACAGACAATTTACAATCCAAATCAGGCAGGCTGTGTGAGACACTGAGCTTTCCATGTGAGTTAAAAAGCAGCACGTATCTTCTGGGAGCACAGCTAAGCAGTCAGAGAGCTGGTGTATTTTGGCCAGCAAATAGATAGGTGCTGACAGGGAAGCCAGATGGCATCCACCTAGTCCAAGTGGCTGGCTGCCCCTTGGAGGCCACCTCATGGTGTGCCTCTATCCCTACAGCTGATACACTGGCCTGCAGGTTAGTTGCAAGATTCTGTCTTGGAGCCTTGCTTCATTTAGTGGGGAGTCAATAGCAGACAGCATGTTGAGAGAAAAGGAAAAAAACTGAAGTCTTGGGAGACACAATTTGATACAGGGAACAAGGTAACAAGAATAGAGAATGGGATGTGCACAGGAAAAAGGTAAAGCCTGTCATCTAGATCAGCTGGAGTATTTAGCAGCTCACCTCTGCATTTGAGATGGAAACTTTGACAACAGAGGCTGTATTGACATTGCAGCTTTTAATGGCTCTACCGAGTACATTTAGAGTATGACACTTGACAAGGAAACAAGTAATTCTCTCTGTCCTTCCCCTGAAACTGCCAGAACTAAAGCTGTCATTCCTAAGCAGTCAGTAAAACAAGACCTTTTTAAAAGGTTTTCTAGTATCAGATCAGGACACTTTTTTTTTTTTTTTTTCAGTTCACAGTTGTAGTTTTTTTTCCAGTTCTCACTGGGGAATCAAACTACTAAATAGTCTTGGAGACTAACTTAAGGTACTGTGATTGGTAGAAAATATACTCTGGTGGTTCACAAAAGGAGTGTGATAAATAGATACTGGGAAGGAAAACCTGATTGTGTCTACTGCTTCACCTCTCTAAGATCACAAGCAACTATAGCCATGGCATTCTTGTTTTGAACATGAGGATGATTAAATCCTTAAAATATTCTATGCTTTCATTTTTAGGATTAGAGATATTAAACATCAGCTCTTACTTTTAAGAAGCTACCCTATTTCCCAGTACACGGTAGCAGCAAACTGGTAGCACTGCTTGCAGGTCTCCCAAGAGGACTACCAACCAACAGAGATCACCTCACCATCACTACTTGAGCTGAAAACAGTCATTTGTGGTAGATTATATTCTGTAAGGACCACCAGCCCTACTGCCTCTGAAAGAAGCTTTCTAGTTTAACTTAGATGATTCAACACCATAAACCAGAGCCCATCAAAAAACAGTTCTGTCAGCTCAGCTGAGAAACTACCAAGCAACCACTACAGAAAACACAACTACACTGAGGAATAACACTAGCATTTGCTTCCTTGAGTGACTATCACAAGAGTACAGAGCAAAGTGAGATCAAAAACATAGTGCTTCCTTTCTTCCCTCAAATGGTAGTGTCAGGCAGTTTTGGAGTTCAAATCTAGCTAAACTCTCCCACAGATATATAGAAAGTGCCCTGACAATAGTGAGTTTGAAAATGTCACTTCCTGCCCTGACCTCAGCGAATGTTCATTTGTCCTGCAGCCTGCATATCTTTTCTTTACCACTTGCTGAGGAGACACAGCCTCTGTTTCATTGAAAAAACTTGAATCTAGAGTACATTAAAATTTCTCTTCCTTATGGCTCCTTTCCCAAATCAGTTATATCATACTGCCTTTTTTTCCACTCAGTTCATACAGTAAATATTGACTCAATGGTGGTTTTATATTTTATACTTCATTGTTCTAAATTTCTGAAGTAATGGTTTTGATCACAGCTTATGAAGGCCTGCAAACTTCTCCCACTCAGTATTTGCCTCAGCACTATGCACTGTGTGACTCAGTTTATTGGCCTCACACAAGAGTTGTTCTGGTTTTACCATCCTAGTCAAGCTCCCAAGTGAAGCATCGTCCACTAACCTGATGTAGCACCTATAATATTCTTTTCTGTTCCTACTCTATAAATGCACAATTAAATGCTCAGGTTAATTTTTTTCTTTAAAGCAAATCCATTAAAAATTCTTTACCTTCTTATGCTGTGCACACAAAACGAAAATATAGCTTCCATTCTATATTTGATCAAGATTTAATCACTTGAACAGTAATGGAAAAAAAACAGAAAACACTTCCACAAAATTAAAATTTACTCACAAACACTCATCTGAAACACTGTGATTCTGTTTTTAAAAGTTTGTCTTTGTACTAAATTGCTCTCAAACCCTTTCTCTCTGGCAAAGTTGCCATGAATCCAGTTCCATTAAGGCCAGACCCTATATGGTTGTAGGAGGTGTCAGGATGGGATAAAAAAAGGAGTGAAGTGCTTTAGTGGCATATGTGACAACCACTTCAAAGCCATAAATCCTACAAAAGTACCTCAGAGAATAATGATCAGTCAAGACTTTAATCATCGGCAAAAGTGAGCTGAGAGAATAAGGAGGGCCCTAAGGGTAATAGCTGTAAAATGAAAGTGTCCACCAAGAGCATTTTTTTCATTACAGACAATTGAGCCATTTCTCAACCTTGTTTATCTTGAGCTTTTCCTGTTAGACCAGAGGGAGAGTAAGGAATATTATACCCAGCTTCTTCCAGTGAAGTGGAAAGAAAAATGCCAGAAATTCTTTAAGACAAACAATGCTACTTTCACAGATCTGGTTATGTGCCCTTTTTGGGGGCAGGCTTTCAAGGCTGAGTTCCAACCCCTGGTCCCTTGAACATCCAGCATCTGGCTGAAATCCAGACTCTGTTCTTGGCCCAGGATGCACAGCATACTTTGGGTATCCTAGCATGAATTTCTGAGTACTGAGACACATAATCCCATTATTCACATCATCTCCAACAATCCTATTGTCTCCTGAGCCTTCATCTGATCCTTCATGCAGTCTTCTGAAGTCTTCAGTCCCAGAAGACCTGGGAGATGCGAAAGACATGTAGATTTCTGTAATGTGGATAAATTTTCCCCCAACTTTGAAAACCTTATCACTCATTACTTGATACTAGGTAGAGATAAAAAATTGAAAAGGATAATCTGGACATTCACTTTTCACTGAAGCCTGAAACAACTCAGTGAAACAACTGAGCAACACTTGGTTTCCTCTTTCCTTTTCCTGACAATTTTTACATCATAAATACCGTTGAATTTTTTCTCTAAATTATCAAAAGTCAAACACCTGAAATTATAATATCTACATCTTTAGCAAAATGACCAGAACCACAAATACAAGCAAAGTTTTTATAAACCAAGAGACTAAAATTTTCAACTTGCTTGACTATTAATTTGAAATTATAAGTTGAATTTATGTCTAGAAGACAAATTCAACTCACTTCAATTCATTTAAACTCTGTCCATTTATTGATTACAAACATAAAAGACCAAAACTGATCAACAATCTTAAAATACATATTACCAACATTTTGCAGAATCTCAGAATATTCTGAGTTGAAAGGGACCCACAAGGATCATTTGATCAGTTTAATAGCAGCGGAAGAGATCAGCACACAGCATACAGTCTATGGCTACACTATAGCTGTATTTCTGGGATCTTTCTTAATCCCATTGATTTATTTTAGAGACAAATGCAAAGTATGAAACAAAATTATATTATTATATATGCCTAATATTCTTACTCAAGAAAAAAACCAACATTATAAACTCTTTCAGGATGAATATAAAACTTTTTTAAAATGGTCTAAGTAAATTGCAAAACCAAAGGCCAGTATTTAGGTTACTCTTCTGATAGAACTCAAACACAACAAGTGACTAAAGCATACCTGAAAAGCTAAAATTAAAACAGACACCTAATTAAGCATCCCTGGTTAATATAAAACAGCCTAGGAATACCTATAATTTTTCAATCATCTCGGTGTCCTACTGACATGTGAAATTGTTGAAAAGTGCACACTAACATCTGATTCCAGGTTAATTTTGCACACCTCTGTGAGCCAGGACACAAATGGAGATGATACTCAATCTTTAAGAATCTGACAACATTCTAGAAGCTACTGTCCTCCTGTCTATCAAACTTCAGCAAAGCAACACAGTTCTCATTTGAAAAAATGTGAAATCTGTTGCTGTATCTTCCATTTCACCCCAAAATACTCAAGGAAAAACTTGGTGTTTTTTCCCCTTTAGGAACCATATTCTGATGTTGTATGTGCCCAGTAAGATGAACTAGGTCTCTTCCATCCATATGGAAAGGATAAGATTAAATGTTGAAATTAGACCAATTTGCTTCTATTTTCCATCTGGCTTTTTGGTTCATTATTAACAGCTAATCTTTTATTTGTGGGGGTTCCCCCCCCCCCAAATAAGGTGGATTTCTTTTATCCCTAAGAAATTTCAGCTTGTAGAAGAACTTTTATTTTTATTTCCTTTCCCCCATATTTCAGGGGGGTTTAGTGCAAGTTTATTTAAGCTACAGAATATACAATTTATAAATCTTTTAAAATTTATGAAGTTATGAAAATAGGATACTTGCATTACAAACCATTTCATTAACTTTTTCAGCAAAATAAATATTGATTGAAAAACTCCTAAGTGCTGATTATAGTCCTTTGTCTTCTGAAAATATTGTTTGCAATACTACAAAATGTTCATTTACTCCTATAGCACACAGTTAGCAGTTAGTTTTGCAGCAATGAGGGTCTTAGTGGAGTTATAAACTTCTCACCATCGCTGAAAAATAAGATAGGAAGCAGAAAAAGCCAAACCAAAATATGAATACAGCCTTTTTAACTACAACCTTCTAGTCCATGAACAATGGATCACTATGGGAAGCTCCTCCTTCTCCTACCACCCAGTTGCAAATCCCTATTATGCCCCTGCAGAGCTTTCCATTTCTTCAGGTGTGCAAAGTTTTACAAGACTGCAACCTATTAGAGCATAGAAAGCCATGTGGTGGGAACCTCACCTGCAGGAGGATGAGTGAGTTGCAGGAAAAAAAGCAAGGAAGCTGTAGGGTTCTTTTAAACTATAAACCAGCTATATTTCATAAAAATGGCACAAGCCCTCTTCTTTTTAATATCCCATTAAAAAGTAGCCCCTGGGCAATCATCTTGCCCAAAGAGAACTTTTTTTTATCTGTAGAAAATCCAAAGAAATAAATCTTCCAAGAAGAGACAGAAATTGGTAATTTTTTTTAAAGTCTCCATTGTCTCATAGGCACTCCACTTCCTTTTGCTCTCTCCCCTTGCACAACACGAAGAAAACTCAATTCTCTAAGAGACAAACTACTGCAGTTTATAAAATATTAGGTAAAAATGCAACAGAAGCATAAGAGCACTCAAAGTAGGTGTAGGAAATAATTTGGGAAGGGCTTGCGAAGTGGTTTTTCAGGTGTGAGAATCTCAGCAAGCAAAACATTTCACAACCACCCTGGCTTTGACATGTGACAAAAATCTTCAGGGATCACTCCTCTCAGATCATATTCTGCCATCTAGCAAGACTCCAGATATATCTAGGTCACATACAACACTCCATCCACCCCCCCACACACCTCGGCTGGCCCGACAACTGTAAATATTTTATCACAGAGCTTTAAGTCCTGGCCTATTTCTTCAGGATATTTAGCATGTTAAATAATCATTTGGCAGTAAACAACTTCTAATAACCATTTTCCCCCTCACTTAAGCACTGTTGGCTTTTTCAGGGCAGAATATTGGATCTTCTTCCTGTCTCTGGGCCAAATGGAGGATTTCCTAATTTTAAAAGGCCTGCTTCCTCCCTGCTACTAAGCCAGCTATTGGGAGTTATTGACAAATCCCACTGGCTACCAAATATTCTCTTAGCAGCATTAATTTGCTTTTTTCTTTCCCACTACGTTTGTCTTTGATTTCAAAGGTTCAATTCCTGACAAATATTCAGTGTTAAGCACCTACAAGTGCTGGTCCATCAGGTTGCTCAGCTGGCCACGTGTCCCACTAGAGAGTCCAGCCTAGAGCAGTGTCCCTTGCAGCACATCATTCCCTTTGATGTGCCAGTCAGGGAAGCTGCAGGTAACTACCATGGCAGAACCACTCAGGGAAAACACACTGTAAACAAGGGTGTGGAGGGGAAGTATGCAAATCCAAACCCTCTCCTCTAGCAATTAGTCACAGAAACAGCAAATCAAACACTTCAGTTGTATGTATTCCCAAGATATTTGGAGTATGATTTTTAGCCAGTGATCCTTGTGGGTGTGAGAATGTGCCTTTATGAGTAGGAAAAGCACTCAGCTCACAGAACTCAATGGAAACATTTCAGACACATCTCACACAGCAGATGGAGGATTTCCTATAAATGATGAAGTGACCTTCAGATTATTCATATTATTATTCATATATAAATGGCAGCAAATTTTCTTCCAAGACATTGGTGTACACATAATGACTATTTAAGGAACAGTACAAAATTCCTATGCAACTATTTATCCAACTATTTGAATCCAACACATTCCCTTGTGTCTCAGATGATGGGTACACATTAAACCAAGATGATGGCTTTACTTCTTTCTGTAGTGCTGATCAAACATTCAAGATGACAAGATCCACAAGTTATTCCCTCTGCGGGGGAAAAAACCAAACTGGAGTATAAGAAAAAGCTCATTATTATGAGTGATGTTTCATTCCTTATTCCTTGTTTATTTTCTTTTCTTTCTTCATGTCCAAAGAAAGTACCAGATGCCAATGATGTAACAAACTATGATCACAAACAAGCTGCATGAAAAGAAATTTGAAGAAAGAGGGTTTTTTCTCCCCTCCTTCATGAACTGGATGATATTTCAGGCAAGATGAAAAAATCCATAAGGTTGTGTGCAAAATAAAGGAATAAAGCACGTTGTTGATGTAACCAGAGGGTCACATCACTGTCTTGTAGCAAGAGGCTGAAATGCTTGTCTCCCTCTACTGCTTCATCAGATAGATGACTAATAGGAATCTCAAGGGGCAGTCAACAAGCAGCACCCAAGGTAGAGCCTGTCTGTCACCTGAACAGGCATGAAAGCAGGCAGAATGTCCCTTTCTGATGTCCCAGCCTTTTTTTTGCCTGCAGGGCAAAGCTGAGAGAAAACTGAGACATCTCAGTGTTGTGATACTCACAGAATAGAGATGAGCTCAGAAACAGACTTTCAGTTTCTGTAACTGTTTGCTTAACTTGGAGCACAATATAACTCAGAACCAAGAGACAGAAAATTTTCTTTGAACATGTTGAAAAGTGAGCTTTAAAGTAAAGGGAACCTGAACCTCAAAGGCAAGAAAAATTCATTGCAATGTTGAGAAATCCATTGTAATGTTGCAAGAAATCCCTCTACCCCCTTCCCTCCCAGGGCACCCTCTTCTCTCACCCCAAGGTTATGTCAGTGAAAGCTGTGGGAACTTTCTAACTACAGAGCTCCAGAGGGTCAAGTTGGGGCTCAAAAGTGCTGCCTATACATCCTCACAGCCTGGAATAGCTTTCTACAGGGAACTTAATTATCTGCATGGCTGCTATGGCAATGCTTCCCTAACACACAAACATCCATAGAAGAAAAAATTATTAGAGTCTGAGAAATAGTTAGTCAGTGAGTCTTTGATTGTACTCCTAGTTTATAAACAAAGCAGACCCCATGAAAGGCTGGTTCACTTCTTTGTAAAAAATCAGATACAGATGCACAGAATTATTATAGCATACGTTTCATTCCCAACATCTGCATTCCACAGATTCTCCTAAACTCCTTAAGATGGCCTGTTTTGAAAGAAAATTGATTCCTCCCTCAAAGAACAATAATATGATGTCACATTGTTACTAGGTTATATGTGGTCCAGATTGAATTTGCCTTCCTTGGTGATGCAAGGGAAACAAGACCAAATAAAAAAGAACCTGATAAAGGAAGAAAAACCTTGATCAATGTAAAATAGTTTGGCGAATATAAATACAGTTTTTATTGTTATCAGGATGGATGGGGTGGGATGGAGAGAAGGGTATTCAGATTTTTTTGTGAGTTTGTGGGTTTTGTTGGGGGGTGGGTATTTATGCTGATGGTTTGGGTTTTTTTTTTAATTCCACTGTTGTTACTCAGAGAGATTGACAGTCTAACAAGATCTGCCTAGAACTGGATTGTAAGTTTACATTACACAGCATGTGTTCTGTCATTATTACACTGTATGGTAGGATAATGGTCTCAATACACAGTGCCAGAGGCAGAAGAGGCTTCTGAAAATCACTAAGGAACCAACACTGCAGAAAATAATCTGATTTTTTTTTTTAACTATCACTACTTACAAAAACACAAAATTATTATACAGTGAGAGAAGCTATAACTAGCAGCATCCTGGATCCAGGAACATCTGGAAATGAGTCAGTGCAACAAGCAGCTGCTGCTTCAAAAACACAGCATATCAGTCCCTTAAGAAGGCATTAACTTTAAGGGAAATACAAACTATGAGTCAAAGCTATTTTCTATTATCTAGAGGTGGTGACATAACAGTCCTCAGGTCTCAAAGTGAAACCATTTTCACTTATGGTGAGAAAACTGTTCGAAATAAATTCCAACACAAAAACTAGAGCAGAATGAATGAAACCAGGA
>VWYE01010924.1:32837-82371 GCA_013398995.1 Alaudala cheleensis | reverse complement strand
TGAGCTGTCAGATCAAGCCATGTAAAAGCTGGTTACAATTCCTTCTTTCCCAGTACCTTTTCCTAGAGCTGCAGGTGTCTCTGCTGGAAACAGCAAGAGCTGCTGAGAGAGAAATCAGGAGAAGCAGAAGGGGCTCCTCACTGAGCTGAAGAGGAGATGGGGCTGGATGTTGTGCCTGTGATAACTTTATTGCTGGGGCTGACAATTGTTGGCAGGTCTGTAAAGAGAACTGACTGAGTGTCTCTGGTGTGGCTCACTGCTGCCTGCACACACTGCAGCCATGCAGTAAATGTGCTCTTTGATCTCCTGAAGCTCCAGGCTGTGTGCCAAAGCCAGGCCTAGCAGAATAGTCCTGGCTCCCTTGTTCTGCCTGTGCTGGTTCAAGCCTGCTGCTCTTGGTACGAGCCAGGGGCTCTGATTTATGGACGTGTGCAGAGAATTGTTATCTCCAGCACATAAATTCATTATAACTATTAAACTAAGCTGAAATTGAACCTGTTGACCTGGAAGTGAATGTCTCCATAATATTTCATTAATCCTCTGAGATGTTTAATTCCTGCTAATTTGATATTTCAGATACTATCTTCTCTACAGATATAATGGCTTAATTAGTATACATTACATGATGTCTCTTCACAGTACAGCATGTACAGTATTTATCCACTAGAAAAGTAATTCAGTAGAGCTCAATTATAATACATTGACTAGAGCATGAAAGTTGAAAAGAACTACTGTGCATAGTCATTATATTTTAAGCATAAACAGTTTTCAAGCAGTCTTCTGTTTGTTGCTATCTCTTGCCTTCTGAAAGTGATGGTCCTACACTTTTTGTTACAGCTTATTAAAATATTGACTGAGAGCACTTTTTGGTCCTAGCACCAAAATCCATGCTCTGAAAATCCGTCTTGTAGCATTCAGCTTGCAAATCTTTTTACTGAAGTCACCTGTTCAGAGCAAGTCTGTGTGACAGTTCAGGACAGTGGTGCCAGCTGGGACTGCAGGGGACAAACAAAGGGAAAGGTAATGGATCTTTGGAATGTGTTCATTTTATTGCTTCCTTCCTTTGGAAAGTCAGTGGAGGCACAGATATGAGGCAGCTCTTGAGTAGTACCTGAATTTAGTTCAACTCAACCACTCCCCCTCCAGCCTCTGCACTGACTTGAGTTAATTAAATTTACCTCTTTTTCCCTTCTAACATTGCTCTATATATTGTATATTTGAACTCGAGAGAATCTGAGCTCCTTACTCCTCCCTGGGACACATTTCCAGATGTATTCCATGCATCTCTGGAGTAAGTGATGAAGGAATGAACGCTGAGGGAATCAGGCAGTGTGAGTTTGCAGTCACCAGGTGGCGGCTGGGCTGCCCGAGCCGGGCTCGGACCGATGGATGCAACACCTGCGGGATCAGCCCGGACTCACTGAATTACCCTGGCCATTTCCCCTCACTGACTCCCGAGAGCGAACTCGAAACATCAGGAGGAGAAAATGAATGTATTAGGATGTTCTTATTTTCTTCTCTAGATTTCTCTTTTTAGAGGATGAACGATAATGGAGAGAATAAGAGGTCAGCCAGACCTACTTGCCCAGGAGGGATGAAATGGGAGGACTCCGATTTTGTTCTCAATGCTCGGTGTTCTCTCTCTCCTCCCTCCTTCCTCCATTCCATATGAGGTATTCCTTGAAATAAGAGGCCGAAGGGCAGTGATTGATCTTGGTGTTCCAAGGAGTTGAACATGTATCTCTTAGATTTCAGAGTCTGCCAGATCTGTGAGGAGCATCTTCAAATTCTGAGCCTGCAGAATGTTTCTGTGTTTTGTTTAAGCACTTAAATAAAATGGCAGACGATCCTCAAAGTGCTCAAGACCTCAGCTAGCACCCAGTCTAGTGGGGTTTTACCCTCTCCTTTGCTGTATCCTCAGCTTTATCACCTTCCCTTTACTTTGATCATGCAGACAAGGCTACACTGCTCTGTTTCATCACCTTTTCATCCTAAAAGCTACAAGGAAACAAAATCCTTGAGAAGCAACAGGGTCTAATTTCCACTGTCTCAATGAGGCCTCTATCCTCTTCACATTGAAATCCCTGGCAAAAGTCCCAGTAGTTAGATCTGGATTTCTCCCTCCTTAAAACAATATTCTTCCTTTTGTGCTTTATCCTCTGCTTGTCAGAATCAGCTGATTATGAGCTCCTGCACAGATGACATATTATCTGCAGTCAGCAGGAAGGAGGCATGAATTAGGGCTTAGAAGAAAATCTTCAATAATTAGCCACAGAGGAAGGAAAACATCCAAAAAAAGTACACAGAAGGAATTGACTTATTTCATTTGACTGGGCTGGAAAGTTCATCTGTAATGATAGTGGTTAAATTAATTATGTTGATTTGGTGGCAAGTGAACTAGCATGTCCCCAAATATGTGTATTATTTTTGAACCCAGATGAAGCAACTGCACACTGTTGGTGGTGTGTGTCAGAGTCACAGATACCAGGTATTCCTCATTTCACCCCATGCTCCTTCAGGATGTGATTCATCATGGCATAATTTGGTCACACACAACCCTTAGGCCAGAGTTTGGTTAAGTGCAAGGCTTTAGTGCTTTCTTTGAAATCTTTATTATTGTGAATAACTGTGCTGGACACAGTTTTGGATGCTGTAGTGAGTTGTGATCTCTGTCATGAGAAAACACATTCTGCTGTAGCTGAAGTGTGTCCTGGGGCTGTGCTGAGAGTGCTGCCCATCTTCAGCAGTGACTGTTGGCAGGAATGCTCCTGCATCATCCCTCCCACACCTGCTACAGCTCTGCTCTGCCTCAGCTGCAGCTTCAGTGGCCAGAGGTGTTTGTGGGCATAGCAAACATCACACATGTCCCTGTGTGGAATCAGAGAACTTCTCATGGCTGTCTTGGGGTGTAGAACTTAAATGTGCTCCAGCTTCAATTCCTTGTGGCTGTTTGATCTCTTCTGTTGTTTTGGAAACTGTTTTTTAGTAACATCTGACGTGCAGACCTCTCTTTCTTTGTTGTCAGCATTGTGGGAGTGAGGATCCACTGAAATCACTTTTCCATGTGGCTGTGGAAGCCATTGACACCTGCAGACCTCTTGATTTTCTCTGTGAGCAGGTCCCAGTCTATCAGGCTATCCCTGGAGAAATCTCCATCTCTTAACTTTGCACTTCCAGTTTTGTCACTTTAATGTTTCATGGTGCCTGTGGGACATTCATGTCAAGAGGCATCACATCTTGGAGGATGTTTCTGAATAGCCTTCATGACCTGCCTCATCTAGGACTTTAACAGGAGGACCTTGAATTTGATAGGGATAAAAAGAGACTGTAAATAAAATGAGCACAGCTTTAGCAGAGAGAAATATTCTCATGCATTGATACCTGATAACACTGATCATTTCCTGAACAATAACAGCACTGGGTGTCTTTAAACTTTCCCTTTTGTTGCCACTGAGGTGGAGTCAGGCTGTAACCAATTGCCAGCAGCAGCCAGGCATGGGTGTGAAGGGATGTGGGTGCTGATAAGCAGAAGGGTCACTCCAAGATATCATAATAAAAGCAGAGTTATTTTTAGAGGAAAAGAACCCAACACAATATTTATAGGAGTTTTGCTTATTTTATTCCACTAATAACACGTTTTTGCCATGAATAACTTTGCATAGAAACACTCTGCTCTAATGGTTTACAAATTTTCATATGCCACAAAAGGTGTTCCTTACAGTCATTTGGATTTGGTATCATTTCTATAGAGTGTGTACATAATTCTACCTCCTGGAATAAAGCACGTGTGTTTAATCCTCTACTGCAGCAGCTGTAGGCACAGCTCCTCCTCTCTACCACTAGGCAGAGCTGCTTTGTGATCTCTTTCTTCCTCTGAGGCTTCCTCCTCCTAACCTTTTCTCTTATACCCTGCTTTTGCACTTTAAATTTGACTGCTTGTGAAAACTGTGAAGATAACTCCAGATTATTGGTCTGTCTGATACTCTGTTATTCCTCTGTTTCCAAATCACAAGGAAAGCTTTGACAGCTGAGAGCCCAGGTGAGCTGAGGTGACTTAACCCATGGCATGGGGCAGTGGCTGCAAGTAATGTGTGGCATCTTGAACTGTGCCTGCAGAGACTTTCCCCCCAGGAGCTGAGGCATCAGTGGCTCTGAATGTGCAGTCCATTAGCATGTTTCACTGTGACTGTCTAATGAGTTGCAGGGATCCAGCCTGGAGGTCAGGGATGAAAGGCTTGTGTTGGAGCTGCTTTGTGAACCTGATTCATCTTTAAGGGGTCAGAAAACTCCTGCACCAAGAGAACGACCTTTGCCAGGTCACAGGGGCTGATGGGCAGCTTTCTGAAGAAATCCCAATTCTGAGCCCAGTCTTGGAGGCAGAGAGCAGTGATTTCATGCTTTCAATGAGAAACAGGTATTCTGTATATTAGTTTCCTAACCAAGGAAATTCTGCATCTCTTAAAATTGTGTTGAATAAAATGGAATAGAACATTCTCAGGTGAGTGCTGATAGGTTTGGATTTGCAGTACTTCCTTGAATTCAATGGAATCATGCTTTTAATCTGCTCCAGTCCATCAGGGTGACCTAGTGAAAAGGGAATAGGAAAAATGCAACAAAGAAACTGTCAATACTGAGACAATTTAATTATAGTGTTTTGCTTTGCCTACACTGAGAAGACAAAAATAAAAATCAACCCCCAAATCCTTGGCAAAATACATCTTCCACAGGCTTCCTGGTGCTTCAGACATTCTGGTGCAACAGTACATCATGAAGCTGTGTGTGATTTATAGAAAGGAAAGAGTGAAATATAAAAAAGAGTCTATACCTGTAACTGTCATCCTCACAGGTTGGTTTCAAAGGCCCAAAGCTAGTCACCTAGGAAACTTGAAATAATCCAGAATTCTCTCCTTTAGCATAAACATTTTTTTAAAAACTCAGTATTGTGATTAATTATTTCAGTAAAATGTGTGGATTTGTACACTGTGTGTGGAACACAAAGGTGAAGGGTCTGAGGTCTCTCCAAGCAGGAGGTTTCAGCTTTTTGCTCTTTCAGAGCCAATTAGATTTTGGCCAAAGCTTTGTGGTAGAAGCAGAACCAAATTCTCCACCGCTCCTCATTTCATAGGTGCCATGTAGTTGGGGCTTTGTTCCCTCTACTTCCTTTGATTTACAATGTCATGTAGACGAATCAAAGCCTACCTTTTATTTATTGCAGCTAGCACGAGTGTTCTACAGACTTAATTCAGGATATGGACTCAAATCCTTCCCTGGAGCAGAGCGCAGTACTCTGTCATTTGCAACCACTTGGAAGCACAGTGCTTCAGAGTTCCTGTAAACAAGAATAAATTCAAGGAAAATTTGGAATTACATGTGTAGTTTGAATGAATACATTGGAATGAGAGTAGCACACAGCAAGACGAATCTATCCATCATGGGCATTTAGTGCAGAGCCTGTATTTGCTTTTCTTTGCTATTCACATGGATTCGATCAACATCGCACTTGTGTCATTGGCTAAATACATGGGCTCTGCTCGTGGGACACCAGCTCATCAGTTACCCACTGAGCAGCCTGTCACAGGGCCAGCATGGGCCATTTGTAACTGTCACATCCCCCAGATCAGAATCTTCCCTCAGCCTCATCCAGCCAGGCCTTGCAAACAGGCTTGTTGTACCTCAGAGCAGCCTTGCTGCTTTCAGCCTGGTGCAAGGTGTGCAGTTGGAAGTGCAGCAGTGAGTTTTGGGGTAAAGCCTTTGCCTGGGCCCCAGCAGCCTCTCCAGTGGAAAGGCGACTTGGGGGGAATCGGGCAAAGCAATCAACTCACCCAAGCACTCAGCCATGAGCTACCACAGCAAGGAGAGGCAGAAGGCTCTTAGCCTAAATAAATTCCAGTAATGTTTATTCCAGGTGCTGAAAGAGGATCCAGATGCCAAAGAGGGCTATCATGTGTCTGGGCCTCCCTTAAATATGGTTTTGGGCATCCAATGACAGGGCAAGGGACAGGTGAGGTCAGTGACCTATGGGGAAGACAGGGCTGGTCACTGGGGTACCATAACCAATGGATTAACAGGGAAAGAAGGAACCAGGCGGGATTTGGGCATTAGGTGGGATTACAGTGAATCACCAGGCCTTGCAGAGGAATGCCCATGGTAATTCTTCCAGGCCCATACTTTAGGTGTGATTCCTAGTGGTTCCAGGGACTCCACAGGAGGATCAGGCTCTCTCCAAGTTGGATGGTAGGCACCAGCCTGTAGCTCTGTTTTTTGTCTTAATTTCCATCAATATTCCAGAATAATGGCACTCACTTCTACTGACTGATTTTGGAATTCTCTCTCTAAAGTAGGAGTTAGCTGTGGTTTTTAGGAGAGCTGCATAGAAATCATGTCTTAAACTTGGGCTGATGTCTAGGCAAGCCCAGGCACAAGTGCTAAGAAAGCTGCACTACCTGGAGTGAATCCCCACCCCAGTCCCAGAGATTTTGTCAAGCTCTTTCAGATGCCAAACAACTGTGTGAGTTACAAGCTACAGTTTTTTGTGGTTCATTGATTTCTTCCATGTTTCTGCCTTCCATAAAGCTAAGACTTTACATCCTTTCCTGAGGCTGTTTTATGCCTTCTGCTGCATTTTTTTCTAGACCTTGGTAAATTCCTTAAATACAGTCAGAATGAAAATTTGCAACCATAACTGCTTTGGATCATTTTCCCCCCACAGTTCAGTGTTTTCAGCTCCAGCTGTGTTTCCTTGTGCATTTCTTCTTAGTTCTTTGCAGGAAAGTTGAGGAGTTTCATAATGATGATGCTGGACAACCAAGCAGAGTGTTAACATTATTTTAGTCTCCTGTATCCTAAATACTGCTGTAACATGGGTCATGTCTTTGAGCCCTCATCTGGACTGAGTTCTCTTTCATGTCTTTCTAAGATTATGGTTTTTATTAAATGAGTAGGTAATACATTTAACTTCAACAAAGCAGGAGTTGTTTAGTGGCTACATGTAGTTCTAAGCCAAAATTTCCCAGGGATTTTGTAGTGAGGCCAGTTGCTACAGACTAAGTGCTCTTTAGGACCTGCTAAAGTAAGCCTGGATATTTGGATCACAGATTCCCTGGAGATTATTGACATTATAGATTTGGTAGAATATAATGCTTCTTGGGAGCATTTGTATTCTGTCACTGCAGTAATGAGTGTCAATAAAGAATTAGGGTGACCTAGGACATTTCACTCATGTATCTCTCCATTCCTCCCTTTTGTCACTAGAGCAAACAGAGGGGAAATTTTAGTGGCCTTCTTGTTCCTGGGAGACTGCTGATAAATCTCAGGTTCTTCTTCAAAAATTATAAAGGTGTCTTGTAACCTGTTGCTGATTAACTAATTTTAGATTTGTGATCCTCTGGGGAATTGGTGTCTACTTGCATTTTTGTTGCTATCACAGATATGAAAACAGTGAGCAATGGGTGTACTGCAGTGAGAGGATGTCCATGCCTCTGGATCTACCTGCATATGTCCTTTTTCCAGCTGGAGGTTTTACCTGGGCACACCTTATCACCTCCAGATGTTTGGAGGATTGTCCAGGACATCTCCTGAAACATGGCTGCCAAAAAGCCAAGTTTTTCTCATATTTCTTAGTCCTTGCTTGGGGCAGCTGCAGGATGTGAACAGGCAGATCTGTGTTGGGAATACCAGCACTCCTTGCAGACATCCAGATGAAATCTGCTGTTTCCAAGGGAGATCCTGTCACAGCCCAGCAGATCCCTCTAGTGCAGCACCCTTCTGGTATTCCTAGTGAGAGTCCTTATCCCCAGTTTTGTGCCATTACCCCTCAATAGCTCCCCTAAGGATTAAAACTTGCTTTTTGCTCTTGCACACCCTTCAGATACTTGATGATGACACTGCATTTTCCCTTCCCCCTGCCTGCCCTGAATCCAGCCTTGATTCACACTGAATCCCAACACACCCATATCATTTATGCTTTCACATTTTAGTTTCCAGTGAGTTTGTAAACATATTTCTTTGACAGTGCCAGGATACTCATAATTGTGTAGATTCTGTATCACTGAGTTGTTTCAGTGACATTTCCCACTTAGGAGGGAAATGCCAGACTCCATGGTGCCTTTGCTTTTCACAGTTTAGGTCAAACCCTGCCTGCACACTCACATACTTGGCTGCATGTTAATTTTAGTTAATAGCTATTCAGTAAAACAATGCATCCAGCTCAAGATATATGGCACAAATTAAGCTGAATGCCCAAACAAATTCAGCAACAGCCCCTGGCCTCAGCGGGCTCTTTAAGTCCAGTGTAACATCCATTTACATTGTTTTATTTCTCTCTCAAACTGTAACTTGCTCCCTGTGGGGTTTACATTGACTCAGTTTCATTTTCACATTGTACTGGCACCACAATAGTCTTGCATTTAAATAGTCTCATTTCATTTTGATATCATGATGTCACCTCCACAGAGGTGTTCTGAGGAGAATTCAGAGCTAATGCCCAGGCAGGGCCATCAGCTGACACGTGGCTGTGCTGCACAGCAAGCTCAGCTTCCATTTCTCAGCCCAGCCTTTTCTCTGGACTGATCACAAAATGGATTTTTATATCCTTTGAGCCCACTTCCCCCTGCCACTGGCAGACAGTGTATGGGAAATGTGGCCTCTGGGAAAGGTGATTGCTATGGCCATGTGCAGGTCAGCAGCAGCTGGGACAGGACACAGGCAGGGCAGGTCCTCATGTTACTCTTGCTCCAGTGAAGAATTTGCTGTTGTGTCTCATCGTAGTCAAAGGTACCTGCAAAAATCCCATTTTGGGGGAAAATCTGAATCCATCCCCTGCATGCTGTGGAATGTGGGTGTCTCTGTCCTCCCACCTGGCTGTTCTGGAGCCAGCAACAACCAGACACGAGTGAGCAGATGCCCTGAGCCCTCTGAGGAGCACACAGAGAGTTCCTGCAGTGCCCTGTGTGGCCTGAATGCCTCAGTTACACAAAGCACTGCCAGCTGGAAATGTCAGCCTCCCAGTGGCAATCCCTGTACCTCTGTCTGCACTCAGCATTTCACAAACAACTTGCAAATGCTGTCCTGCCACGTGGAAATTTGTGCTAGACCAGCCTCTCCCAGCTCAGCTTGAGCTACTGGGGAAGGAGGGATCCAAGTTTCCACTGTCCACAGCCTGTCTCCAAGGCCAGGACACAGCTCTGTGACTTTCTCCCACACCCTCAGCTCCAACAAGCCTCTGCATGGCAGCAGCAGAGCCTGCTCTTTAGGTCAAGGGATTTTTTATTTATAGAGCTGCCATTAAATCAGTCTAACACAGTCATGCAGTATTTATGGTAAGATTAGATACATGACTGCATCCAAAGCAGAGAGAGATTTTCACTTCTTGATGGAACACTCACTCTGAAAGGAAACCCTGGCTTTAATGTGTATTTCTTTCCCTACTGCTGTAAGATTTCCAGGGAAAAAGTCAATCAAGCTCTTTGACTCTAAAGGTGAACTCTTTGTGGTTAGCGTTTTCTTTTTAATTATTTTGTTTAAAAATAAATGAGTTCTGCAGCTTTTGAGCTTGAGGGCTGGTGGCTTGATTTTCATTCTCTCCAAAGCAGTGAGACTGCTTGGTGTGAACGTACAAAAGCAATTCTGAGAAGCTGCTGGGTTTAGGCATTTCTAGAATGATGCAAGAATAAGACCATTTGTTAGAGCTACCTCTGGGATCCAGTGCCTATGTGCATTTGTCAAAGAACACAATATTGAATGCTTCATTTTCCAAACACTGGGCTAAGATAAATGATATCTGGATGTTGAGCCTTCCTGATATAAATCAGTGGCATATCAATAATAGGATTCAGCTCTTAAAGTAAATGTGCTAAGATCCTAGTGGGAAATAGGCTGCATTTCATGGACTTGTACAAGGAGTATTTTCAGTGGAGCCTGCTTTTTATTCTGGCCCAGGGACTAATGGGAAAGTAAGTGCAGAGAGACACAAACTAAAAGGGATTGGGATGATGTTTTGGGACAAGCCTGGCTGACTGATGAAGCACTGAGGGCATGCAGAAGCCCATGTAAGTGCTTTAAGGTTAGAGATGAAGAAAGGATGCTTTTGAAAGGTCACATGAGACTTGGAAGTCAAAGTGAATGGGGAAGGAAGGAAAACAATATAAGGGACTGATTATTTGCTGCAGTAGACTTTGGCTTGAGAGGCCCAGGGTCAAATCTACTTCTAAGTCTTAAATTACAATTAGTTTGGTGGTTTGATTCCAGACTTCACTTTTCACTCCAGGCCCAAATGCAGTTCTGAAATCTGTTCGTTATGACTGACATTTTATATTGATTTTAAAGTACTTTTGCTCACTTAAAAGGTCCTCAGTAACACTTTCATGGGCTGTCTTTCAAGGCTGACTTTTCCCTCATGCTTTCCAAAGAGTATCTGCTAATTCTCTGTGACATTCTTATTCATCACAACCTGGAAATAGTAAAGGCTTGAGCTTCATGCCCTGTGGCTTTAAAAACATCACTCTCCTTAATGATAAAACACTGAATCTGCTTTTTACCTCTTTGAATCAGAAAGCAAATTCTCCCAGGACTCTAAAACACAATATACAAGTTATTTAGCTATGGGAACCAGGAATTGCTCAATTCCTTATTTATCCCTAACTTAGATATCCAGAACACAGAGAAGAGTGGGATTATTTTACCTTCCACACATCAGCAGCAGTTCCTCGGCTGGCTTGATGTGATAAACATGCTAAAAGGGAGAACAGTGAATAAAGGGAAGATAAAAGGATGGCAGAGGGAGCAAGGATAAAAAAAATGAGAAATGAGCAAGGGGAAACCAAAGAAAGGTGAGTGAAAATGTGTGACAGATGAACACGTGTGCTGCAGTGGGCAAACCCTCCAGTGACACAATGACCAAAAACCAAAATCTCATGAGCTCATGTACTGGGTTCCCTTTTGCTTCCTTAGACTATCAAAGAAATAGATTTGCTATCCCACCCTTTCACCCCAGGGAGTGGGAGCAGCCCCAGGATTATACCCAAGAGCTCTGGGTTAATTTCATTGCTTTCTCACAGGTTTCCTACTGACAAATCCAGGCAGTAGAGTTCCTGTAGCTGTGCTCCAGTCCAACAACAGTAAGTGATGCCATTGCTTCCTTCCCTCTAAAGGATAGGAAAACACATGTTTTAGAGCTGGCTGCTGTGGACAATGACCACAGGGTGCTTGGAGCTATCATGGGATTAGTCCCCATTTGCTTGCAACTTTATGTTCTTGTCACTCAAAACAAGAGAAGGTAAAAATATTATGGGAGGAATACACTGGGACATTTCATCTTGAAATGCTGTCATTGTCACAGAACCTCCTCTCTTAACTCAGACTTGAAAAGGCTTTTTCCCCCCTTCTGTTCCATGCAGATATTCAGACTGGACTCACTGATTCCTAAACCCCATGTTCATTGTAAATTGATATTTTACCATGCCATGTAATGTGAATTAATGCTGGCCCTCTGAGACTCTGCTTTTATTTATGCTCTCCAGGGCTTAGTGGCTTATGGGATTATAGAGTTAAACTCAACTAAGTGAAAAAAAGGAGAGTGAGAAGTCATATTTTTACTACTACTGAGAAATGTTTATACATCTGCATGTTTCTACTTCTTTCACAGTAAACATTGTTTTATTCATGCTTAATATAATGTATTCCTGGGTGATAATTCATACAATGCAAGGCATCTCCCTTCCCTTTTGTATTTAATGATATTTATATTGTTTGTTTATTGGTGGCAAATGCTTCCATAGATGAAAGTAGATAAAAGGAACAGATGAATCAATAGATGAATCAATCACAGAAGGAAAAAACACGTATAAGCAACAATGTGCTGGCTTTTAAAAACTGGGGCAAGCAAGAATGTGATACTTTCTGGTTACTCTGACTACTGTCACTGTACAAGAATTCAGGACAGCACACAGACATCATCTTTTCCTCCAAAACTTTCTGTGCAGAACAGACCTGTTGTGTTGGCTGCCCCGAGGTCAGACTGAGAGACCAAAGGCTGCTTGACCCTCTGCAAAGGTCAAAAATGCAACCTGCAGTGTTTGGGTGGCCAAATATCCTTGGTTTAAGTCTTCTCTAGAGCAACAGGCTTCCCAATAAATATTGTGAATACAATGTTCACACCATCAGAAAGTTGATCTTTTTATAGATTCATAAAATCTTGGCCACTGCAGCTTCTTTTTAATACTTTGACCCATTAAATCTAATGGTGGGGGGAGGAAGTTCCTTTGATCGCTGCTATTGATTGGTCCTTACGGGTGAATAATAACTTTCTTAAATAGAAACATTTAGGACATTCAGGGCAAAGCCTTCTCTCACCAAGATAAATCCAGAGGCATATGGATGGATTACACATTTATGCTGGTGTAACTGAAAGAGGAATTTTGCCCTCAGTCTTTAACAACCCATTAGGAATAAATAGCTTTTTAGCTAATGAAAATGTGGCATTTTTGTTAACAGCTTCATAATGATATACACAAGTGCTATGTTGCCTTGATAATTGGAAAATTTACTTGTCTTCTTTCCTTTGGTAAAACATGGACCTATTGTAGTTTTTACATAGGAAAATAACTGAGCCATAAAACCCAGACACCCAGAACATGCTCATAGCATTTAAGAAGGAGCAAAATGCAGCTGTAAGCAACTAAGCTCTATTCAAAACTAGCTGAAAACAGAACCATGAAAAATCTGATAGTGTTGAGTTCCCAGGGCCAAATGGGGACATTGCAGTGAGGAAGAGAAATTCCAGAGTGATCTAACTGCAGCCTTCAGTACCTAAAGGATCCTACAAGACCTGGCAGATCCATGATAAGGCCACTGCCAGGAGCTGATAAATTCCCTTAGGAAATGGTAGATCTGTCCCTCATGGCAGACTGTGCTTCAATAAATCTGTAAGGGTTTGGAATGATCAAATGTGATTCCCAAGCTGTAGTTTGAGCCCCCAAGTTGTCACAAACAGCGCACAGGACTGGTGTGGGTCTGCTCCTGACTGGAGCACATCACGTTGCCTTTGTGTTGCTTTGATTTCCCCACTGTCACTGTCTTTTTTTGCTTTGAAGTTCTTTGCTTTGGAGATGAATTCCTGCTCTGTATTTGGAACACTCAGTCAAAAACTGCACCTGAAAATGCTGGTGCTTCTGTATTATGAATCACAATTGGGTGGTATTTTGGAGAAAACAAAACTAATATACTTCTGCAGGGGAAAAGAGTTTCTGTTTGCTTTGATTTGTTGACAGTTCCAATTAACTTCTTTGTGTTTGAGAAACTGAGCTCCAATATCCACAGTGCAACAAAACACTATGTTTGGCCTTTAGACCAAGTGCAATCATAGTCCAGGGCAGTGTGGAACACTTCTTACAAGTGTTTAAGGAATGTGGTGTTTAAGGGGAGTGCATGCACTCATCTGTATATCCACAGAGTAGGTGAGAGTATTAAATTAACCACCTTAAAAGCAGTTATTAACAACTGTTTAATGCTCACCTCTGGCAGCAGACCTGATGTTCAAACATTGAAGGTCCCTTGTACATGTTTCCATGGGGTTTCAGTCTTTGTGACTTTTGCTTTCCCTTTGTTGCTGCTTTATTAGGGATGGAGGCAGATAACTCAAAAAGCAATGTTGTCCATTCCTCAAAATCTGCTTATTAGGCTTAAGTCAAACATTTCTACTTTCTATCATATTTACAAAAGCACTATTAATAAATATTGACAAAGCTAAACAGTCTCTGGGAAGAAGCAGCCTTGAATTGCTGTGCAAACATGCTTTAAAAATTACCTACAGACAATACTGCTGTATTAAAATAATAATCCAAATGAGAGTACTTGCTTGAATACTACTTGTTTACTTCCCTCTACATCCTGGAATAATGACAGATCTTGTGCTGGTTTTGAATGAAAATATCAATTGGGGAGTGGATTTACATAATAAAATTAATAGAGCATAGAAAGCTTTCAGCATTGCTTTCTGATTTTCCTCTGTGTGTCACAGAAGTTATATTTAAAAAGACAGATGATTGCAAGTTTGTTTAGGAAAACAAATCCTCTGGGCTGCATGTATGAGATCATATGACAGCTGGCCCAGCTCACAGAGCACTCAGGTTCCTTTTCTCTTCCTATAAAGAAAATCTGTAATTGTGCAGAGTGCCACATGTGGGGCAAAATGTCATCACTTAGACATTTTTTCATATTTACTGGCCTGCTGCTCTCCATGTAGAGATGCCCTGCTCAGTGATTCTCCCTGAAGTGCACTCAGCACAGAGGAGATGGGATCAGACATCTGTCCTGCTCCAGCCCCAGATTTTATTTCTTTGCCTTTACAAAGGGAAGATTTTGCAGGAAAATGCTTTACACCCTAAATAATCAGTGGTTAAACACTTCATGGTTGTCTGTGTCTGAGCTTTCTGTTACAGGAGAGTAGCACCAGGGGGAAAAGGGAAGGGGAAGAGTGGTTTCAATATCTGCTGGTTCATCACAGCCAGATCCCTGCATTTATCCACCCCTGAATCTCAGTGCTCCTTCTGGAGAAAACTCCAACAGTGATGTCTGGTCCTGTAGCCAAAATCTGTTTTATCTCCATGCCTGTGATGCAGCCAATTTTGGGTTGGTGCTGAGCTGCTGTCCATGACCTGCTCTCTAGATGGGGACATGAGGGGACCTTTCTGCACCTCTTGGAGACTGAGCCTCTCACATTGGCAGTCACTTCACTGGCTGCTTTGTGAACATGTTTTAAGGCTTCTAAAAATTCTGTTTGAGCTAAGGCCAAATAAGAATTTACTAATTTTGAGGTAGGGACAAATCTGCAATTATCAACTAATGGAAATTTCATGGTGCCCTTAGGGTGATGGATAAATGAAAGTTCAGGATAAAAATAAATGTTCAGGGTCTGTAGAAGAGTGAAAAGTGGTTTCCCTGATCTCACTCTCCTTTGTGATAAATCACAGGCTATTTTTGGTTGGCTTCATTGTTTTCAATCGTGTCAACAAGGACCTACCTAATCCTTGAATCTGTTTTGTTATTTTTACATATAAATTCCATTTCATAACAGCAATAATACTTTCCAGGCAGCTCATTTGAGGATGATTGCTCTACTTCAGAGATAGTAAAACTCACTGTGTCTCATTATACAACTCAAGGTGTGTGAAGCAGACAATTGCCTATAAACATGCTGCCTGATGGGTGTTAATGCTGCATTATATTTACTGTTTTCTTTTCATGGCTTCAGGTAGCATGATAAACCTTTTCCCCAGGAATGAAATTTGGAAAATCTCTCCCTTTTACTTGCCAGAGCATTCTTTCTAGCCTGGCAGTAAATGTGCCTCAGATATTCTCTAAATTTGAAAAGAATATCCTCATCTTCACGTTTTGGCAAGAGGTTTTACAGCATAAGAAAAATGCCTGATTTGTTGTTTGTGTGAGCAAGAGTGTCTTTGCAGAAATGTACAATTTATGCCAAAGTGTTTTAACTTGTGTGTTTAAATTAGGCAAACCCTGATTAATTTCCCAAATAATGTCCCAATTTACATCAGCACTTAAGCATGTGCTGAAATGTTTTCCTAAAAAGACAAGTGATTTTGCAGTTATTCAGAAATAGGATGAACACTGGGATTCTTTTGATCAGCCCCGGAGAAACCAGAGATGCTCAGCTAAAAAAAAACAAAACAGTCCCCTGCTCATATGGCTGGATTTGGAATTAGATGTCTGCATGAAGACATTAATGGCTGAATATTTTGGCCATCATGTGCTTTACCAGTGACAGTCTTAATTATTATAATTATTACTACAAAATCCTTGAACACTTCCCTGCTTCTTCCCACCCTGCAGTTGTCATCAAGAGGTTCAGTGTGTCTATGCTTATTTGGAACTGGAAAGGTTCTCTAGGAGATGAAAATCCAAAACCTCATACATTTATCCCTGTTTAGAGGGTCCATCTGATTCTGTCTGCTATTGTAAACATAGAATTAGTAAGAAGAATACAAATATTGCTGGCCAGGTGTTTTTCCTTTCACAACACAGAACATTTACACCAAGGATTTAAGGAAACTGAGGCAGATTGTTACATGAGAGGTTCACGTAATGACAGATTTTCAGTGGTTCTGACATTTTGTGGTTGGGGTTTTCCAGCCAGAATGCAGGAGCTGTCACACAGAACATTGTGTAGCCCTGAGATAGCCTCTGTTCATTTTTATGAGCAGGAATCTCAGGCCTTTGCATCACTTGTACTTTTACATCTCACACTTTCCTAACAGTAATATGATAGTTTTAATGGAGTGCTTGGGAAAATGGGGCTGGGAAAGATTTCCTGAGTTCCTGAGCCCTGCCTGTTGCTGCCTCTGCCATTCATGACCTGTAATCCCATTCACAAATAGTTAGGCTGTCTTGCCTCCTCTGGAGTTATTCCAGAATCTTGGTCTTCTCATGAAGAACAGAACCAAATGTCCTCATTTTGCTGGTGGCTGATTTATACCAATAATTTTGGGGCTAATAATGCCCTTGCATTGCATTCTTGCTGCTAATGCCCTTTCACTTCATGCTTCTTTGAGGTATTTTGTCTTCCTGAGGTATTTAGCAAAAGCATTTCTATCCCTTTGACTATTTAATGAAGCACTTTTGGATCCATCCCCTTGGTGAATCTCTCCAACTTGTCTCCCTCTTCTCCTCAGCCATGATCTATAGGTACCTGAGCTACCTCTTGCCCTTTTTTTTCATCTGCTGCTTTCCAGCAGAACTGTTCTGTGAGAGGAATCACACAATCTAAACCTCATCTGGTCACTTTCTCCTGAAACTTAAATAATGGAAATGTCAATAACATACTATTTAAAATCTATTCTACTTAATCTCCCAGAGTGGTGTGCTGGCAGACTGTGAATGTCACACTACTGATGAGCAGAGGACTTGGATAACTCTGAGCTTCTAATCAAGAAATTAATCTAAAATTGTATATCTGCGTAAGAGATGCTGGCACAGGAGGCTGAAGTGCTCACTAAAAGCAGTTGGGTCTAAAGTGATTACTAAAGCAATTCAGGGTTTCAGGGACTCTACAGCCTGGAGATCTCTGCAGTGATTCAGCCCTTGGAGGTCTGTTTGATCCTTCCCTGCTGCAGTGCTCCCTGACAGAGACAGGGCTGCAGAATCCTCCTCTGGTTGGGGCTCACTGAGCCTCAGGGACAGCCAGGAATTGCCCCAATGGCTGAAAATTGTCCCTTTGGGTTGTGCTGGCAGCTCTGATGTCACTGTGCTCTGTGTGTGTGTGCCACTCCTCTTGATGAACCTGCCAAGGAAGAAGTCTTGAAGCTTTGGATGCTCACATCTCCCAGAACTGGTGTCTCAGGGTATCTGCAGATTCACATGGACACCACCATATCAGTTGTATTTAGAACAGATTATCAGGACTTCAAGTTGTAAAACACTTGAGATTCCAGCCAGCCACTCAGTGATGCTATTCCAGGGTTTTACAGTTTATCCTAGTGATTTGAATAATAAGCAGAGTAACAGTTTATTCTAACCATTTGAACTGCACATCAGCGAGGTAACTGGGAATTTATTAATAAATCTTAGAGCTTACACATTGCATTTCAAAGAGACTCACAGACAGGAGGTAATTAATAACCTGGTGCCCCTGATCTGTCTATAAACTTCAGTTCCTGTCACACACCTTAGTTCCTGTGAAGTGCAGATATGATGGCTGAGATTAAAGCACAACTTTGCAGATCTCAGATGTCTCTGGGTGTAAATAGAGGATTTTGGTTTTACAAGAGGTGAAGCAGAGCACTCAAGCTGCAAATGCTTATCCTCTCTCTGGCCAGCAAGCAAAGGGGATGTCCCTTGGCAGTTTAGTGTTTGAGTGATGCCTGCCATAAGCAGTTATTTCCCACTGAATGCAGAGGGACAGGCTCCTACCACAGGGCCCTACAAAACCACCATGGGATGCTGAAGTTCCTAATTGGCACCGAATGTTCAAAGGCCCAAACACAAATGATGGATCTTCCTTCTATGCAAGTACTTTTCAGCACCTTCCACTACCCCAGGTTGCTCCAATCCCTGTTCAACCTGGCCTGGGACTCTTCCAGGGATGGGGCAGCCCCAGCTTCCCTGTGCCAGGGCCTCACCACTTGCACAGCCAAAATTGCTTCCTAACACCCATCCTAACCCTGCCCTCTGGCAGTTTAAATATTTGCATGAGAGATCTCTCCTGACACTGTTGCTGGCATCAATAGTTTGTAGTCAAAGGGTCAGAGATTCAGGCCTGCTATTTTAATAGTTTATTATTTTCCCAGTTGTGTCAGGGTTTCCATATCAGAGGTTAAATCCCATCAGTAGAACTCAAAAGCTTCCTTATGACCATCTGGATGTGGGTTATTCTTTCCAGGATTAAAGGTTGCCCTGACTGGACTGAACACTCAGTACAGTTTTGTAAATATTCATGTTTAAAGATAAGAGAAGTAATGTACCAAAGATCACACAGGACAACTGTGGAACAAGTGAGAAATGGTAACCTGGAGCCTTTGCTTGGCAGAAAGATTCAGTTTCACCTGTTCCATAAAATAACATAAATAAGTAAACCAAGGTTAATGAAAAAGCATTAAACCACAGGTTAAAGACATAGTTTGAGGGAATCTTTGGCTATCATAGATGGTATTAAAACCAAATTTTAAAAAATTTATTAAATAGCTTTGCACACTTGATTTCTTAAGTGCAGAAGGAAATGTCATTCTTGCAGCCTCTGCTTTTCATCTGATTATTGCTAATGCAAATTATCAGTAGGAAATGCATAAATCTGCACTGCAGTGCTTGAAGTTTGTGCAAACTGCATTTTTTGGCAAATATATCTATCAGTTTCAACCCTGTAATGCAGAATGCTGCTTTCTTACTGAAAGACTTCCCAAATCTCGGGTTGTCACAGATAGAATATCAAAATTTTATTTCTTAGAAACTGTGCAAACATTTTGGATTTTGTTAGGTTCTTTCTGAGTGTGTAGAACAACAGAATTTAATCTCAGAAGGTGGTTTGAGAAGATGGAAGTTGTACTTGGATGGAAAGTTTCACTCCTGATCAGAAAGGATAAAAATAAAACACCCAGCAAAACATTTAATAATGGATCATTTTCCTCCTCTCTTGTAACAGGAGACAATTAGAAAATAACATAATGTGGGAAGAAGAAAAAGGAAACAAAGTTATAGAATTACTGAGCAAATCCTCTCCTGCATTTCACAGGGGGGATTGGAGAGAAGTTGACATTTTAATATTTTGTAAATTATTCTGCAACATGTTTTCTGATATATCTAATCTGGTGTCTTTTCCAAACTGATATTTCATCCAAGAATGTTTGTGCAAGTATATTATTAAGATGGTAATTTAGTTTTAGCAGGTTTCATGTTTCAGTAAGTTAAAAAAAAAGATAGCCTAATTTCCAGAGTTAAAGGGATTGGATTCATTATACCCATGAACAGAGGTGAATTGTTTAACTAGCAAAACTCTGGATTGATTTTCATCTTGTATCCCAGTGTTGGATGTTGATTACACTGAAATATGCAAAAGGGAGAGTGGGTGCTCATGAGGCAGGAGAAAGATGAAAAGGAGTTTTTTATTGTTGGACTAACATTCCTACACTCCTGATACCTCCAGCAGTGACTCTTGGTTGTTTTCTGGGCCATTTTGGGAAAATTCCTGATTGAATACAGGTGAATTGCCTAAATCCTGCTCATCTCAGATGACTCCAATGAAGGGGAGAACCCTCTCTTCAAAAGTGACCATCAGGTGACTATCCTAGGTTGCAATGTAAGATGTGTCCAGAGTCAGTATTCTATCACCATCTCCAGGAGCTGTTGGCACAGGTGGGGCAATGTTTTCCCTGCCTCCTCCCTCTGGACTATCCCCTGTTCATGGCCCATCAATGCCCTGCCCATGGCTCACAGGTGACTCCCTTATCTCTGTAATGACCCATCAATGCCCTGCCCATGGCTCACAGGTGACTCCCTATCTCTGTTAATGGCCCATCAATGCTCTGCCCACGGCTCACAGGTGACTCCCTTATCTCTGTTAATGACCCACCAATGCCCTGCCCACGGCTCACAGGTAACTCCCTTCAGCAGCTGTTTCTGATTAATGGGCAATCAAGGACTCACAGAATGGCATCAGCCCATTGTGAGCTGCTCTGCCCAGGGGGAGGAGCCAAGCATTCCCACCTGGATCTAATCTGGAGCTTGGGATAGGACAAGCCCTCACTGACTGGATTCCCAGAGGACAAGAGCTGCCAGATCTTTCAATGGGATCACTGCTTCAACAAGAGCACTTCATCTGGACTGCTGCCACCACCCTAACCAACAGGGTGTCAGGTTGGATTATTGTCTCTTTTTTTCCCTTTCACTATTACATTTATTTTATCATTTCCCCATTACATTGTATTTCTGACTTAGAGACTTTCACTGGTTTTGCTTTCAAACCAGTACAATGACCTTCAAACCCACACATCTGGTTGCCTCTTGGCCAGGAGCATTTACAGTATTTCTGAGAGTGGCAGCTCATTTTAGAATCCCGAGGAGCCTGATCAAGCCTGTAAGCTGTACAGCTGCTGGGAAGGGTAAGAAAGTGAGGGAATTCTCTTCCTGGTCATTTCCAAGTGTTGATGAACATCAATTCAAGCCATAATGAGTGCTGCAGTCTGTTGCTTTTGATTGAAATCTAAAATTAGCTGTGTCTGTGAGAGTATTTACTGCCTTACTCCTGTATAAATCAAAGTTTCATATTCATTTATAAACACCCATTTACATATGCTGAGAGAACTTACTTATAAACAATAGAGAAAATTCATCATCATTACAATCTCACCAGCTTTAGGTGAAATTAAGTTCTGAATCTCAGTTTAAACTCAAGTAGATTATTTCCCTGCAGAAACAATATTTATTACTTAGAGTTAGTAACACTGCCTTTAAGTGTTGGTGTTGATGTAGGAAATAGAAATATTTCCTTTTTTGTTCTTTTGCTATCAAGTTACTTGGCACTTGACAAACTGCTGTGACTTGGCTCTTTGGGACAGCTGCTGGGTGAGGAGGGAAGTGGGAATTGTATTTTGGACATGCAGGGGATTTTTGGTGGGTGTGTTTCATTGGCTGATAGCTGAATGTAGGGCTGCAGCAATGATAAATCCCCTATTATCTGATTCAGGGTTATCAATATGCTGGCTATGTGGAGACTTCTAGGGCTCATCAAGGGAGATTGGAAGCCCATCAGCTGACAGTGGGGAAAATATATTAAAAATTGCTGAAAGACTTAAAATCAATCTGTTTTGCACTGACTTTACTTGTGGCTGGAAAAGCTGTCCTCCTTTAATTACAGAGCAAGCTCAATTATTCTAAGACCTGGCTGTATGGTGTTTACTTGATGTTACCCCTTTTGATGGTGAAAAGGTAGGAATTAGAGTGGGCTGAAGGATTTTCTCCAACATTGGACTGAGCTCAGCACATGACATCAGGTTTTGTGTACCCAGTCAAACACATTCACTATTACAAAGCAATCAGTCATTTAATTACTGATGAAAGCAAGCAGAAAGCTGTAGAACATATCCAGGGCACATTAGTATTTTCTTCTGTCTGTTCCCTCTTTTGTCTTTGAGTCAGACACTCTGGATGTCTTCTCTGCCTGGCACATACCCTTTATTTATATTGTAGTCCTAACACTGTTAATGTGCTCAATAATTTATAAGACAGCTGACCTCAACATTAGGTGAGCTATTGAACAAACATCAGGGAGTGTTACATTCAGGTTAGGGCTGAAAACCCCTCTGAGTCCACACACTCCAGAAAGTCCACAAAATGCACAGGGGGCAGAGACAGCCCTGGGCTTCTGCACAGCCTTGGATTCTGTCCTTAAACGATGGAATAACACACTCAGGTGTGTGATTTTTGTCCTCTTGTCTCCTCTTTCACTTCTGTGGCTAAAGGTATAATCTTTGCACACAAACCCTGTTTAAGTACTCTGTTACTAAGGAAACAAACTTGTCAAGTATGGACCATGTGGGAATAATGGTGATTTATTTAGAAAAGGAAAGGTTTGTCATTTTAAGCTCACTACTACAAAATTGCTTTTTGATTACCTTCAAGCTTATTGCATTGTCTTGTCACAATAAACTATGGGAACAAGTGGAAAGGTTAATAATTGTGGGCTTTGTTCTTGTCAGTTATTCTGAAAAGAGCTTACAGGAACTGCACCTTTAGCTCAAACAGAACAAATTTCAGCAGGACTGGAGCAGGCTCCTGGAGTCTTTTTTCTCTTGTTATTTTTATTATCATTTTATTTCCTGACTGCTTCCAAAGCCTGCCCAGCTGAGATGTGCAGATTTGTGGACAGTGACAAGGGTGTGACATTGCTGAGGGGAGGTTCTTTACATAGTTTTTCCAGAGGGGGGAAGGAGAGGGATCTGAGCAGTAGAGGAGAAAGAGCAGGAGATTTGGGAGTGCTTTGTAAGGTCTCAACTTTAATACATCTGATCCCTGTCACTGAAGGTTCCTTGTTTGCTCAGAAACATCAGAGGTTTATTTTATTTTACTTTATTTTCAGGAAATCCACTCTGGTCCTGATAATCAGATAAAAACCAATCTAAAGATCTTCAGTGTTCTTTGAGCTATGTCTAATGTGCTTTTTGTCAGGAAAAATTAATATTAAATCAAGAATTTTCTCCTGGAAAAGTGGATCACTTTCCTGCCCAGGGGTGTGTTCACCAGGAAGTTCTGCCTAAAATTCTTTAGATTATTAGGGCTAAATTATTTGAGGAAGAAGAGAGCAAGAGGTTCAAATTGTTGCGTTTAGAGGCTCTCAGAGGAATGATTTGCATTTACAAATCACATGAATTATTTTCACAATATGACAACAATTTAGCATGATGGAAAGTTTTTGAGTTGGCAGCTCATTAGAGCACAGTTGAGTTTAGGAGTTTAAGGAGAAACACAAAACTGTTATGTACTTTTGAAAATGAAGAGTTTTAGAGTTTTTTAGTGTGGAAATGACTCCTTTTGGAGTTTTTATTGAAGCAAGAATACTTGAAATCTAAACAAAATGTTTCCCAGGGCTGAGAGAACTTATTCTCTGATATAATCCACATCTTTCTGTTGTTATCTGGATTAGCAAAACTAAATAACCTTGCAGTATTTCCCACATTTCCTGCATCCCTTTTGGAGATGTTGCCACTTTCTCTCAGCAGCAGCAATCTTTGCTGCTTTCCAGAAAACCCTGAAGGCTGACTGGAAAAGTTACAAAATCCCAGCTAATACCTGTCTACTGTCTTTTCCCATGTGCAATTACTCACCTCACATTTTGCTAGAAAATTAATAATCCAGTAGTAAAGGATGCAGCATGAAGTATTTATGGCAAATTAAAACTCCTCTCCAGGACAATTTAGCTAATGGGGACATGGGCTACACCTGCTCCTCTCACTGGAGTGAACTTGGGAGGAGTTATTTGTCAGAGGAAGTTATTTTTATTAGCTATAAATGCAGAATGAATTAATCACACCATAACAGGAGTTTTATGTGTCAGTTATGACCAATTTGGTTTTATTTGCTGCATTAGATTGAGGCTGGGTAGTGCTTGTGCTTCATGGGTGGGTTCATGCCCCTGTGTTGTGGACTCTGCAGGGAGCTGAAGGTGTGGGAGTGGGTGCACTGAGGTTTGGGCAGTTTATAATGCAATAGCAGTGTCAGACACAGATATATCTTTATTTCTACTTTGGGGAGGCCTGGAAGTGTTCCAGGATGTTCTGTAGTCAATCAGCTGTTCTGCAGCCCTTTTCCACCTACTCTTCAGGATTTAGATTTCTAAAAAAATAGCTTAAAAATATGATCATTTGACTCAATCTTTTGCAATTTGGTGTGCCTCTCTTCTGACACCAGACTCCAGGCCTGGGTGTTTGAGTGTGTGGCCACTCAATTCCAAAGAAAGATGTGTTTGCCCCATATTCTTTTTAAACGTGGCCTCATCTTTCAGAATCTCTTCAGTCATGTTCCCACAGCCTGGGAAGAACAGCTGAGCTGCAGAGCTTCCTTTTAATGGGCATTTCCAAGCAAAAGGCCCTGTAGGTTTGTTAGAGGATACCAGTGAATTGTTGAATAATTAATTATTTGCTCATTTCTTCTAAATGCTTTAGAATGTGTTTTTTATTTTAGTGTTTGGGTGTTAAACACACTTTGGTGATCAAATGCTAAATCTTGTAACTTGGGTTCAAAATGCACTGACAGAAGTGGTGATCAAGGATAAAGATTTCAGTGTCATGCTTGTGAGCCACACTATAAAAGCAGCTTGCTGCTATCAGTCTGCCTGCCCTTCAGCCTGCTCAATCAATATATATTTATACCTGTATAAATATCTGTTCCCAAGAGATGAACACAAAGCACTGCCCTGCTCACTGCTGGAGGCAGTGCCAGGGAGTCAGCACAGCAGGGCCAGGACAGTGGCCTTCAGACAAAGCCACCAAGGCAGAGAGTCTTGGGCCATTTATACATTTTCACCAAAGAAATGGCCCTTTGCACTTCCCCATGGCCCTTCTTACAAGCACAGCAGCCACCCTCATTGAGAGCCAGAGCACATTTCAATAAAAAAATACACAAAAAAGGATTAATGCTACACACTTTGATGACAAAACTCCAATTTCTAAACTTCATTTAGTGCCACAGAGAGTGATTTCCTCCCTGTGCTGTGTGGGGCTGGCAGTGCTCTGGAATCCCTCTGTGCTGCCCACAGCTGCCACTGCTCTGATCTCTGCAGGTTCCCTTGCAGCTTGATTTAGGTCCTGCTGGGTGTGTGTCAGACTCCTCAGCACAGCTGCACCTGGGCATTTGATCACAGCTGAGCCCCAGCTGTAAGAAACACCCAACAAAGCCACGTCATGCAGGGAACAGACTTGTTCCTGTTGCTGTAGTTACCATGTCCAAAGGGAAAAAAGCCATGGGAAACCCTGGCTGGAGTTTAGCAGGATGTGCCATTGCCTAAAAGAGATTTCATTGTAAGGATGAAAGTAGATCTGTGAGCCCCCAGTGATTCCATCAGTCCTGGAGGCACTGCTGAAAGGGGCAGGTGTCCAAAGCTGAGAACACTGGAATTTCCTGTGCTGCATTTTCCTTTCTGCATTGAATTCATTCTGCAGGAAAGAGCACAAGGAAAAGGCAACATTTTCTACTGAGAATGTCCTGCCTTATAATGGAATCACAGCATGGTTTGGGTTGGCAGGGAATTAAAGATAACCCAGCTCCACCCCCTGCCATGGGCAAGGCCACCTTCCATTGAACCAGGTGGCCCCAAGCCCCATCCAACCTGGCCAAGCTTCTCTTTAGCATGGGACCAAGGATGTGCTGTCTCCAGGCTTGTCATTAAGGTCTTCTCCCACCTTTTTGGATGGAAACAGGCATCTACACAGAACAATTCACCCCAGTCATTTAAAGACTCTGTAGAGCTTTGGGGAGGCCCCTGTTCTCCCTTCACTAAATAGCCTTGGCAGCTCACTTAGACTGGCTGCCCTAAAATACGAGGTGAGACACATCCCCCTGAGCTGCCCTTGCCAGCTCACCAGTAGGGGCCACATCCTGCCTCAGGCTGTTGGGTTCCTGCCTTGCTCAGAGGGGCACTGTGGCTCCAGGAAGCTGCTTTTCAGTTTCTCTGACAGCAGTAATGCTGTTTGCACTCCGCCCATGTAGCTTAAATAGCCAAGGATTAATTCTTCTTCTCTAATTTGACATTTAAGTTCCTTGTTCGTGCAGGGAAGTTCTGTGCTTGAACCTTGTGCCTTTTTAGAAGGTGATACAACACATCCTATGTATGAAATCACAGGAAATATAGTTGGGAGCAATGTTTTCCCTGCACCAACTCTACCTGGAATTGTGCAGATGCTATCAGCATTGGAATATGATCACTGCTCAGAGTCCTGAATAACACAGCCATACAAAGGCTTTGGGGCTGAATCCCCATGGGAGGCTGGCAGGGAGCTCAGCTGGGTTGTGTAGGATTATAGCTCACCTGCTTTAGAAATATATGTTCTTTTCAAATTCCTCTGGATTTCAGAGTCATAAATTACTTTCAGGCCTTTGTAACATTAAAATTGTTACCTGAAGACCAGGAATGATTTATTGAAGAGTAAAAAGAAGTCCATCTCCATGGCATGAGCCTCTGTAAATATCTTTGATGTAATTCCATAAAGGTAGATGGCATCATTTCAGTTTTACTCTGCTCAAGTGGCAGTAGCCCAGCAGAGTGAACAAAAGGCAGGAGGCAGGATGTCTCAGAAATAAATCCAATTAAATTTCTGTATGTGGATTGATTGTATTTTATTTACCCAGACATAAACCAGATTCTAGATAATCAAAGCTTTGGCTTGTTGCACTATATTCGATTATTCCCAACAAGTTGTTTTGTGGGAGGCACAGGGTACACAAGCTGATTTTGTTACCCATTTTGCTTTCCTCCCAAGCCAGGCTGGAGTAAATAGGAAAGCTTTGGGCTTGCTGAAAGGTGTTTTGGTGAGATTATCTGTCCTGCAGCACTCTGTGCCTGCTGTCCAGGGACACCAGGGTACCACAAACAGCAAGGTTCATGTTAGGAAGCCTCTATTTGGTTTCAATAATCAGTAGCTTTGATATCTAATATTTTAAAAAAGATTTAGCAAATGTTCTCAGGGGGAACAACCAGATGAATTTCTGGGATTTGATGTTGTTTTTTCTCTTTTGCTGGTTTAATACTTTGCATTAATAGACTTGCTTTTAGGTAAGAGAGTCACACTGGAGCTAAAATCAGAACATTTTTTGTGGAGGGTAGGGGTGAGGAGGATTGGCAAGGCTGGAAATGCAGTTCTGCTATTCAGTCCTAAATCATGTGTGATGGGGGGAATGGACAAATCATAAAGATCTTAATTTCCAGATGGGTTTGTAGGATGTCTTTTGTGATGACAGATGATTAGCAGGATCATGCAGATTGATACCAATCTAACTGCTGTTTCATGAAGCATTTTCCTGAGGTTTTTTAACCCTATTTCTGCTGAAGGTCAGTCTTGGTTTTAATGTAACTGTGCTAGAATTCTTGAAACAGCTTTTATCTACTTCCTAAGCCTTGCTTTTTTTTTTTTTTTTCCTTATCTCCTTTGGCTCTCCTTGCCAAAAATATTCCCCTTTTCTAAGTGGTACCATTTTTCTTGGAAAATACACAGGGCATTCTCATTTTGGAAATCATCCCTTTTCATGTTATGTTAATGTCTTCCCTATATTTCTCCTTTTCAAGCAGGGAGCAAAAGTCCTTCACTGTTTTGTGACAAAGCAGGGAGCTTTCCCTGGGTTCTGAGTGGAGTCAGCACATAAATAAACACAACAGGCTCATTAGTGGGGGCTCTCAACTGTCAGTAATGGCTGAGAGTTGCAGCTTTGTACATAATAACCTACTTTATTAAGCAAAGGTGAGTTAGGATGCAAGGGCTATTCCCTGGGCTGCTTAAAAAGTGCCAGGACATCTTTAGCTTCCAGCTGGAAGAACCACCAGAGAGTAGCAGGAGGAATCTCAGTTTAAACACCTCATTTGAAGGTCAGAACCTCTAACAGTGGAGCAGGAGAACATTGCAGTGTCAGCATTGGTTATGAGCCCAGGGCCTAATGTAGGGCTCCAAACCATGACCTTCTACACCAGAGGCAAGGATGTTACCAACTGAGCCCATCTGACATTAATTAAACCCTCATTAAAAAGGAGGGCTCCTTTCCTGGGCTGGAATGTGATTTCCTCTGCAAGGTTTTGTCATGCATATTTTATGACGAGTTTTAGCATGTGGACTGTAGACCCTGTTCTGATCCTTTGGAATCACTGCACATGGCATATGCTTCATGCAGATGGGAAACAAAAAAGGAAGAGGAATATCCATATTCATTTGTTCTGGTGTGTAGGATAGGTGGCTGTGCAATGACATTCAGGAGCAGCTGAAAGGGAGTTCAGGATCTATTACCTCATGGGAAATATTCCACAGGGCATGAACACACAAACTCTGCAAGATTTAAGTTACATGTGAGACCTCAGGATTACCCAGAGGTTGAAAAATCACCTGGCAAGAGAATCTGGGAAAAGTCCCAAGCCCATTGTGTTTATTCTCATGAGCTCCTCAGGGAAGCAGAGTTACTCACAGCCTGTTTTACCTGCACTGCAACACATTTCCTCCTTCAAACCAGCCAAGACTTACAGCAGGTACAGGAAAGCAGCAAGGGAGAGTTCAATGTTAACAGTGTCTTCATTTGTAACATTATCTGAATGATTTATCAGAATTACTGAGGCTCTTTCCAATCTGGTGCTGCAGGGATTGGCTCTTTGGGTTCTTTATAGGAGCTTGGATGCCTGGGCCAGTTTTGCCATTAATTCTGCATTTAATCCAATTTCTCCATCAGTAAGGAAGGAGGAAAGTCTCAGAACAAATCCACAGCCATGTAGTGCTTTGGAGTTACTGCCCAATATTCCAGAATTGCAGTGCAGCCCAGTGGAGCTCCCTTTGGCAGCAGGTTCAGGATTTCAAGCATTGACTCGGGCACTGCGACCCAGCTGAGCCACGGGAATTCCTTCCAGCAGAGGCCAGCACTTCTTCCAGCTCTGCTTAGTGTTTGCTGCTGAGCTGGGAGCAGGCTGAGAAGAAAGCTCTCATGCCTGTGATGTTTTGGTGTCTGAAGCACCTGTCTGAAGTACAGGTGCTGAATAAATACAAAATCAAATTTCACTTTCTCAGATAATAATCCCTTTGACAGCACTGACCTCATCAATTTGTCTTTTGCTCAAGTTTTTTTACACATTGCTCCTCCTAATCACAGCTTTTCCATTTCAGATACTTTTATATTTTCCTCCCATTTAATGACACACTTTCAGTTCTTTCTTTCTAGTACAGCCAAATCTCTGCTCCTGTCTCTTTTTCTGAGAAGACAAGATTCATCACTCAGGATTTCTTGACCCTCTGAGGAAAGGAGCTGATCTTTCTTCCTTGCTCAGTGGGAATCCCTAATGCCGAGACACACTTCACTGGGAAATCAATATAAATAAAAAGCAGTGAAATGTCTTTGTTGGGAAGCAAACCCCTCTGCATTGCTCGTGCAGAGGGCACAGCCCAATCTCCAGCCTAACTGAGCAAGCAGCAGCACCATTGATTCAGAGTCCATCTTCCTTCCCCTCCTCTCCTGCACATCGATTCAGCCCAATTCCCCCTCTCAGCTTGTCCCCTTTGGTCAATTGATTAATCATCAATATTACTCACCACAGACAGCTACAATTAAACAGACATTAGATGACTTCCCCTCGCATTTAATAACGCTGGGCTCAATCACACACACAACACTCTTCTTCCTCAAAATATTTTAGCCAACATCCAGAAAAGAAAATGCTGTAAATTCAGCCCCTGCTGCAAGCCCCTGAGAAGGTGAATGGTTGGACACTTTGTTAAGCACTGGCTTTTCTCATCTGGCACCTCTGTGCTATTGACATTTCATGTGTGAGCTGCTGTGACTGAGATGTGTCTGTACCTCAGAGCAGCCCACAGGAATTGTCTTATAATGTAAAGGAGCTGGTTCATATAGAGCCAGAAATGTGTTTTATTGATCAGAGCAAGGAGAATATCCATGGGAAAACTTAAAATCTGTGAGAGGGCTGGCTGTAAACCAGTGACATCAGCCCCTCAGCTGCTGTATGTTGAATTAGCTGGCTAAGACTCCTCAGATCACCTTGTTTCATTTGGTGGGCTTCCCCTGGTCCTGTCTTGTGGTACTTCTCAAGTCTGAGTAAGATTTACTTGCCTTTCTTCCCCCAAACCCCATGAGTTTCCTCAGTGGGGTTCTGAGCAGTTCAGCCCCAGGGTGATGTAGTGCTCTGTGAAGGGAGATCTCAAATTACATTTCCATACAAATAAGTACAATATCTCAAGCCTTGACTTTGCACTAATTCATGTGTAGATTACAAAATGCCACATTTTACCCTCTGCCCATGGCCAGATTGAGGTATTTTACTTTTACTTGGGTGCAAACACCTATGGCAGGTGAGGGCAGTGGAGAAGGAGACATTCTTGGAGGGTATCTGGTGTTCCACAGACTCCCAGGTGGTTCAGGGTAAAACAGTAAAACCATCACTCCTCTGTAGCTGCTGAAACTGAGTCTGTTTTACTGAAGAGAGAGTAGGATTTATCTGTTTAACCATGCCATCAATTGATACTAAAATACTTGAATAAACTCAGAGAAATAGAAAGGAAAAAATTATAGATGGGAAGCAATAGAGAGACTTGCCATTATCATAGTCTGGTGAAAGTTTCCTTTCCTGTATGCATTCATCATGCAAAGACTCGCTGTTTTTATAAATTTCCTGCCTGGCAAGTTTTCCATGCCCAGATTTCTAAGAGGGTTGAAGCCCTAGAACATATATTTAGTGCCTGCAGACAGGTCCCTAATTATGGCTTGATTAATCACAGCAGTGCCTGCACCTGCCTGTGCAAAACATCTTCATTTCTGCTTTGTGACCCGTGCAGGATCTGGGGATGTGGCTGGGGAACGCCCAGCTTGGTTCCCTTCCCTGCTGTCAGCTCTGCTCCTGCCCTGGCCACAGGAATTCTCTTTCTTTTGTGGGAATAGAGGCTCCTTCCTTCACTGATGCTTCTGGAGAGGCTGGAAGCTTTCCTCGGGAGTCAAAAAAGGACTAAAAACTGGTGGTATTAACAGCTGATTTTTACACACTGTGCCTTCCACAGCAATGGAATTCCACCAGCCCTGTATCTTGCTGGGGATGTTCACAGCATTTCCCCTGGATATGAGGAAATTGTCTTTTGAAAACCATTAAAACCACCAGGAAACCTCCTAGGTCTGGAATTCCTGCAGCCTTCTGATGATGTGCAGAACTGTGACTGTGAAGGGTTTTCATTTTTGAAAAATGCAAAGGATTTCTTTCCCCCTCTTTGCTTTATGTTGGAAAGTTCTTCAGGAACTGTTAGGGCCAAACCAGGCTCTTTTCTAGGGTAGTTTGAATAGGACTTAGCTCAATACCATGGATAAGGAGAAGGAATTCATGGGGCACTTGAGGAGAGCATGAAACCCCAAGCCATCTCCTACTGGGAAATACAAAGAGAATCCAGTGAACTGACTGTGTTGGGAAGGGACTCGAAAGAGAGGTTATAGAATAGTTTTTCTGCAGAGCATCCTTTTTTCATTTTTCAGAGAAAGACTGAAAAATGAGCCACACTTGGAAGGGATCCAGGCAGAACTGAGAAAAAAAAAGTCTTTTATACCACTGAGATGAAAAGGCCCAACTGAAACTGCTGTTAGAGAGGAATGGGAGCAAAACACCTCAGCTTTCACCTAATGGTTGAGGATTTGCTGTTCAATTCCCTCACCAAAATCTGGAGGAAACAAATTTGGTGTAGATCAAACTAAAGTAGATCTTATGTTTTTTACCCTGAAATGAAAACCAGGAAGTCACTTAATCCAATACAAAACATTCTCTCTGACCTTGGAATGAAATGTTGTCTGTTCAAAATCTTGTGAAAGTAGCCAGGGAAATGAAAGGTTTGATTGACCAAAGAGGAGGAGCTGTGCCATCTTTTATCCTACATTTTTGGGACCCAGTCTCTCCCTGCTCCAAGGGATAGATGTTATTCTGCACACCTTGCCTTATGCTGCAATCTGCTCTTGGAGAGACTGCCTAGTGTGATTCTTGTTGATGCTGGCATTTCTAGGAGTGCTTCTGGAGCCCTTCTTTTGACTCAGGTGCATCCTAAATATTTCCTTTGCCCTCTTCCATTCAAGATGCCCTTGAGCTGGCAGGGGGGTGAGGCTGGGTGATGTGCAGAGAGTTCTGTGTATGGGGTAAGCCTGATCCTCCTGCTCCTAAGGGAGCAGCACAGGCAACAGTCCTGGAAACTGGGACAGGAATGGAGGAGACAGGGCTCCTGGCACCTAACCACAGCTTGCTCCAGGCACATAGCTTACCTTGATTTATTTGTCTTTTGCTGAGTTTCAGACAAGCTCTAGGAAGGTTTAAGAGCTCAGTCTCTGAGGAAGCCATCCTGCTTATGGAATCCTGTGTAAACTCAGGCATCATTCCACAGCACAGTTATAAAATGTTCAGCTCTGCACCCTGAGGATCATTTGCAAATGACAATTGTAATTTGTGAATACCAGATAATGCCACTGCTCTGATTCATTCCCTGCACCTGCTATGTAGAAATAGATTTTCTTACCACACCCATTTTTTGAAGAGAAAGATTTTAAGTGCCCCACTTGCATGACTGAGAGGAGATGGTTTTATGAGAACTCAGGGAGTTCAAAGGCAAGCTTTCATGAGCACCTTATCCTTCACAGGTTCCACCAGGGAAGGTATACCCTTTTTCTTTATTTTTGTGGAAGGTGAAAGCTGGGCAAGGCAGCTTTTGGGCAATCTCATTGATTTTAAGAGGTGAGTGATGCAGCTGCTCCCCATGGTGACAGAACAGAGCATGGAGATGGTGTAAGCAGGGACTGGATGTCTGGGTAGAGAGACAAATCCCTGGGGCAGCTCTTCATACCTTTAGGTACCTAAATACCCTTAACCATGTGGCTTGTGTTAATAGGGTCCAATGAAATATTAGGCAGATGTAGTAGGTAGGTAATTTGATTTTTGTTAGTGTAAAAAATCACAGAAAATCTGATTTCAGAGCATGTATTTTTTTAGCTATTTTCAGCAGATCTTTTTGATTTGACTTTTATTTTGAAGCTCCTGATTTTAGGCTGTTATTTTAAACTTCTCTCAGCTGGTGACTCTGATTGCTTTTCAAACCTTCTATTTTCCAACCTTTGTACTCTTATGCATGAATCCAGGCCAAGTTCCCTCCTTCTGTTCCCTTTCCAGTGTCTTTGAGCTTTAAAGTAAGCAAAATGCACTTTGGGGCTGCTGGGGCTGGGAACCTTGGAAGACACCAAGATGAGTTTTCTTTTGTTAATTTTTTTAATTGGCTTTTCTACATTGGATGAGCCACCATCCATGTGGATTGTTCCCTACATCTCTACCTTGTTTAGCACAATTAAAATAAAATATGCACAGGATTTTTGCCTGCAAAGCAAAGGTGGATGCTGTTATATAACAAGAAGGAATTAGGAAGGGAGCAAATTTTACAGCTCTCCTGTGATCATTGTTCAAAGGAGAATTCTCATGGAATGAGAATGAAAATCTAATTGATGGCCTGATTCTCCATGGCTGTGCAGCCACCCTTCACTTCTCTGCCTCTAATAAATGCTCTCTGCCTTCACCCCCACATAGGCAAGAAAAATCCATGTGACCAGATAGGGAGACCTTTAAGAAAAGACCAATATTTGCATATCTATTATGGCTATACTCAGTGTTATACTTGTTTCATTAAAATTTCTATTTGGATAATATGTAAGGTCAATACTGTCACTGTTCTGGAAAATTCATTTATTTTAAAATTAAAGCTAAGCACAGCAAGTACCATTCTCCTCATGCCTCCTGAATAAATCCCCTGAGCTTGACAGGGTCAGCAAGTGAAAGCAGAATTGGGCCCAGTGTGTTTAGAGATGGGAGAAAAACATGCTAATTACATAGATTCCAATTCTCTAGTAAATCACTTGTTAGAGGTGCTCTGTGCTCCTGCTTTTTGATATTCAAGGGATGGTTATTATTTCAGCTGGGTGCCTACTGAGGTCCATTAGCTTTTACACACCAGTTAAGGCTGTCAATTGCTGGGATTGAATCTACACAAAGAAATACCTGGGATTACTTAAAAAATGCTGCTTCCCTAAAGGTTTCCAGCTTTTAAACCTCAAGCAGTCATTTTCACATTAATTTGTCTGTGGAGAAGGCTGGAGATGGGAATTGTTATCCCAGAAGAGGAAGGGGATCACTGCTCTTGAAGTCAGGTGTCAGTGGGTTTTCTGGTCTGGTTTTGGGTCATTAACACCTTTTAGGGCCTGTGCCTTGTCTGGTTTTAGTATTTCCAGAGCTTGGGCTCTTTGGTGTGGTCAGTTGCTGTTTACAACTATTGTTTAACAATCCTTAAAATGGCATCTGGCTCAGTTCTCAGAAATCAGGGAAGTAGAAGAAATGATCTAGGACAGCTACTCTGGAAGTCACCTTCAAAGTCTTGCAATAATATATTAAAAGCAAAACCTATTTTCAACATCCACAAGGGAAATCGTGTATTAAGGTGGATCTGTTTCAATTTTAACATTTCTGGTGTAAAATCATAGCTTTTTAAAGGCTTCATTTTGTACACAGGAAACTTGTCTGTATCTACTGAGTCCTGCTGAAATCACAAATCTGTCTGTTAAATGATCATATTTATAAAATAGCCATAAGCTGGTTCCCTTCACTTTCACCCTTAAGGCTTGAAAGCATCAGATGGTGCCTGTTACCCTTTTCCAAGGTGTTAGTGGTCTCTTATATGTCAGAGGAGCTCAGTGGCTTTAATCCTTGTCCCAGATGTGCACAGCACAAAGAGCAGGATCTCAAGCAATAATCTCTGTGTCAGCCTCCACAGACAGAGACAAGACTACACTCACCCAGGGGAGAAAGGGCCTTTCTTGTCAGCAAAGGTTTTTCCTCTGGCAGAAAAGGAATATTTGCATTCGTGCTTACACTGCATGGTCCTTTCTCCAGTTCTGAAAATTAATTTCAGCTGTAGATGAGAGCCTGGGTGAAGTGGGAGTCTTCAACTTTCACTGTCTAAATGTCTAAACCCACCTTTTTCATTCAGCTCCAGATTCTGTGCAGGGTGCTGGTGGTAGGATAAAATTACTGTTTTATAGGAGACTGGATCCCAAAAGTGGGATTCATCCCACTGAGCTTAAGCATCTAGAAGTTAGCTGTAGGCACCCTTCAGAGTTATGAGCAAGAACTGGTTTCTCCAGAGGGTGAATCAGTAGCAGATGAATCTTTTTTCAGAGTCTGGGGCAACTTTTACTTTTGGCACCCAGAGTTAGGCTGTGGGAAATTCTGATAGAAACCTTGATTGGAGGGAAAACAGGAACTGCAGAATCCCAAATCCACAGTTTGATTGCTGGACTGTCTTCCCTTATTAAATCCCTGATCTATTAATGAAACATAGAAGTGCAAATAGCTTCATGCATGATGTTATTCTGGGGATCCTGGGAATGCAGAAGGTTTGGAACGAACAACCCAAGGTGGCTTTAGCTGCTACACTCAGAAAAGCCACCAGGGCAGTGCTCAGCACCTGGAGATTTCTACAAGGAAGCCCAAAGCAGCAGGAACTTGCACCCTGCCAGTTTCTCTGTGCTGTAGAAATCAGGGACTGGTTTTCTTTACATGAGGTTGTGCTGGAGATGAGTCTTAGGTCATCATGGTGAAGGCAGAGGACTCGTGAAAATTCAGATCTCTGCTCAGATCTTGCAATCAGAACTCAATAGTTATGAAACTCAAGGCCAGAAATTACTGATTCAATTGTGTTTCAAATGTCATAATTTTAATGCTAAATGCTGGTTGCATGTAGCCAGCAAAAGTACAGAAAATCAAACATTTTCTACTGATCCAGAATCAGGCAAAGTTGCTGTTAGACATGTGGAATTATTCCTAGCAGAAAGAGTTTAAATTGGACAGCATTTCAGCAATCACCAGTGTATATAGGTATTTATCATCTCATTAAAAATGATTAAACTGGGGGTTTTTTTTTAGCTTAGTAAATGCCAAGATCTCAGAGAAGCCTGAATGATGGTAAAATGAAATCATCACTTTAACATCAGTGAGCAGGAGTTGTTAAAATTGTCATTTCTTTCCAGTGCTTCACCCATGAGTTGAGAAATCCAATGTTATCATTGTAGCAACCAGTGTTATCACAGGGGAATAGAAAGGAACACCTGGAAGCTGAAAATCCATGGCACTGACCTGGGGAGGCCAGACTGTGATACTGGCCAGGACTGGGGGAGAGGGGGTGAATGAGGCCAGATTTGAATCCTGACAGGATAAATCAAGCTCAGAGAGGGACTGGGGGTGTCCTGAGGATTCCTAACCCTAGCAAAGGGATTCTGTAAGCTGCAATTTAATTGTTCTGGGCTGGGAGATGAAGACTTTGCTGATTGGGATACAGGGACAACAGCACTACAGAAAGTTCCAGAGGATCTAAACACTAAGCCTCGCTGCAGGGGAAAAAAAGTGGCAACATTCACTGGGAAAGGAGAGGTCAAAGAAATAAGGTGTCAGGCCTCAAGCAGTGTGGTGGGGAAGGTGCAGAAAGAGAAGCCTGCAAACAGAAGCACACACTGGAAAGGGGCAGCCCCTGATGTTTTGAAAGAGGAGTATTAGTCAAATAAATGCAACTTTGTGCCTGGCACTAGTGAAGCAGATTAATAAGGCCACTGCAGCCCATATGGCCATGGAGATTCTCTTAGCCTAAATATTGCTAATGAAGGTTTTCACAAAGAGGTGTTTACACTCAGACATTTTTCCCCCTCAGAGTGGCCCTGTACATGAGGTAACTGCAGTGTTTATCCTCAGGCACCATAGATTCATGATTCATCCTCCCTCTGTGAAATAACTGCTGGTCCCACTTCACAGACAGAAAAAGTGAACCAGAAGAGCAAAGACCAGCATTTACAAAATGCTCTAAGGTCAGGCCTTGATTTTAATAATCTCAGAGATTATTAAAAATAGCTAAGATTTTGACTAGAATGAGGCCATGGGAAGGGCCAAGAGCAGCACAAGGGTTAGAGTGCAGTGTCCTGGTGTCAGTTCTTTGTGCCACTGGGGGTGTTGCTGAAGAGATGATTTGCTGTTGTTTATTTAGAGCCAGCTCTGCTGCAGGCTGGGACTGCCCAACAACTGGTGCCAGTCCCCACAGTGGCAGAGGCCTTCCCCCTAAACATCCATGTGCAAATAAATAACTCCCAACCTTACCACAAATGCTTCAGTGGCAGGACTCCAGCACAGCCTGTGGCAGTCACATCTGTTTAACTCTGTGACCTCCTGACACAGTGGCTGTTTTTCTTGCCCAGTGCTGCTGCTGTCCTAAAGGGAGGCCAGTCACATTTAAGTTCAGAATTACAGCTTGGCTGCTCAGGTTCAGGCAGCCAGGTGCTGTCCTGGTTTGGAAAGACAGGTGTCTGCTAAGGAAGGCAGGAGCCTCCCTTGAAGATGTAAACCTCCTCCCTCTGAATTAGTTTAATTTTGAAATTAAGGGGCTCTCAGGCAAAGATGTGGTAATAGGAATAACAGGTCTTTACTAGGAAAATTAAAATAAAAATGTAGCAGTACAAAAAAAAAGGTAAAGGGCAAGGTGAGAGCAGAACCAGAATCATCCCCTGTCTGGATGCATCCCCTGTCTCTTCCCTGTGGAAGGAGACAGACCAGCACAGCAGGTAGCAAATGCCTTTTTCCAGGGCATGGAAGTGACTGGTGTGTAGGCAGGCATGAAGGAAAAGCCCTGCATTACGTTCATTGTCAGTCTGCCTGTCAGACTCCCTTCTAGGCAGGACCAGGAGGATGGAAAACAGACCAACATTTAGCTGCTTTTTGTGTGTGTGTCTGAAGGCAGCAATGCTTTTTTTACAAAAATGTGCTTGGTTGTGTCCAAAGTTAAATGTACAAGGCAAAGATAGCCCTGCACAGGGCAGCACAAAGGGGAAAGAGAGAGTTATCCCTTCTTAACCCAGAGCTGAGAGATTTGTTCCTTCCATTCTCAACTTTCCAAGGGGTTACTCATGGAGGGGAAAGTCCTCCATGCTTGATGCCTTGCTGCACTCTCTGCTCTTGGTGCAGGGCAGCTGAAAGTAAAAGAAAATTAAAGTAACAGGCAGGAGAGAACTAGAGGAGATGCTGTGTGTGGATTTCCCATCCACTTTCACATTGCTAAAGGACAAAAGAGAGACAGGAAAGGGGAATCCTCCAGCTGTAACAGCTGCTGGACAAGGACCACTTGCTTTTCCCTGATGCTCAGGAATGTCACTTCTCTTTCATGTCAAGCCAGTGTTCCCCTTGAGCAGGGTGACAAGGACAACAGCACCCACATCATGGCAGGGTTGCCCAGGAAGCACAGGCTCTTGGATGGGAAGTGATGCTGTGGTGGCTTTGCTGATGTGTGTGTGACCCCTCAGCTGATCCAGGATTGTGAGAGTCTCCCTGAGCCCCATGGACAGGTTGAGAAATAAAACATTGCATCATGAAATTAAATATAACAGAGATATGGGGGATCACCCTCCCCAGTGGAATGAACATCACTCCTCAGCTGTTCATTATTGCAAAGGTTCCTCCCCGTGTCTGTCACACAGCTGAGGACATTGGTGGTTCCAGTTGCTGGCAGTGTTTCCACAGCAGATTTAATTCTTCACAGAGTTCCCACTTAGGGCAGTTCTTGGACTTTTGGTATTTTTGGCTTCCTGTGGTGAATGGTGAATTCATCTCTCTAAGAAGCTTTTCTTTTAAACATGAACAGTGAAGCAAAATAAAAAGCCTTTTACATCACTTACACACAGCGGATAAAGCACTTTTGCCAATATATATAAGCAGAAGAGTTCTCTTTTATCAATTTCCCCTGTATCTTAAAAAAAATTATATCATTTTGTCTCTTTAGGGCAGGGTTGCCTGAACAGTAGGTTTATTTACATTTAGTGTTCCACTGTTAGCAAGAAATGGTTTCACATTAGGCACTTGACCAGCAGATTTTGCTCTCACCATTTTAAAAAGGCGTGAACATCATTAAAAAAACCCTCTCAGGTTGAAAGTGGACAATAAATCCAGGTAAGAGTTAGCACAGAGGAACCAGGCTGCCCAGTGCACACATCCTCAGCTGGGTGCCCTGGTCACAGGTACTGGGTTTGTGTCTGGTTCCCCAGTGAGCTGTGGAATTTGAATTCCTCCCTTCACACAGCATGGACAAGCTCTCACACTCGTTTTACTTCAGGCTCTTTTGCAAAGGCAAATGGCCCTGCTGGAAACTAATCAACATAATTTTTTACTCTTCACAGAGGTCTATTAGCAATCATTGCTGTGGTCTCGGGCTATAAATGGGGACAAGAATACTCCTAAATTCAAACACAGCAATGTTTTGTATTTTTCTGTAAAATATTCTTGCCTGGGCTTGTCTCTGGCCAGCCTCTTTGGGGCTTTTTGTGCTTTCTCTTTTTCCCTAGATGCTGTAGCTGGCTGTCAGATGGGGAGATGCTGCTGAGAATATTGAAAAAGCTCAAATGAGAATGAATAGGGAAAGCACAAACTCTCATGTCACTGCTCTTACAGAAACCCTGCACAGCCTCTTCCTATAGATGTGCACAGCAAACAAATATTAATTTTAATAAATGAGACACAGACAGTTTTTATGCTGCCTGCCAAAGGAGAAGACAATGATTGTTCTCACCATACAAAGCCAGCCACAGATTTGATGGTGTAAAATCCTGCTGGACACAAAGTGCTGCAGATTTATCATGACTAAGCTGAGCAAAGCTTAGTTCTTAGTGCAGACTTTATCTAGTTCTAGGTCTACAGACATTTGGTTGTCCCACAGGTTACAACTAAAAGACTAGTTTGTGTTAAACAACAACTCATTTATAGTGCACAAAGTGATTTGCCAAACCCCAGGAGGGAATTCTGTGGAATAAAGGTGTGTGGTGTTACATTCCCAGGTGACTGCAGAAACCACTGCTCAAATTTCTATATTCTATTGAGTGTTTGTGTTGTTCACTTAATTGATAAACACAAATTTGGCTAAAATTTCTCTGCATCTCAAAGGGAGGACATTTGGTTTCCATCCCTTGCTCTGGCTTCCCTGAGAGTCAGGGGATGGAGGCTGTGGTGTCTCCCATGCCTACAGTCCAACTCCATCACTGCCCCTTTGGGTAGCATTTCAACCTAAAATGAGTGGGGAAAATTGAAATTCTCATGTACTACAACAGCTTGCCCATTTATTGGAATAAAAAATTATAAGGACCATTAATTTGTGCCTGTGTAAACGAGGAGAGGCTTTGCTGCTCACCAGCAGCTCCATGGCAGGGATGAGATGTGCTGATTGCCTCCAGGGTCAGCCCTGCAGCTTTCATGCCGTGCAGGAGCAGCTTGTTCTGCTCCCCACGAGGCTCTGGAGCACAGGCAGGAAAGGTCACAGGAGCAATCAAGATCAGCACATCCCTCCTCAGGTGGGGACCCCCGTGGCTGCAGGATTAGCTGCTCAGTCTGGGCTGGCTTGGAACACACATTTGCTTTTCAATGTCCTGGCTGTGTTAGAGGTGTTTTTTGATTCATTAATCTGTGTCTGTATTTCCATCGAAGTGGACAATGCTTGCTGTTCCTTGCTGTTTGTCTGGGTTTCGTCCTTGCTGAGTTTTTCTGAGAAATGAAAACAGGAGGAATTAAAAGGTTAGATTGTTTTGATAACGTGTCTCCCTGCAGGAGTGAGGCACAAGCTGACAGGCTGCTTTGAGAGCTTTGCTGATGGCATGACTTTAGGAAGAATTCTCTAAGAAAACTAACAGTAAGCATCTGCAATTATCTGATCTTTAAAAATATAACTCAAGTTTTCTAAAATGCTTGGTGCTTTTGAGGCATGAATATGCTTGCAGTTAGAGGAGCTGAACATCTGACCCCCTTCCATCACATCTGGAATTTTGTACATGAATTTCAAGTTGAAACATAGAGACCAGAAAATTTTTTTCTCTCTCTCTTTTTGTCTTTACTATTCCCACAACAAAGCAGATTTGCTTCAGGAGCCCTTGGAACCCCTCAGCACCTGCCCTGCCCAGCCCTGGGACAAGGGGCATCCCCTCAGTGCTGTCTCCAAGGCAGAGATTTGTCAGGAGCAGTGGCTGACCTCCTTGTTCCCTCAGCCCTGGAGATCCCTGCCCCTCTCATTGCTGAGCCTCCCCAGGGAGGGGGGGGATGCTGCTGCCTGCCCTGGGGGAAGGAGAGCATTTAATCTCATCATCTGTCCCAGCTGCCATCCCTGGCAGGCTGGAGAGGAGCTCTGGGAGCCATCCCCAGACAGCAGTGCTCAGCTTGTCCATTCCAGAGCATCCTCTAAATGAATCCTCAACATTTTCATTAGAGACACTCCTGCTGGACAGTCATGGGTTGTGACTCTGCCACGTTTTTCCACAGGCAGCCAGCTTGTGTAAAATCTGACTGACATTTAAAAATGCCAGCAATCTTATTAATTCTTCAGTTCAAGAAGTGTTTCTTGGGGCTTTTTGTGTTCCAGTGGGGAGGGCAGGAGGGTGATGCAGCCCAGTGGCAGAACCAAGCTCCTTCCCCAAATACTGGGCTCCTTTAAAATAGTGTTTATCATGGAACTTGTGGCTAACTGGGGAACACACCTGGGAAGGTTTAGGCAGCTGGTGAGAGCTACAGCTGTTGGTGCTGTCCCATGCCTGAGCTCTTTGTGCCTCCAGAAGAGCCCCTTGTGCAGGAATTTGGAGCTCTGTGTGTCTGGCAGCACAGGGATGTGCTGCTGCCCTTCCTCAGAAGCAGAGCACTTTAATGCAGGCTGCTGTTTGTGTTGTGATCCAGCAGTAATCCACATGGAATTGCTGATTTGGGCCCTTATTCCAGGATCACACTGCATTTAGACCAGAGGACCCTGTGTGTGCCAGGGCTCATTGTCACTCCTTTCTCTCTGGGAGGAGAGCTTGGTATCAACTCACACCTCTGGTTTCCCACACCAGTTCAATGACTGGGATATATCTATGTATATTTTAATGTGAAATTTGCTGTTCTGGATTGAAAATCCTCCCCTGTGGTTGCTACAAATGTTGTTTTGTTGGATGTAAATCCACCCATGTGCTGCACGTGCTGAATCAGAGCCAAGGTTACTTCACTTCTAAATCTCCAGTGACCATCCAGTAAATAACAGCTCTTGAAATGCTGAGTCTGTTAGCAGAAAAGACAAGTGTAGAACTCTCCAAAAGCAATGACTCATTGCAGTGGGGTTAGCAGGGAAGAGAGGGAGGAGGCTTCTGCAGTCGCTTGATTGGGTTTATTAATGCAACAGCTACTACTGCATTAGCAATTCTATTTAGTGTGTAGTGGCTGAAAAAATCAGATGCTTTCCAGTTCCTGCCATTGGCATGGAGCTGCTTTTTGTCAAAAATGGGAGGGTTATATGAAATTATCCCAGGGTAGGAGGTTGTGCATGCATTAAGGTGACAGTCATGGGTGCTGGCCACTAATTTTGAAGCCACCATGGGTTAGAGCAAGGTCTTCAATCCTGCTGTTGAGAGCTTTTATTCTTTGACCTGACTCACTGCAGGGGAATGGGTTTCAGTTTGGAATAAATTTTGACCCAAATAATTGAAAGTTAATCTCACTTCATTTTACATAATGCTTTATGGTAATGCAAATGCAGCATGTTTAGTGTGGGGCAGAGAGGGCAGCAGTTTACACAAGCTGACATTTTGCTTAAAGAAACAAAAAGAGGTCCTGAGTTTTTCTAATCAAACTGATAGCAGCAGTTGAGAAGGTTAACCTTTCTAATAATGACTTCCCCTCTTTTCTGTGTTTTGTGGGGGTGGTCATTTACAGGTATTAATTTGTAACACCCAGCAATTACATTCTGTGCAGGGTGGTAAATGTGAGCTGAACAGTTTACTGGGTCAAGCAAAAGCAGAAGAGATCAAACCAAACAGGGTGAAAAAATGAACTCCAACAGAATAAGTGAATTGCAGGTCAAGTGCTGCTTGAATGAAGCAATGCTCACTGAAAGTTGCTGGATACAAAACACTTCCCTTCTTGGGGAGTTATCAGAAAATATGCACTCAGTGAACCAGAAAACTGTGAAATTATTTAATAAAATTAATCCTCAGCTGTGAATAGGAAAAATGTCAGATTTATTTTGCATCTAGATTTCCATCCCAGCAAATATAAATTTATCCCTGGATTCTTTTGTCCCTATTTTAACATTTGCTCTGTTGATTGACTATAGTCCTACACCCAGTCCATGTTTTCATAGTAAGTGTCAAGTTAGCATAAAAAAATAAGGAAACAATATGTTTGCAATTAGAACTAAACACTGCAGTACTCATGTTTTGCTTACTCCAGGTGTAAACCAAATAATTTCATTGCATATCATTATACATAAGGCACTTCTTTTATTTGCCTGCACAATCTCATGTTCCTTGATCTGGAAGATAAAGCCATGAATCTCCTGCATCCTCACCAAAGTTTCCTAAAGGAGCATTGTCTCTAAATTTTTTTGGAAAATGGAGCTCCTCACACCAGTTGATGCTGTTTTGCCCAGCTCTGTCAGTCCTTCTCCATCTTCTGCTTCCCTTTCAACCATGGCATTTTTCACTCCTGCCACACACTTCCAAAATGATGGATTCAGTGGACTGCTCTGCTTTTATCTCCACCTCTTGTTGTCTCCCAGGCCACCACCTGTAAGAAAGCAGCTTCCTGCTCCCTTTGGCAGCACATCCAAAGGATGAAGGAGGTGATATTTCCCTGCAGATTGTTCTCCCGCAGTGCTTTCCTTGCCAGCAGCCAGAGCAGCTGCAGTAAGGAGCAGACCTTAGCTGCCCAGTGACAGAAAGTGGCACTTTGTCCCCTCCTGGCTCGGGGTGTGTGGCTCTTGTCAAGCAGTGCCACCTCCTCAGTGAACCGTGCACGGCTGCTGTGGCCTCCCTGCCACTGCTGGGCCCACAGGGACACTCTGCCTTTGGGGACAGGCAGGGCTGAAGGGCTGCCAGCCCCATTAACCCCTCTCAGAGCCCCGTGCTGAGCTCAGCTCTGTGCCTGGCTGGAATGGGAGCTCCAGAGGAGCTGCCATGGTCAGCACTGCCTCTGATCTGGTGCTGGAGCAGCCTCTTTTCATGCTCAGGTTCTCTGTCCCAGCTCCAACAGCTCCCATTTAAATCCTCCCTCTGCTTCGTTTTCTCTGGGTTTCAGTCAATGTCAAAACACCCCTTGGATGAACAGAATTAGGACAGAATGGGGAGGGCATGATTTCTCTGCCTGCATAGGAGTAGTCTGGGACTGAAATCATCAGTGCTCTTTGAAAGCTGAGTTATTTCCATGAGGGTGCCTTAGGAGTGCAAAATGTTATTAGAATATGCATTATTACTTTGAATTTCACCTGTCAGTACTGACATCAGTGACAGCAAAGGGCACTACACTGGAAATATGATCTGTTCACCTTTCCCCAACATGATGCAGCACAAAGACAGGTGATTGTTACACTCTGCTTTGACGTGGTAGCTCAGTCCCAAAGGATGTTGTGTGGCTGGGTGACATTGTGCTGCAGTGCCTGTGCCTGATTTTATTTTGAGGAAGTCATACTTCTTTATACATAGATAATGAGCCCACTGTGCACCTGGCTCAGGCTGAGCACTGTTATTTTAAACAGCAGAGTCTGAGCATGCCTGAAAGTGAAGTTCTCTCATAAGTATAAGCTGCAAACCCTTATTCAACATTAAATCAAATCAATGTTAATTTGTGAACTAATTAGCATTTCAGGCTTGGGGTTTTTTTTTCCAGCAGTGTGGTGATTTTGTATATAATGCTGTGTGATTGTACCAAAGTACATAATTATGGAGCTGAATACATTGTCTCCTGCTGACAGGTTGCAAAAGGAGTTTCTTTCAGCAAAGGATGCTCATCTGAACTGAAATACAGACCCACAGCTAAATCTCATGCATGGACCCACAGCTGAGGCACAATCAGAATTTAGGGGTCTTATTGAAAAAACAGGCTGAAAATATATTAACTGAGTTTGCTCATTCCTATTTCCACCATATTTTAATGAGGGGATGGCAGGCTGTCCTTTGGTGTGAGACAGATGATGAGACAGGTATTCTGAGTGGGGAATGTGCATCAAAGAAAACACAGTGGTTTGAGGAGATGTTTTTTTCAACTCTGAAGTCTGACTGCTGGAGTACAGAACTGTCAGTACTTGCTCAGCTCAGTGTTCATTTTCACCAGAATCCTCTCCCTGGCAGGAGCCAGCAGAGGCAGCCAGAGATGGTGTCAGGAATTTTGTAATGGATGTCTCACTTAAGGAAAAACTGATGGAAGTCTCTACATTTACCTGTGTTTACCCAGCAACAAGCACTTTAATTTAGATACTATTACCCATACTCCAGTTTGCTTTAAAAACAGTTTTAATGATATTTATGCCCTTTTTGATATTTGATGACATTGATTTTGTTTCAGTAACATGGTTAAGATAAAAGCCTCTTTCTTACCACAGAAATCCAGATTGTGCAGAATACACCATCTGCCCTGACAGGGGGAACACTGCACACACCTAATGTAAATATATGAGCTTGTAACACAGCATCATTTATAGCTACAGGTTGTAATCCTGCTGGAAAAAAACCCAAAACCCCAACAGAGAAGATAGATAAACTGTGGAAGGTTTTGCACAAAGTTCCCAATAGGATCTCTGAGTCGACCAGCAAAATTTCACATCCCCAGAAAACTTTTATCCAGGTGAGAATCTCTGCTCAGCTGCTCACAGGAGTCAAACCATGACTGATTGTTGTGCTGGTCTCCTCCTCCTGACCTTGCCTTGATGGGGGTGAGTGTGGGGCTGTCAGAGGCTGGTTTGGAAGTTTGTCCTTTTGGACACACAGGTTATTCTTGTACCCAACTGACTCTGACTGAATTGCACAGAACCAGGATTCACACCCCACTTTATCAGCTGAAGAATTAAAACCCAAATGTGTCAGAATTTAATGGTCATGTTCAGCTCCCTGGGTTTGACTCAGGGTGAGCTGACTATGACATGTCATCCTCCCAAGCTGTTGTTTTGGCTCTCTTTGGAGGTTGTTGTTTCTGGGCTCTGCTTTCTGCCTAAAGCTGGGGCTGGTTGCAATTGGAAAGGCTGGAGACTTAAATTTCCAGTCTGGCATTCCAGGAGAGTGAGGCATTTTAGATCTCTCTGTATCCTTAACCCCTTGGTCATTCTTTTGAAGGCCTCAGCTCGTTTCAGCCAAATCTGACAGGCCATTGTGTTCCTTCAGATCTCATACAGGTAACAGGCTAAATTGATTCTCAGCCCTGAGAAATAGTTATAGACTGAGATTCCAAAGGTCCTGACTCACTCATCTGAGAGGTGCTGCAAGCTCTGTGTCTGGATATTAGCTTTCTTCCAGTCTTGCCTGTGAGATTGAGTTGCCTAAAGAGTCAAAGTAGTTGTGACAGTGCAGCCAACTCACTCTCCTCTGCTCTTCAGTCCAGGAAATCTTGTACCTTCACATGATTCACCCACCACATCTAGTAATTTGCTTTATGGTAAGATAAACACTCAAAGAGATTTATTTATTAAACTTACCCTTCCCCTAAATAACTCAATTATCTCTATTAAAATTAAATGAAATCTCGTGAAATGAAATCTTGTGAATTAAAATCTCAGCCCACCTTTTACAAGCAGTCGTGTAACTTATGAAAATCTGCATTATTAGATGCAAACTACGTGAGAGAATTTGCAGTTTTTACCATGACTTTCTTATATTTATGTATTTCAAGCCTTTAGAGGGTTTAATATTTTTCCCAGTTGCATTTTATGATTGATTGTACACGGTGTTACCTTTGTGCAAACACCCAAACATACCCATATTTTCAATGCAAACAGCAGAAAGTTGGACTGTTTAGAAAAACAAAACTGAGCCCATGAACCACAATCATTATATCCCTGGTTATTTTGAGACACAGAAATACTTCAATCTGCACTCTGTTTTTATATGCTAAAAATATTTCTTCCTGTGTGAAGTAGCAAATTTACCTCAGGGAGCTTTATTTTTGGTTGCACACTTAATGCAGAACATTATTTGCATCACAGAAAGATCACATCTTCCCCTTGCCTACTGCACTTTTTCCACACCAAACCTCAGGATTTCCTATTATTTGTAAAATTGCTTTTGTTTTCAGTTGGGATCAGATGCAGAAATGGAAAGATCAGGGCATATTAGAGTTTGTAGCTGGGGGGGGAATTCTGCTCCAAGTGCAGAGTGTAAAACTGGAGGGGAGGAGGGGGATGCACGAGACAAAGGAGAGGGTTTAGAACAGGTTTTATGGAAATCTGATTGATATTTCCCTGCAAAAGAGCAAGAGACAAGGACAGGAGGAGTGAGGTATTAAAGCAAGGAAAGGCAAATATATTCATAATCATGCTGCTCATGATTTTATACTTCTCAAATGTTGAGGTGAGTGATCTTGACTGTTTGGGAAGAAAGGTGGCTCAGGCTCATCAACCAATTAGGAACCCTCAGGACATATTCCAGGGAGAAGGTGCAGAAAAAATGTGCATTTTTAGATATTTATGGAGGAATTGCAAGAATGTCTCAGCTTGTGTGGCCAACACCAATCTGCTTAGGCATTTCCCTGGCATGTCCCTGTTTGCAGTGAATTTATAAATGAATTATTAATTGGATTCTGCTGTTATTAGGAGTATCTTAAAAAAAATTGGGCAAATATGACAAGATTAAAGCAACTCTAGAGATAAGGTCTGTTCTAATTTCTAGCAGCAGCTGCAATATCAAAGGGGTTAATTTAGATCATCAAGGTTTCATCTCCTTGCCCTCTAAGGTCTGATTCATAAAGCTGAAGAGATGAATTCAGAAATTTCCAGAGACAAATGGGGGAGAAAATCAAGATATATGAAAAAAGAGGGTGGAAAATTAAGTTTTGTCTCAGTGTATGTGGTTACCAAGCAGGGCTTGAAATTCACTTACATTCTTGTGCAGATAAGGTGGTGAGATGTTTCCCTCATATCCTGGGCCAATTCTCAATATTGAAACAGATCAATGATCCATTTAGTCCCCATCACTGCCTGATGCTGGGGAGAAATGCAGAAATCCTTGATGATGCATTTAACAGCTTAAAACTAGAGATGAGATTGTTCCCAGCCAGTCTTTGTCTTCTGCCCCTAAAATACAAACAGTAATCAGTCACTATTGTTCTGCTGGTTCAGCTCATGCATTTGTGCATGAAGTCAACACTAAACTTTGTGCTGCTCTTTTCTGAGTGCCCTGCCCTGTTCTCAGTATCCCACAGGCTCCAGTTCTGCAGGTTAACTGAACACTCTTTAACTACCACTATCTTTAGCTGAACACCATCTTTCTATTAACCTTAATTTAGTTTGGCTCCAAACAAGCATTTGAATCTTGATATGGAAAAAAACAAACAAAACCAAACCCACAGAAACAAAAAAGAAGAAAACAAAACAAAAAACAAACAAACAAACAAAAACCCACAAAAAACCAAAACCACTCACACACACACGAAATAAAAACCAACCCAGCCCAAGATTGGTGTCATTCTAAACCATCCAGCTCAGAGAGTAGAAGGTGTAATAGTTACACTTAAATCCTCTTCTAAACAGATGTGCCTTGTTGTGGAGATCACTGATACAGCCATGCTCCCCTCTCTCTGGAGACCCATGCAGTCCAGGATGAGGTTTTTGAAGCACTAATTTTAAGGAGGGCCATGATAAGTCATTGCTGCAGAGAGAAACAAAATAATCTGTTCCTTGTGTCCTTGGTGGGAAGGGTGCAGTGAATGGTGCTGGGCTTAAACATCCATGGTCTGGGCATGAATTCCACAAAATCCAAGAAGATAAGCAAGAAACCAATACTTAGCAGGGATTTCTGTATTTAGGGGCAGAAGAAGATGTGGTCAGAGAAGGAGAGGATTGCACTGATGTTCTTTGATGTGTTCTTACTTGAAATATGAAGGCAGGAGGAGAAAAAGAACATGATGTTGATTTGAATCAGTTATGAGAAAAGACCAAGCCTTTGCACAACAACCTTATGCACCTTTGTTTATATCTGAAAAATGTTATATAGGCTCTGAGAAAGGACAAATTTGTGGAGCAAACAATGGATATTCTTTAAATGAAAAATAGGCTCCAAACTGAGCAACCAAAGCCTGGCTATATTGTGTCTGGATTAAATTTACAGTGGTACCAGCAGACAGATAACCTTCTTTCCTTTGCAAGCAGCAGACAGCTCAAAACCCAGTGAGAGCCCTGCCTTTTTAATTTTCTTCTGTAAATGCTGATTTCAGTCCTATCTGCTTTATATAACAGTTGCAAGTTTAGACACAAACCCAGAAAATGCCAGTGCTCTTTTTTTTTTTTCCTTGATTATGCATGGAAGAAGTCCAGGCTGTTTCTTCCTGCTTGCCTTTTCCAACACAAAGGACAGCAAGGAGCTCCATTTCTGCCTAGAGAATTCTCAGCACAGGTGTGCAGGCAGAGGGATAAATCCCCTGAGCAGTGGAGAGGGGAGCAGTCACTACCCAGTTGGAAATGCAGGGGTTTGTTAATTCTCACATTACTGATGTGCCTTAAGTCATCAGCTCAGTTGGGTTTATTAGCAGAAAGAAATTCTCTTATTCTCCTCTGGAAACATTCTCTCAGATTATAAGCACAGCTCTGGAGATGGGTGGGTATCTCCCCAAAGAGTTGAAGAACAGCAATGACAAACTGCAGCAGGGTGTGAGGGAAGTCTCTTCCCTTCAGCTGTACCTTGATCAGCACCTTCAGGAGTGCCTGGCTCTGTCCAGTGGCATCATTACCTTTGGAAATGATGGTCTATAATTATGTTTCTTTTCCAGCTA